>JAGKQA010000143.1:0-99888 GCA_022609195.1 Plenodomus libanotidis | reverse complement strand
TGATATTGCTCCCCTGTTATCTCTACTACCGTATTGTTAGCATAAACCCTCTGACACCTTCTATATACTCACGGGTATTTAGTGTGATCATTACATATTTCCTTTATAACTCTTTAATTATTAATTTAAGTATTTAGTTTACTCTAAGTAGCTTTACGGCTTTTAATTTTTACTTAAATAAATATTAATCTTAACATTATATTCGTAACCTTTATTACTTTATTACTAATATAAATCCTTTAATATATTTTATATATTTAAGTTTTAATTTTATACCTCTTTAAGTTTTCAATATTCTTTCTAAGATACTTTTTCTTAAATTATTGCCCGTTTTATATTAAAATATAAACCGCTAAAGTATATATCGAAATGCAATATATAGTAATATTTAAAGCTATTCGTAAATTTTATAGCAAAGTTTAATCTCTTAAAGTAATATAATAGTCTTATATTATTACGCTTTAACTATTCTATAGCCCGCAAATTAATTATTCCACTAAATATCGGGGAGCATAGTAAGCTTAAAAGAATTAATATTGCTTAATTTACATTAAGAGAGTATATAACTTATAGAGAAGCATTCCTAGGCATATATTAAACGACCAATAAGGCTATACAGTGCGAAAAGGAATGGATTAATAATTGATACACCAGTTACCTTAGTTCTGAACCCTAGTCTATATTCCTCCGCAAGCTTCGTAGACCTTCGCCCCCTTACTTACAATATCCGGTTCCCGACTTCTCGTAATTGCTGCAACCTCAACGAGATACAAGTACAGATTTACAAGGAAACAACGCCATGAAGTTGTTCTAATTCTCTGAAAATATATATTCAAACAATTGCTTCCATCGGAACACCTATCCACATGACGTAGGTTCAAATCCAGACTTGTGGGGCCAGACAAGGCTGAACCGGCAGTTACAAGGCTGCGAAGACTAGTTGGCAGCCTCGGCGAGTTACTTCGAGCATGATGCTTGTGCCGTGTTTCTTCTTGTGGTGTGCCTCCTGGATCAAAACGCGCGTAGGAGCGTCCTCATAGCCTCGCTTACAGAGGCTTTGTGTGGAATGGTGTTTGTAAGAAGCATTCATGACTGCGAAGATGATTTCCTTTGCGAAACGACAAAGTTGTTAAAAACCGCCGAGACAATTGTTGATGAAAGTTTGATTGGACACATTTGAGCACCGATAGCACTACAACGTAATGCCGTTGCTCCTGTATCCAGGTTCGTCCGCTCGCTGCCCAGCTGTGATCCACCCATCCACTCAGCATCTGAGTTCAGTGGACTGACATCTTGTGGCATCGAGCTCTTCAGGTCGAATAGTCTCGTCGCGTCAAATCTCATCGCCGTGGCCGCTCGCCACGCTTCTATCCTGCTTCCCACCAGCAGCGCACTCAAAGTATCTGATATCCGGACACAGGCTGCCCACCCACAAGTATGGCGCGCCGCGTAAGTAAGCCCATTCGTCAACTGCACACTCCGCCGTTACCCGCCACGCAAGGCAACACACCAGCATACCCAGCGTCGCGCACACCATGATTCGCCGTGCAATACTGCACCCGTCAATAGGCGAGGACATATACGTCCAGACGCCTGTATAGACGTTCCAGAAGAACACGGAGATCACACGACGCTCGGCAAGGTCGGTGCATCCGGGAGTCCAGGACCAGAAAAGCAAAGTAAGCAGGGTGAGGAGGGCAAGCAGGGCGTTGTAATTCCACAAAGGACGAATCAGGAATGAGTTCCAGGTTAGAATTTGTACGAGGACAAGGTAGGACATGATAACAAAGATGTCCAGCGGGGTGACGTAGTTCAAGATAATGGAGATCAAAAGAAGGAGGCTGAGAAGGAGACTCGCGGTGCGACGCCCGCGAGAGGTTTTGATGATCATTGTTGCGTTGATCGCTGGTCACTGTGAGTGTATGAAAGTACACCTCGTCACGGCCTGGGAAATGAGTCGAACAGCTGCGGTCGTGACAAGTGAGTCTGTCTTGCTGGAGAATGTTGTCCTTACCTCTGATTAGAGCGGAAGATGTGAACACAACTTGTGTGTGCCGTCGGTGGATTGAGGCGGTTCTGTTCAACAGATGAAGGGCTTTATATAGCGTACCGGCCGTGCTGTCTGTTCCAGTATCCAGCAGCTTGCGAGACACGGGCGTCTCGAACACCATGACACGACAATGAACTGCTTTTCTCAAGCATGCACTTGCTCGCCTAGACTGGTGCATGGCAGGCAGAAGGTTGTGCTGTGAAGAGACACTGTTTTAAAAGCTTGTGGAAGACAAACGATGGGTATATGTGCAAACGAACACGCATTAGCTTCCGCCACCAACCCGAACCAAACGCCCTCATTCCTAGATTCTCCCGCCTGCCAGAGTTGGTGCCATCTATCGCTTGGGTGATAAGCTTAGCGGAAGTCGAAGAAGCAGGCATAATACGAAGAAAGTAAAGTGGTATCGTCCGATCCGTGAAAAAGAAATGCAAGCAAGCCGCCGAACTCCCATGTGAAAAAAGCCAGCCAACCATTCAGCCAGCTCATCATCACGTTGCTCACACCATCCAGTTCCCATCGTTGTGAAGCTCATCCTCCCTTCACCGGAAGAGTGTCTGGCGCATTTTCATTCGTAACCCCACTATACGCCGGCCTCCCCTCACTCCCCACCACCGGACCAGGCACCACCTCCGCCATAGCTTCATCATAACTCGGCGGCGCCTCATCGTACGTCGGCGGCGGCGCCTCCCCAAACACGCGCACACTGCTACTCGCACCACCTCCTCCACGACCCGCCGCAACGCCCGCCTGCGCTGGTGTTTGTCCGGGTCTGAGCTGCGGCGGGTACAGCGGATCATGCTGTCTAGCCGGCAGCGTCGGCGTCGACTGTGAGTGCGACGGTCGCGGGCGCGGGCGCGCGGAAGACGACCCCGGCTGTCGCTGATTGGGCGTCTGCTGCTTGCGGCCCTTCATGGCGGCCTGGGCGAGGGACTCGGGCGGCGTGAGGCCCGAGTACACTTGGACGTTGCTGAAGTGCAGCGGGAGGAACATGGTCTGTGCGAGTGTGGGCATTGCGTTCTTGCCTTTGCCCTTGGACTTGCCCTTGATGCTCATTAGTGACGTCTTGGAGGACAGCGCGGCGTCTTCGTCTGGGATGGGCGTCGATGTGCCGGGCGGCTTGCCCCAGCTTACGCCGAGTTTGAGCTCGAGGGCGTAGGACCGCTGGAGGTTGCATGTTACGAAGCTGGGCATGACGGTGTTGGGGAGTGGCTTGCTGTCCCATAAGACCTTGTTGATCTCGCTTTCGGCGCCGACAGCATCGGCCGGTCCATTTTGCAGAGGGACAGCGAGCCCGGAGCGCGATGCGACGACCCAGCGCGTCTCCTCGTTGTTGATAAGATCCTGGCATCGCACCACGGTCGTGCCGACGAGGTCGATCTGGATAGAGACCAGGTAGCATTCTGCGCTGCTGTCGACGAGCTTCTTGGCAATCAGTCTGAGAGGAATTGGCTTGTTGCAAGTGAGAATAGACGGGTGCGGTATCCGAGCGGAGATCTCTACTGCCGGTGGCTGGTTGCTGGGTGATGAGCCGTTGCCGTTGACGGTGAGCGACGCCGAGCTTGCTTTTCGACTGCTGAACATGGAGCTTCTCCTGGAAACTACCGGCGGTGTCAACGGTCCTCCAGACGGACCGGCGAGGCCGGGACTCTTGGGCCGGAAAGCGAACGGTCGTCTTGCGTAGGCCTCCTGATTTGTTGCCGGGGGTCGAGGCGGTTCGATCGGAAGGAATTTAAAGCCCAGCTGATGCCTGAAGTTTTCCTTGAAGAGACTCGGACGCTGGATCGTCACCTTTATGTAGTAACGAATCTCAGCTTGCCTTGGGAATCCTGTGAAGCTCGGCGGCAGAGTTTTGGTAACGTGCCTGTAGAACAGCTGTTTGCTCCCGTCCATCAATCGTATGCCTCCCATGCCAAACAGGCTCGGCCCAGCGAAGCCTCCTGCACCAGCCAGGCCACCTATCTTGGCCATCGCATCAGGGTCACTGCAGCCATTGTTGAAGGGAACTTTGAAGCTGAAGTTCCACTCATGCTGGCCGGGCTGAAATAACACCGGAACGGAGTATGCTGGTACGCTCTCGTCGGGGAAGATCTGCTGGACCTTGTAGAGGACTTTGTGGTTCTCGTGGATGATCTGGGAGTTATCCGAGACTGTAGGCCTCCGGCGCACGGTGGGTTGTGGGTAACCATCCGGTAGTCCTGCGTCGGGGGCTCCCAGGGCGGTCTTGGACTCGCCCTCGAGCTTGACAATGACGGCGCCAATGGACTCTGGACGATTGATGCCCAAGACGACTTTGCCTGATATTACGTCAAGGTTGGTGTAGAATTCGGGTGGGTTACTGAGAGCTATGCGGACCGACATTTTGTGGAGCTCAGCTTAGAGGGTGCAAGTGGTGGGTGACCTAAGCAGATGTTGTGTAAAGGGAGTCCTCGTCCCCTTTGACGTGGATTCGCGGCCGTGATTCACACTCTTTGGACATTCATCGTTGGCGAGAAAAGCAGCGTGGCTCGATGGCAGGAATCCAGACTATGAATCACGCAAGAATTCGAACATTGAAGAGCTCTGAAATACGTGACCGACGTGGATAGGTAGGTGTTGCCAAGCCAGGCTATTCACCAAAGAATGGTCGAAAACAAACCTCCGTGTGCCTTTGAGGGACTTGGCGAATCGGTCGGTGCCACAGCAGCAGTGAAATGGTATGCAGGCCCTGTGACAAAGGCTAAGCATACGTACGCAAGCGACAGCGCTGAGCCTCACTGCAACACCTGAGTAGTAATTGAGGGCTGGGATGGCAGCCGTGAGCCGGAAGGCTGAATCTATCCGCGGTGGCAAGTTGAAGCTGTGCAGCCCTGCTTGCAAGTGGGGGACCGGCGGGCAGTTCGTCTAAGTCGTCTAGTTCGTCTGATGGCCCCTTGAGACGACAGGCGTCGGAACCGAAAGGACTGAATTACCTGGGTAGGACAAGGAGTGGCGCGTAGAGTACGAAGGTAGTGGGCGATTCGTTGGGTGGCAGGTTGTTGGAGGTGTAAGTGACAATGACGTGCGTGCTCTTGTGGACTGGGAGATGTATGTATACTTAGTACACAGCGCGGTCAGACCAGACACAGGAAATGACAACAGAAAAGTCTGATGGCAGATTGGAAGGAGAAGCTCAGTGGTCATGGGCCACTACGAGGATAAATCCTCATCAATGTGGCACAATCCTCTTGCCGTCAAAGACTCAAAGGCAAACGGTACCAGCCCTCGTCGGCCCGCCAAGCTGGCCGCTTTGGAGGCGCTGGAGATCGGCTGTCGGCCTCTGCCTCCGTTGGGGATAGTGCCAGTGGCTGGCATGTGTACAAGATTGTGGGTTATCCAACCTTTGTGTCAAACAGTTCACAGGCAACAGGCAAAGAAATATGTTGGATGAGAGAGACGCCTGTCTTCAGGGCTCATCTCTTTATACTATGTGCATGGCACACATGGCAGGAATCCTTGAAAATGAAGCACACAGTGTAGCACCGACCCACCAAGCTGCACTAGCCGCTGCAGTGACCAGCCCACCAGCCTAGACCTTATCGATAACACTTTTTCGAATATGGCAGCACATCGACCTCGACCATCTTGTGCCACTTCCTGCAGCAAACACCAAACATATCCAGAACCAAACTCATCACTACACCAGATGCCAACTATTTAACACACGCACCGCCCATCGAAACCCATATTCATCATGGGCAAAGCCAACGGCAAGCGCACAGGCGCGCCCTCGGCCGCCTCCTCCACACCCTACGACCGCCCCTCCAAATCCAAGCCGACCACCTCCTCGGCCGCCGGCAAGAACAATGTCTTCAAATTCAACACATCCGTCGGCCAGCATATTCTCAAAAACCCCGGCATCGCCGACGCCATCGTCGAAAAAGCATACCTCAAACCCACCGACACCGTCCTCGAGATCGGCCCCGGCACGGGCAACATCAGCGTGCGCATCCTCGAGAAGGCAAAGAAGCTCGTCGCCGTCGAGCTGGACCCGCGCATGGCGTCCGAGATCACAAAGCGTGTCATGGGCACGCCGCTGCATCGCAAGCTCGAGGTCTTGCTTGGCGACGCCATTAAGCTGGATTTCCCGCCGCACGATGTGTGCATTAGCAACACCCCGTACCAGATCAGCAGTCCGCTGGTCTTCAAGCTGCTGAGCATGGAGAACCCGCCGAGGTGTTGCGTGCTCATGTTCCAGGTACGTTTTTTTTTTTTTTTTTTCCCAATATCCTTCCAACTATTTACGCGCATAGAGCAATGCTGACCTGGTGCCTCTGCTTCTTCACAGCGCGAATTCGCCCTCCGTCTCACCGCCCGCCCCGGCGACCCGCTCTACAACCGCCTCTCCGTCAACGCGCAGTTCTTCTCCAAAATCACGCACATCATGAAGGTCGGCAAGCAGAACTTCCGGCCCCCGCCGCAGGTCGAGTCCTCGGTCGTGCGCATCGAGCCCAAGCTCGGCAAGGACCGCCCCGCCGTCAGCTGGGCCGAGTTCGACGGCCTGCTGCGCATCGTCTTCTCGCGCAAGAACAAGACGATCCGCGCGAGCTTCGGCACTAAGGAGGTGCTGGCCATGGTCGAGAAGAACTTCCGCGTGTGGTGTGCGCTGAACAACGTGATGGTCGACGACACCGTGCTGGAGGACGGCGGTGGGGACGAGGAGGATCTTGCGATGGATGTTGATGAGGAGGAGGGCGAGGGCGAGGGCGATGGCGAGGGTGAGGGTGAGGAGTGGGGCGGCATCATGGACGTTGACGGTGACGACGATGATACGCCGGCGTTTTTCAAGGAGCAGCAGCAGGTCGGCATCGCGAAGACGCCTAGCCGCCGCAAGAAGACCCGCGTCGCTGAGCTGGTCAAGGCTAAAGTCGCAAAAGTCCTGCTGACCACGGAGCTGGCAGACCAGCGCGCGGGCAAATTGGACGAAAACGCCTTTTTGAAATTGCTGTATGCGTTCAATCGGGAGAATATCCATTTCGCATGATGTGTGGCCATGGCGATCATGGGCGATCGGTGGGAGACAATTGAGCATTTGCGACGGTATCATTTTATTGGGATTTAGGCCGGCGTTCGGGGTAAAAACTTGTCACTTCACATGGGACAGAAGGTGTTCGAACATGTTGCTGCTTTCATGATACCTGGGAGAGATTCGGCGCCGTTATAGAGGTGGCATGTAAAGAGAACGATTCTGCAAGGCTGAAAAATTATTTTCTCAACTCGAACAGCATTTCGTCGTGAAGTCACTACTCTTTCTTGCACCGCACACTTCTCCAAGATGCGCCCCTCCCCGGGGTAAAGGGCACCAAACGCAGCCAGCGAAGCCAGTCGTACTTGTGAAAGATTCCGTGAACAGCAACGCTTCCGTCCTTGGTTGATTATGTACGCTAATGTATAATGGTACTGTAATGTATATGCCATCCGATCGACCGAACCCCTTTGTTCCCCAATGATATAGCAAAGTAGAGTTTGGTAAACATATATATGCATGTACACCTCCCAAAATGGCCGTGACTCATTCAACGTAATAATAGTACACATCAGCAGCTCACAAATGACACCCGCCACATCTCACGCTTCACAATCCACCGTGTTCGAGCCTCTCACACCTCGCCCCAACTTCCCATGGGCCCCGTACTCGCAATCAAGCTCCCGCTACAAACACTACCCCCAGCAGCGCCCACGCCAAGATCCCAATAGTGCCGACTCGAATGCCGCGAGCTGCTCACACTCAAGCTACCCCGCCGTCCACTCCGTCGCGTGCTCTGGCTCGCGCAGCTGCCGTGGTGGTGTCCGAGGTGGTTGTGATGGACCACTAGCGGGTGGCTCGGCACCAGCGGCCCACCGCTGACCTTGAAGCTCTTGCGGCGCTGGTGCAGCAGCGGATGGTGTTGTCGCACACGAGCGGCGGCGCGCGCGGCGGCGATCTCGGGGCTGATGTTCGCGGGCGCTTGCTGGGTATTGGGCTGTTGCGTGGAGCGTGATGACGTGAAGCGGTTGCGCAGGTAGCGAAAGACAAGCTTGACGTCGAGATCTTGCTCCCACTCGTGCTGCGTAAAGGTATCAGGGCCGTGATTACTCAGCACGTCAGCTGTGCTGTCGGTGGTCCTTGTCTTGGGAATGTCCATCGGTCGGCTGTGTGGGACACTCTGTAACGTGGGCTGGAATTGCGGTAGGGTTGGCATTGCACTGCCTTCCTCGACTGTGGAAAACGAGGGAGTCCGTCGCTGATTGCTGCGCGGAGCTTCTTCTTCCGCGATCGTTGGCACCTCGTCTCCGGACAAGGCAGCAGACTCTGGAATGACAGGTAGGCCGCCATACGGTAACGGCTGTTGCTGCACGCGCGCGTATGTCGAGAATGCGCCTGGGTGTGGGTGTGATGATAGCTGATTGACGAGATGTCCTAACTCCCGGGCGATACGATCCAGTACTCGAAGTTGCCAAGACGAAGAGGCTGGCTCGCCTCCAATGGGAGCCGACGCCTTGGGCGTGGTGGACAGGTCGTCGTCCTCGATATCGAAACCCTCGGGGAGCGTCTCGCCGAAGAGGACGCCAAGCAATCGGTCGTCGATTCCCATCAGGTCACGGATGATCGAGCGCGTGATGCGCGACCACGTACCGGCCTCCTCGCCGTCACCTGCGCCCAAGCCCAGTTCCGATGCATCCTGATCGTGCCAATCTGTTTCTGCTGTTGATTCGTCGGGAGTTGGGTCAGCGGCAGTGCTCAGTGCTGCTTCCTCTGCCTCTGGGTCTATAACAGACAATTGACTGCCTCTCCTCAGCTTGTTGGACAAGGCTGACACTGTCGAGTCGCGCCTCCGCCGTGTCTCCGTTTGTATCTTCTCCAGTAATAACCTGCTCTGCTCCAGACGCCATTCTTCGATGCGCAGCCTGCGCGCAGCTTCCTGCGACTCCTCGCTTTCCAGAGCAAGCTGCCCCAGCTCCAAACTCTCTCGACGTCTCTTTACGCGTCGTGGGTTGTAGCGCTCGAACTGGTACATTTGATCTTGCATGTCGGTTGCCAAGACCCGGCTATTGACCCGAAAGCTTCCCAGTCCATCATGACTTGGAAAGATCGTGGTCGACTGCGCTAGCCCTCCCGGTTGTATGAATTCGGGCAGATGACTGTCTAGACTGTCCAGCTCCGCATCGTCTTCGACAACCTCGTCGTCCGCGGTGTGCGCAGGGTCGGAGAGCAAGACATCGGAGTGCGCGATGGTCTGGAGACTCCCTAAGTCGCTGATCCTTGACCGCCCTGGGGTGGGCTGCTCATCTTGGAGGGAAGATAGGTATGATGTGGTGGTTCCAGCATCGGTGGCAGGCGAGAACAGGATCCAAGTATGCGACCCATCGCGGGACTGGTCGAGTGTGGCGGCTATGCGACTTTCGGGCTCTGAAGTAGTTGGCTCGGCTCGGACAACTCGCTGAGAGACGTGTCGAGTTGGTTGATGAAAGGCCATAGTGAAATGAGTGAGCGATGCGATTCCTCCAGCTTAGAGTGTTGTCGTAAATGGGATGTTGTTCGTTTTGAGTTGGGGGGATTGTGGCTAGCCGGATGCAGATAAGGCAATGAGTACGTAGATAGGAAGATGACAGGACAATCTCGCTGTATTCCGTTCTCTACAAATCCTTCAAGGAAATGACCGCGCAAGTCCGTGTCGCAAGTCGGAGAGCCCAGCAGAGATGTGACTGCTGATTCTGTGTGGTGTCGGGACTGTGTCGCGTGAGGTGACTGTTGGGAGAGGGGAAAGGGTACGTGCAGTATTGCAAGGTCTCAGGACTAGTGCAATAGCATGCTGCATGAAGAAGCCACTGGCTGATCGATGCGCTTTTTGCGCCACTCCTTGATGTATGAACCGTCAAAGCTTGCACGGCACCGACTGTGCGTAAGGTCAAGCTGAGACAAGATTTCCACAGAGAGAGAGAGAGAGAGAGAGAGAGAGAGAGAAAGAGTTGATGGTCAGTGATGCGGTTGGAGATGAAGGTGACCGAGACACACTATCGTACGTAGATAGGTGGTGACGTCGGGTGAACACGGGCGTGTAAGTGGGCTAAGCCGCTGCAACGGACCGCATGAAGCGAAGAAGCGTGCGGTGAGAGCTTCCAAGCTGACGTACTCTGTGAGTAATCCGTGATGAGGAAATCGAAAGAGTGGATTTGGAAGTATGGGAGGAATCGGAAGGTTCCAAGGTTAGGAGGACCCTAATCATCGGATCCGATGATGAGGTGATGAAAGGTGGAGGGCCGATGACAGGATCACCTTGTTGAAACTATGTACTAAGTAGGTTCTTGCCAGCTTTGAGGTAAAAAGATGCTACTGCAGCTGGCTCTCATACTTGCTCATCAAATAATAATGCAGTGTAATGAAAGAAGCAATGTTTGATATGATTGTGCCACAAAGTACAAAAAGTACCATTGTCTGATGTTCCTGGTCTTGACAGAAAACAGGCATATGCAGCAGTTCGCACTTAGGACGGTGCGGCACCGGCGGGATGGCTCCTTGGCTACAGTATTGAGACCTGATTAGAAAAAGCAACTGGGCGTCTGAGTGTGTAGTATCGTGCTGTTCCGTAAAAAGGGAAGCTTGACCCCCGGCCCCCACCACTACTATGTACACACACCTAGGTACTTTTTGGGTGCTACATTAGTACATTGACTTGGGCAGCAGCGCCGCCCAGTACTATAGTATAGCAACACGTATGTTGTAGCTAGCAGAGTACAATGCCCGCAAACTTCAGATCTTCGCCTCCCAAAAGCTTATGCACTTTGGCAAGACCCGCCAAACCTTTTTCTTGATGTCAGTGCAATCGACTTTTCTTTCTTGGCCGTGTGTCTAATCTTGCTTTCAGGCACAAAGCATGAAAGCCTATCTCACGCGCTCAACGGCCCCCCACCAAAATCCGCCCCACTACACCGCCGCCGGCGCCGCCGACGTGTGGCGGTTTTTAAACGTCGTAGCACCTGATATCAACACTACTTAGTAGACCCAACATTGTGGCGTCCTATAGTAAGCACGGGACCATGTATGCATGTAGGACCCAGAGACAGCGTTCCCGCTTTGGACTATTCTATCAGCGACCTGTCATGCCACATCATCCCACAGGCGTCTATGCGACAGACGATTATCTCACTCGACTGCCTCGTCAGCTTATGTGCGACTTTCCTATAAACACCGCAAACAATGGGGTATATGCAGTCCCAGTTACGCGGTCTTGTGGCAGTCCTGTATCCTTTATCGAGCGAATGAGAGCGGCCCCAGCGTTCCTGCTATCGTCAGAACCAGACACCGAGAAGACTCCAGTCTTATCAGCCCGGTCTCAGCAAACTTAGCGAGCGGGTTGCTCAGCCCTACAGGACTTGGTGCGCTGTGATATTGTACGGAGGTCCCTGCAAAAAGTATTGACGAGAGCACTTGGAGTAGAGGTAGTTACTCCGGAGGTGATCATGCTAATCAATTATCCTGAAATCGATTACTAACCCAGAGGTGGTTATAGTATAAGCGATGCTTCCAAAAGTGAGTAGACCAAGTCGTCAAGACTTTTGGCTGCGACATCCATATGTGGTCAACGTATCAGTATGTGCATGGTTTATCATTGTGGCACTACAACACGCAAGCCGCCGGCCAAGTCATCCAGGAACTGCGACGGCGAAAATGGATTTCTTACGGCCTTGCTTCAAGGTCGCCATCCATGCAAGAAACTTACTCGTGCGAACGCCGAAGACGGTAGTCCCAAGGAGAAGGTCCTGTCCCTGGAGGAGAAATATGAAGTCATCGCTCTTGGTCAAAAGACGAATGTATGTACAGGAGACCATGGCAGATCATTGTACTGGATTGAAGGTGGATAGCAGAAATTTGCACACGACCTGACGTCGTAGCTTCACTGACTACTTTGCAGCAGCTGGTACCGGTGTCTCGGGAAGGGACGGGCATCTGGCATATGTGCGTTGTGACAACTAGTGTTAAGAATTGTCCTTGAACATTCATCTCCTGCTAGAATGTCATGAGCCTCATGCTTCCACACATGTAGTAAACCTTGTCCATGGATGACACCATGTCCAGATGTCTGTACCCCACGCCGTAAGACGTGTCAAAGGCGCGCATGCTCCTCCATAATTTTTCCTGCTCGTGGTTGTAACATGTTGACGTGGATCAAAATCCGAATTGCCTGTCTCTCGTTGAAAAGCTACGTCTGATAGACCATACCCCTGATTCAACGCAGTCCTTCCTCGGTTTCCACCTCAGTAAACCCTGTGACGCCAGCCCAGATCCCAAATGCAGTACGGTTGTTTTGATGTCCATGCAAGCACAACAAGAGAAGAAACACCCGACGCTTAAGCCTCGAAAGCGGCGGGGAAGCGCTTCATGTTGTATTCCAAAGAACCGTGGTTGGGCAGGAACTGCACGTAAGCACCGTCGACCTTGACACGGCCAGCGGCTTTCTTCTCCAGGTACTCCTCGCGGCGCAGGGGGGTGAAGCCCCAGTTCTTGGAGATGATGATCTTTTGGCGACCGGGGAACTTGTACTGAGAGCGGCGGAGGGCCTCGAGGGCGATGGCCTTGTCTGTTGAGGAGTTAGTTGTAGTCCCTTGCTTAAACAGCAAATCAGGAGTGTGTAGCCTGTACGTACTGGAGTCACGAGTACGGACGCTCATGATGATCTGACCAATGTTGACACGAGCGACAGTGCCGTTGGGCTTGCCCCAGGCGCCACGCATACCAGTCTGCAATCTATCGGCACCGGCACAAGACAACATCTTGTTGATACGGACGACGTGGAAGGGGTGGGCGCGGACGCGCAAGTGGAAGGACTCCTTTCCACCGGTCTTGACCATGTACTTGTTGGCGCAAATACGGGCGGCCTCGAGAGCCTCGGAACTCAGCTGCTCGTACTCGTTCGACACCATGTGGATGCAGAGAGGGAAGTCATCGACAGTAGCCTTCTTGCGACCGAGGTCGAAGATGCGAATCTTGGGGTCGGGGACACCACGGTTGAACCTCGACTTGGGGTACGGCTATGGTAAAAGACGTCATGTTAGCGATCTGTGTAGTAGGCGTTCACGAAGTCTCTTTGAGCTACGCTCTGGCTGAGAAAACTGGGTCTTTCTGAGTCTGCAAAAGCATCCATCCCGGGTCTGTCGCAAATAATTCGTAGTTTCCATGTGGGTGTCGCGGTTTGATGCGCAGTGCTTCCTCCTCCATTGACAGAATCGTTTGCAGACTTCTCGAGATCGTTTCGTTTTCCAACCAGAGCCCCACATGCAGGAGTTTCTCGGGTTTGATCCTGCTCACCTTGTTCTTGCAGTAACGGTAGCAACGGGCGGGACGACGAGCCATTTTAACGGATTGATGCGATCGTAACGGTGGAGTCGTTCAAGTGTCGCTTCGTTGCTGGTGATGTAGGGAGGGAAAGAGGCGGAGGTCTTTGTATGATTGACCCTGATTTCTAATCCAGGCCGGAAGGCGGGAATCGCAGGCACCAAACTTGCGGGCTTCTCGGGTCGGTATCTCAATTTCAGACTTGAATTGCTGACTTTGTTGTCGAGATTGCAGGACATTATTTCAAAGCAGGCTCTGTACTGGGATACAGACATCATCGAGCATCACGTGAGACTCACTATGAGCCTTTAGAGGAGCCCTGGTGGCCCGTGCCACCCATCTAGCGCGCCCGAGAAAAGTCGTCTACTCGCCCATCGCGAACGTACTTTCTAAACTTTCTTCGAAGCACTGCCAACGTCGATCTCATTCCCTAGATCAATCATCACAAATCAGTCAAGATGGCCCCCAAGAAGAAGACCAAGACCGGAGACACTCTCAACTCCCGCCTCGCACTTGTGATGAAATCGGGCAAGGTCGTTCTGGGATACAAGTCGACTCTCAAGGGTAAGATTATTGTCCCGAGCACCGCTTGCCCTCAAACTCAACCCCGCCACCATCACGATGATTCAGTATGACTGACTATGCATTACCAACAGCTCTGCGCACTGGCAAGGCCAAGCTGGTTCTGATCTCCGGCAACACCCCTCCCCTCCGCAAGTCTGAGCTGGAGTACTACTCCATGCTGTCCAAGGCTCCCGTTCACCACTACGGAGGCACCAACGTGAGTCTACAATCTTTCTTCGGGAGAAGCCACCAGTACTTGCGCATTGCGCTTATCTGCACGGCCTCTCCAACCCAGCGAAGGCGAGACCTGTTCTCTCTGGAGGGTAACATTCTGAGCTGACCATCGCGCTCTTTCTCCCCATGTAGATTGAGCTCGGCACCGCCTGCGGTAAGCTCTTCCGTTGCTCCACCATGGCCATCCTTGACGCCGGTGACTCCGACATCCTCAGCAGCGAGGCTCAGTAGAGTACCAACACTCCTGGTCAGGCTCAATTATGACGGATTACACGGCGTCTCGGTTCGGTTCAATAGGCAAAGCAGACGCAAAAAAGGTCAATGGGATTGGTTCGGGGTACAAAAGCCTTGCAAGGGAAATGATACCAGGTTGTCGATTGACGATCATAAGAACACAAGAGCATGTGAGGCCTCGCGATGCCCTTCAAATAGCATCATGAGATATGCTTCGCTCAAGCCCATCAATCCATCAGGCTGCGTCGCCATATTGACCGAATTCTTCGATGTCTGGCGACATGTTGACGAACAGATTTGAGAAGCAATCTGATGTAAGCCCCTGTGTTGTGCATGCTAAATCTACCGTAAAGACCCCATGACACTTCAAAGGCAGCAGACGCACATGGCTACAGCAGTACTGTAGCCGTACTACTCTAGTGACCAGCGGCATCATCAGTCTGAGTCTGCTTACGGGTCGGCCTACGTGTTGACCCAATCCGGGGGCCATACAATTCCCCACAGGAGTTCCGTCGCCAGTTGTAACATGACCTAGGCCATCACTTCTGCTACTGGCTTTGGCTGCGCTACAGCAATTCGCAGAACGCATTCAGCCCAGTGCCGCCTCCCATACATGCAGAACAAATGTTAGGCCTGCACACGACCCTTCAGCATGCGTTTTCTTGTTGAAGGACGCAAGCTCAATGGCCTTGTGCCTCTCACGGCGCTGTATTACTTGGCACGATCAACGAACAGGCGCAATTCGGGGTTCTCAATGGTGTTGCTTTCCCGATACCTGAGGCTGCGCTATCAAATAGACGAGGCAACGGACTCCTTGATGCGCACGAAGTAGGTACGGTGGAGTGTAGAAGCAGCACAATCAGTGAGCTCGCCATGCTTCGACGCAAGCGGCTTGGACTGGGATTTTGCCAATTCTACCGAGTAGATAGTGGCTGTATAGGAGGTCCTGCGAGTGCTACCACGTGAACAACCGACACCTGTGGACGTGTACATTGTTTAATGAAATCGCGGACCGCGCGACAATCCACAGTTTCAAGGTTGTCACCTAACAATTTTCGGGCCCTTAGCAATAGCACGGGTCGCAACGATCTGCTAGGCACGACACAGTCCCGGTTGGCTGGGTTGGATGAATGTCGGATGTGTGAGGCATAAAGTCGAGAGGGATGTTCAGACCCGGCACCCCATTTCAAATCTCCATGGACCCCAGCATCTAACTTCCATCGTTCATGCAAAGGTGAGCCGGCGCGCCTGCTCGGGAGTTATGGTCTGGCAGTCCTGGGAAGCTGGACGTGTTGAAGATGCCACATAATTAATGCAGAGTCGCCTACCTGATAGGTTCTAGATGAAGCATCGAATGGCAAAAAGCTCCTTATTCAGAGTTCGGCCCAGCAGATGAGACGCAAGATTCGGTTCCTGCGCGCAGACAAACCCTAGAAGCTGGGATGCTGCTGGGATTCGGCCGCCGGCTCCAAGTTTCAGCGCAAGCAGTACTGGAGGAACTTGACTTGCTGGGCGACGTCTCCATGGCAGCGTTGGCAGAATTGTACATATGCACATGTGCTTCCAAGGTTTGCAACAATGGTTTCGTAGGCAACGAAAAAGGCGATCTCGGGATGGACCAATGGACTTCTAGGCTCGCTTGTTTGCGTGGCAGTATTACCCAGGTACCGATGTAAGTGCAGTTTCGTACCTGGAGCCCTGGAGGCTGCAGGCGTATGATTTAGGAGCTGTCCAGGGTTGAGTCAAGCTACCTAAGACCAGACCAGACGAAGTCCAGCCGGGGTAAGCGTGCATCTCCATGTTATCCTCGGCCCTACGCCCGGAGATCATGTTTGTGTATGTATGTTTTGATGTTTGACTTCCAAGAATTGAGAGGCTGGTGGCCAGAAGGATTCAAAGCGTGGGATCTGGAGTGCAGCTGTCAAATTGGTAGCTGCTAGGTGGCTACCTAGGTAAGTGTCTTAAGAGATGACTGTCCCAGAGTTGACTATTCGAAAGGTGACTGTCCTAGAGGTCTTCATCCTAGATGAGGATACCCTAAGGGCAATGCTCCCGTAAGGTTAGCGATGTGCAGATGGCAGATGGCGACAAAGCAAAAGGGGAATGAGAAAGGAACATTGAACCGCGCATTACGCGCTAACAATATCCGGGAACAAGGGCAGGGCAGGGCAGGGCAGGGCAGGGCGCGCTGTTCTAGCTGCTCTGGTGTGTCTCGAATTCCTTCTCATCAAGCCGAGACTGCGCAGTTCGAGCAACGCCAGCAATTCTAAGAATACTTGTCAACCGTTGCTAGGTGCCCCAACGTGTGCACGATCATTCCACAGTCAGCCGGCACCAAAACAACTTGACCTGACGACTCGCCTGCTAAGCAATGACACCGCGCTAGATGCCTGCTCCTGAAGACTCCTCTCGACGCAGCGGATATCCTCTTTCTACACAGTGACCGGTACCCTGACTTGTTGACAAGAGTGATCCACTTGACAGCGGGCACTCAGACGCTCTGTTCAGGTACCACCCATCCGCATCCCATCCCACTCTCTCACCGCTGTCTCTTCTCAACTCTTCGCCCACGCCATTGTTTATAAGCGACTGGGCCAATCCTCGCGTTTTCCGATCCCCTTCGGCTTTCACCTCTCCCAGCTGGTTGGACGTCGTCTACTCAATATCTCTATTTCAACAATACCAACCAACAAAGAAAGAAAGATGTCAACCATTGCTGCCAAAAAGCCACCCGTTCCGGGTCGCGACTCCAGCTCAACGACATCCACGTCCTCCGCGTCCATGTCGCGAGCCACTCCGCGATCCTCGACCCCGAACGGCGGCTCTCCTGCTGAACGACCTGGCTCTGCTATTGGCAGCCATGCCCGCTCACGCTCGTTCCGGACCGGCGCGCCTGTGTCAGCCCGCCAAGCAGCAGGAGAGCGAAGGAAGTCGCTGCTTCCACCCGGCGCCAATGGCTCCAACCCCAATGTCTCGTCTCTTGAGGAAGAGGAATCTGCCCGTGCTGAGAACATAGCTGCATTGGACGACCTGAAGGCACGTCTTTCCAGGGCTGAGATGTCCTCAGATGAATACAGAAAACAGGCCGAGGTGTTGCAGGCTAGGTTCGACGATGTTACCAAGGACCAGGTCAAGTACGAGGAGAAATGCCACGAGCTTGAGGAGCAGACAGAAGCACTACAGAATGAGAAGAGGGAGGCCACTCGCAAAATCAGAGAGATGGAGGCCATCTATGAGGCGGAGCGCTCTTCCATCGTCAAGGAGAAGGAGGAGATGGCGAACAAGGAGGAGGAGTTGCAGATGGTCATTGCCCGCTTGAAGGACTCGCTCAACCAACAAAAGATGGTCACTGACGACGACGCGAGATCGTCGCGTTCAGGTAAGTGCTTAACCAAAACACTATGGCCGAGGCTCCCGACATTTCAGGATCTAATCATTGTTCCAAGGCAACCTAGCTTCCCCGTCTCTCGATGGAGGCAGCTTCGCACCACCCGCATCTCTCCAACGCAGCGACTCCCGAAACCAGTCCAAATTGATTTTGCAGAAGGACAAGCTTATTGAGTCTCTCCGGCTGGAACTCGCAGAGGCCCAGATTAAGCTTGTGGAGACCGAGAACCAGGGTGGCGGCAGACTGCAGGAGGTCGAGCGCCTGCTCATGGAGACTCGCATGACCAATGCCCGCCTTATGGAGGACAATGAAAGCTACCAATTGCTTCTGCAAGAGAAGACGCTGAGTGGCGACTTGGGACGAGACGACTTTAGCTACATGCGAGGCAGCCAGGCCAACGAGGACGCCTTGGCTGCTCTCGAGGGCAAGACAGGCGGCGCCAGTCTGGCCGACGAGCTCAACGACGCTTCCGAGGGAGAGGAGCAGGAACAGTCCGAGCTTACCCGCCGTCTTGAGGCCGAAGTGCGGTCCATGAAGGACCAGAATAAAGCTTTGACGCTATATATTAACAGAATCATTGAGCGCCTTCTTCAGCACGACAATTTCGAGCACATTCTCGACCAGACCGACGGCTCCGCGAAGCCCAATATCGACAAGGACCTACCGCCACCTCCCCAGGCCTCAGGACACTCTATCCTCGAGCGCGCCAAACACATGGCCACCGGCAACAACAACAACAACAACGCCCCAGCCCCAGCCCCCGGCGCCAGGCGACCCCGTCCCATGTCGGTGATGCCGCAAGCTAACAGCGCTCACACCAACCCCGACACGGCACCTAGTATCCCGATCGGGCTGGGACGCTCGCAGTCGAAGCGGCTCTCGCGACCCATGAGCGAGCAGTACACCGGGGCCGCCTCGGTCGTCAACCAGATGTATAAGGGTGCGGACGGCCCTTTATCCCCAACCCTGCGTTCGTCCCGGGACTTTTTCAGCTCACAGCAGCGCGAACGTCAGGCATCGGGGGCCACCGCGGCCTCGGTCCCCGGCAATTTCCCTGGCAGCATGCGCTCCGAGACGTCGAGCGTCAGCGGCGACTCCTCGATGGCCGACAAGGAGACGATCAGCAGCACGCCGAACCAGAGCCCTCCCCGTGAGCGTGAGAAGAAGGTCACGCAGAGCTTCGCCGCGGGTAACAAGCCCCGGCCCCTTAGGTTGGTGCAGGAGAACAACGAGGCACAGGCTGCGGCGAACAAGAGGCAGAGCTGGATCGGCGGATGGTTTGCTGGCGTCGGAGCCAAGAAGGACGAAGTTGTCTCGCCGAGAGAGTCGATGATCAGGGAGTAAATCCTCCGCAAGACGCACTCGTCTTGCTCCGTTCCACGGTCAAAGAGCAACTTTGCGACATGAGACACGATTGTGTATGCTTCGATCCGGAAAAGCGGCCGACCCACATGACGAGCAGTACGAATACGAATGCCTGAGCACAGTCTCGAAAAGGCAATGTCTGATAATAGGCACAGCATCCGGCGCTCGCTCTAGAATGCATCTTCAACCGTCCTGGAGCCGGTTGACACTGTTCTTCCTTTTTGGCATCTGATTTCGCTAATGTGTGTATTGGAGGAAGGAGATGGTGGAAAAGATCACATCGGAGTTCTCGTCTTGACTGCTCATATATAAACACACTCCTGTACAGGCAACTTGTCTACGGGATAGGATACCCCCATTGTTTGCGAGCGTTGATGACTTCGTCACCTCGCTCATCCATCCACTTTTCAAGACAAGGCTTTGCTCACATACGTGCTGATCAGTCTTGAATAGGGATGTTGTGGACGAAGGAATCGAATTGAAAATCGTCTAGTTACGATACGAGTTTTAAGTAGGTAGAATAGTTATGGCAGTCGGTTTTCTCAGTCAGTGCTTAGAGTTTTTGTCAAAACGGATCGGAGAAGGCTTAGTGTATGTAGCTTGAAATAGCAAGCTGTGTAATGAGTGTTTTCCCTTGGAACATTTCTGTTCTACATGCATGCATCACATCATCCGACTAAGAGCTCGGTGTCTTTTGTATAAGTACGCAGGGGCTAACCAGCACACCGCCACCAACGAGGTGACCAAACTCCAGAACCGATTTCTGAGATTGTCTTCCTCTCTCTGTTGTTGCCCAGCGAGGCTGCTCCTCTTACAAGCCACCGACGACAGTGATCAACGTGGGCAGACGGCGATGTGAGACGTCTATCGGGATGATGTACTCCGTACTGCTGCAGCACTTAGATCTATCGTATTGACGGGTACATACTCACTCGCCCACTACCAAAGTGTAGCTGTTCTTCAGACGCCCGGAGAACCATAGGCAGATCTCAACCTGTCGTACGGACCGTCCAGAAGAAGTACCGCACATGACCCTCACCTTTGTGATCGGCTTTGGGGGGAGATATCACTGTGTGCAGCTGGCCTCCTCGCTCGGCTGACTGTGTTGGAGTGAGATCTGATTGTCTAGGCCTGTGCGAGGGGGCTGCATAGCGATGCGATCTGCTGTCGTGCACACAGTGCGGTGCGGTTGACGGATTCAACACACAGGTAGATAGATGCCTCGGCCGTCACACACATCGGCTTGGTCAGTGGCGGTAGTGTATACCGCATGTGCATTTCATCGAAAACATACATGCTGGGGCACTGCCTAGGTGGCTGGACGTGCAGCTACCGTTCGCCGAGATGGTAAAGACGCATGTTTCTTGTGGACAATGAAGAAGCACTCCCTTCCCATTCCAGCTTCGTGGCTGACCGACCATCTATCGACGAGGCCACGATCCTTGACCTCACTCCCCCATCCCACCTACCCACCACAGAACACCCGCTGTAGCTCGCCTCGCACCAGTCCCGCAACCATACAAATACGCCTGTCGACCGGACCGCGCGCCCGTCTTACATTCCACAGCGTCAGTAATCGGCCGACCGCTCCCCGATTGTTCTTTTGCTTGCTTGTCAAAAAGCAAAGAAATATAGGCGGGAAAAGCAACTGCCCGTCCCGCCCTGCCTGGACAAACTTACCCTTCCCATGTCTGTCTCACGTTAGGTAGGGCTGCTGGCGCCCGCAGCGTGGGATTTGGCACAGCTGACGGTGCGGCTTGGTTGGGGGCGTGGGGGGGGGGGGCGGTTGACTGTGGTGGCCGGGTGGCTCTCTTTTCTCGGGATGCACACGACCAAGAAGCAGCTGGTACATCGGCGCAATCATCGAGCAAGTCCTATAATGATTCAGCTGGGCCTATTTACTGCCTGGCCGAGTGCACCGCTCTTGCTTTGACAGAGTCGCGCGAGTGCATCATCTCAATGAAGCGGCATTCCGACGGGCCAACAAGACTGTTAGACCACACACCCTCGATCTGCTCATCACCCGCACTCCCGGGGGCATCATAGCACAGGCCATGATCCCGCCAGCAAGCTTTCTAAAGGCGATTAGGCTCACAAGCTCCATGAGCGGTTCTTGTTTTTGTGTCCGGTCAGACAAAGCCGTCAATAAGCCGGTCCTTTCCAAACAACCACCCCGATCTTTCCCCACGGGCCAAAAGAAAGGCTAAGCAAACAAGGGGGGGCGGGACCAGCCTGTGAGATGCTCGGGTTCCTGCGCAGGTGATCTACCATTGCAGCAGCCTCGGACTAGGAGAATATGCACCGCTGGCAAGGGCAAAATGCCTGCGTAGGCAGGAAGGTAACAATGTGGCGCGTGGCCGAGGCTTCTGGGGCTTGTACGTGTCTTCAGCCACCTACGTATGCAGTGCACGAGTTGAGGACACGCCTTGATCAGGTGCCTCTAAACCGGCTAGTTTGGTTCAGAGGTAGGGTCAAGGCCGGGCTGGGTGGCTGTTGTCAACGGTGACTCGGTGAGAGATCGCGATGGACAGTGGGTGGGCACCACTTGCAAGTTGTCACCGCTATGGGGGTGATGAGGTGAAATGGAACAACCTTGGAAGACAGCAGGTGGGAGTATCTGAGTATTGTGGCTATTCTAGATCCGTCGGCGCCCGGCCTGCATGGAGACGGCTGTGGCTTGGTAGGCGCTCTTCGCCGATGTCCCCGTGGACTCCATCGTGATCACTCAATCATGTACTATTAGGATTGTGAAAGTATCAAGCCACTTGAACTTTTACAGAATAAAGTACTGCAGTATCAAAGCAATACTGCAGGTGCTTTTTACCGGTAGGTGTCAAACACTTGATAGTAGTGTCAACAAAGACGGCAGACAGTCTGTGAATGGGAGACTCCCATGGACAAGCCCCGGGGCGGCCGGACTTACCACGTGTCAAGCGCCGATGGGCCCGTTGACCCCGAAGACTCAGTTTCAACCTGTCACACCACCACTTTGTATATGATTCTGATAGTACAGTAGAATATTCCGTAGTTCCATAGGCAGCGACATTTCGCTCGCAAGTCAACATCCTGATCAGCATCTCTTGTCTCTCATATCTGGCTGCCGCACTAAGACTATGTCGACGACGGCCTGTACTTACTAGGCAACTCATCCAGCCGCTGCTTACCGCTACTTATGCCCAGCATAGAGGGACTCGTGTGCGTTTGATCCGTCAGCCCGTTCGGACATCTTAGTTTGCTTTGCTCCTCAGGCAGGGACGGAAGCTCCACCAATATGGCCCCCGGCTGGGCGGGGCGGATGCATGGTCACGAGTTTTCCGCACGCACCAGCTTCCCATCAGTCAACCGAGCTCTGCTCAAGACTGGCTGGCACTGTATGGGGCCTGCGAGTGCTGATCGATCGGGCTTGGGCTCTAGATCTCGCACTTGAACGTGGAACATGCCCGGCGCAGGTGTGCAGATGTCCGTTGAGGAGTAAGAGGAGGCGGGCGCAGAAGCGAAGCGAAGCGAATAGAGTTGGGGGCTGGTGGGGTGCCATTCGCCGGTGGATAGGTAAGCAGTGTTGATGATATCGACATCGTGGGGTAAATGGAAGCGCAAAGATCTTCGGCGGCACGTCATGGCAGTCTGACGGAAGCGTTTTCCCATGTGCGGGTTTTCAACGTTGTGCCTGATTTGCAAGATGTGAGTGAAAGGATCGTCGTGATGAAAGAATGTCGCGCTTTTGCTTGGGAGTCACCCCGCAATTTGGCTGTATTGTAGATCGCTGGTGATGATGAGCAATATTCATGGTTGTTTCTACAATCCTACCCGGACGGGCCGGCGTGCTCCCTCGGTCTACAGACGAGCTGACCGGGAGACTGTCAATGTCTAGAGCTTGATGCTGGAATGCTCTATGTACTGGCCACTGGCAGTAATGCCAGAAATGGGATCCTGAAGGATGGCCACGTTTCGAAGCAGAAGCAACAGGCTGCAGTGTTGCCATGATGCACCAATCGAGATGACGGAGGTAGAGACACCTGACGAATCTGGACCATAAGCCCGTTCCTGAACAATCCGAGCCGGTCTACCGTTGGCTCAGTATGGTGCTGACGGGGGCTTGGAAGTCCTATTTTGGGCAGATTTTGTGCAATGTGCCTGGGACCCCGTCACTCATCCTTTGTATCCGTCGGTGATGTGTGGTGAGTATGCCCTGCCATTGGTGTGATGTGAACACTCACACTCTCAGTCGTCGCCCTTCCGATCACACATGGCTAAAGGCAGAAGAAGCACACAAGTCACGGGCTTCCGAGTGTGGGAACGAGACCGACCGAGGTGGAATTGGGCAAGCACTGGCAAGGTAACTGTGCAGAGTCACAGCCGAGTTCAGCCCTGCCATCGTCAACCCCTGTTTCCATCCGGCTTCCTTTTGCTTCGGTGCTCAGGTGGTGGACTGTGCCACGCCTTGCGGGAGTAAAACGTCCGGCGCTTTTTTGGGTAGCTGCCAGTTCCATGAGATTTGCACGGCACCGCAGAAAGTACACGAGCCAAGCTGCCAAATGTGGCGAGACCCGCGGGTACATCTACTTCAATGCCGACGCCTCGATACATTGTTTCGTAATGAATCGCTGACGCCGTCTTGGGGCGCTCATATTTGTGCGCAATCCCCGAGACGGGCTCCTGTGTTGTTGTTCTCCTACCGGTATGGTACGCAGAGGCACATATATGTCTGTGTAAGTGCATGGTGCTAAAACAGTCCGTTGCGAAACTTGTACTGTGGTAGAAACGCTCGTGGCGTTTTGGAATCTGGCGTACTGGTAGCAGGTACCGGTACTATGTACTCGGTACTGTGTACTCGGTACTATGTACTTCGTACAGTATTGGACAAAGTTTCGGGAAAGACTGGAACACGGCCGCTTCCACAGCAAAGTTTGAGCAAGCTCTCTCTGGAAGAGATTTTAGAGCAATGCAGAGTCTGCATTGCAGCACGCGACCTTTCCGAAGTCCAAGTGACAAGTCATGTCGACTCCACCCGTCTTGATAGTGGCACGGGCAAAACCTTAGATAGTGTACTTTTGTAGTTCAGAATAACCCTTTCCTATCGAGAGAAAAGGTTTCAGACTCTCGTGGACGTTGTTCAGGCATTTGAAGGTCGAATGCCCCCACTGCCCGTTCCCCTGGCTTACCGGCTTACCAGGTTCCCAGTTTGTCCAGTTGAGCAGGGATGCGAGGGTTTGCGGTAGCCGTCAGCTCCTGCCGTAGGTTCTCTGCGGCCTGTCCATGTCAATTTCAACAGCCAGAAAGTTGAGAGCCCAGCCTAGACAGCCCAGTCCGGCCCAACGAGCTGGGGGCCCCAGCGTCATTCCGAGCAGCCAGCAGCCTTCCGTGCAGGAGCAACCTGGAAGTGCCAGGCGAGAATCATTTGCCCTTTCTGCTTTCGTCCCCCGACTTTCTGGATTTTGATGAAATGCCACTTTCATCATACACCCTCACCTTCCACGACACATGCCCAGCTTCGGCACACGAAGCGATCACTGGCACTCTTGGTCCATCTTGTCCCTCGTGGCACGACCTCTCTTACTGTTACTACCTGCAACAGCAGCACAGCGATTCCCCCCCTCTTAGGTAGTCACAACTCACTCACGGTAGTCGGATCTGGGTGAGAGGTGAAAGGTGACCTCATCACCACGCACGACCTAGCTGCACCTCGTCAACTCCAACTGCTGCAGTACATGAGCGACGGACCGACCGGCAAACCTCACCTCAACCACAACCGCCGCTTCCAATCACTCCAGAACGCCGCTGTCGCTCCATATCCACTTTCGACGCTGCCCCGTAGCAAACACACGAACCGCTGCACCGGCAACAGCACCCACCAGCATCCAGGGCCGCTCCCTTGGTCCTTTGTTGATGACCCATTGGCCCACATCAACACTGGCCGCTGCAACCCAACGACACTTTCGCACTGGCAGACTGGAGACTCCGGCCCGCGCGACGCAAGCCAGCCTGGCCACCACGTCTTTATACACGTCTCCTAGTCAGGAACCACTCACACCATACCCGTGGCTGCTTTTGACCATGATTGACCGTCTGCGACAAATCCCATCTTGTTGAGACACCGTCGCAGTCTAACCGGCCTGGTCCATTCCACTCCCTCAACGTCCCGTTCCGCTCCGCGAACACCGCCCTTCTCGGATGGTCCTCGAAAGCTAGCTACCCATTCCTCCCAAATTAAATATAATGGACACGCCACCAGACAGTGCGCAAGTCAGCTCCGATGCCAATGCCAATGCCAACGCACCGGAGCCAGCCCGCCTCGTCCGCGACACTTCGACCGCATCCACATTAAAGCCAGAGTCCACCTCTCAGCCGTCCCAGCCGCCGACACTGACATCCACCACTTCCTCTTCGCCTTTGAACTCGCGAGAAGCTTCACCAAGCAGGCCAGTAGCTCGTTCTAACTCCAACAAAGCCTCTGCAAATCCTGCCCTCGCTGCAAGATCCCGAAACTCGAGCGCACAAGAAACAAGCCCAACACGAGTATCGAAAGCAACGGCGCATACTGCCTCGTCTGCTGGCAAAATATCCGCCCTTGCGACCCCAAAGTTGAACTCAGTCTCGACCGACGGCCCAACTCGCGCTGCCGGGCCTCATAAATCTCCCATTACCGCAGAACACCTCAAGGAGTCGCCTCGTTGGCCAGTCTCTCCTCGACTACGCTCTCCGCCCCCGAACCGACCAGGCCTACCTCCACCACGAAAGGAGCCCGAAGTGCCACCCATCCACGTGCAGCGACCATCGCCTCAAATACCCCAGGAGCCACTAGAATCGAGTCAAAGTGATACCGACGGCGACGAATCTCACTTGCAGTCTGGCATGCGACCGAATGCACGTGGTGCCAGCGGAAGTGCCAGTGCAATTACTCTAGAGACAGTAGAAGAAGTCAGTCCCATGGCTTCCCCCGAACCAAGGCAAAGCATGATGGAGAAGCTCGAGGATGGTGCTGTCTCCGACGCAGGATCCCAAATCGATCTTCTTGAGCTTTCATTGCACAAGGCGCACAAGCCTCTGAGCACCGCCTCGAATAATGACAGTGGCAGTGACAGTGGAAGTGTCAAGGCAGATAGGAGACCGGCCATGACGAGTGTGCCCCCGACTCTAGCCTCCCGACAGTCGAGTGCTTCCGTCAAGACGAACAAGGCGAAACCATCAGAAGGCACCGTTCATCATATGACGGTGGAAACGGAAACAGTGGCGTCGGTACCTCAGGTATCTTTGGCTCCAGCTGGTTCAAAAGAAAGTGCAAACGGCACGCTCAGAGCGAAGCCCAGTACCGAAACAATACGGCCCAAAAAGGAGAAGAAAAAGACAAGGAAACAGCCAAATGTCGGATCTGGAACTGGTGAGACCGCATACCTTTCATCCGCAGTCCATGCTCCAAGGCTACGGCATCATCAGTCGATGCGATCAGTCTCTTCAACGACGGATGCACTGATCTCACCGACTCGACCATGTGTCGAAAGTGCATACTATGATGATCCACCGAGCCCGCGACGTTCCTCTACTCCAGCTATTCGAACTGGTCGAAACACTATGGGCATTTTGCTAACCAAAGCGCGAGCAGCGTCATCGAAAGCAGATATTTTTGAGGCAAAAATCGCCACCGCCGTCGACGAGGCGGACAGTTCCGATTCCGAGGAGACTTTTGTGTACGATTCTAATCCACCAGATGTCGCTGACAGACCTCGAAGGTTTCACTCCAGGACTCCAAGTGCAACTTCAATGGTCAGCCAGGTCGACAGGAACGGCATGCGCTCCATTAGTAATATCATGGAGGCTGCCAGCTCAAGTGCGGCTAAGAAGAACATGAAATTTGTGAACACTTTCAACAGCAGTGGCACGGAAAGTCAACTTCCAGATGATGAAAACAAGGGTTTGGTACGAGCTGCCTCGGGATCAAGTCGTGGGACGAGTCGCGCGCATCATCATCATTATGGCCGATGGGGCCGCAATGGCACGAACGGGCACATGTCTCTATTTGACAGTGATGCACCTTTCCACGTGAGCAACACCAGCGCACAACGCTCGAAATTTGCAACGGCGAACTCGCGACAGTCATCAGGACCGCCAAGCCCGCGGTTCATCAATGCTGGAAGGCTAGCTGCCGTGGGGAGGAGGGGCATGCACTCAGCCAGTTATGATCTGGACGAGACTACTGGGGCAGACGACGAAAGGACACCTCTGATTCAGGGATCAGTGCGATCTGCGAGATCAGCAAGGAATCGGCGACAACCCGTCTCAATACGCACACTGGAGAGCCAAAGTTATCACCGGAATCCCTCCATCCTGAACCGATTCGCAAGTTGTCTTGTCCTCACAGTCATGCTACTGCTCGTTGTCTCTGGAGCGATTGGGTTCATGTTTGCAACCTCGCAACCTTTGACGGATGTCGAGCTAATAAGCATCAACACTGTCATTGCCAGTGAATCGGAGCTTATGTTCGATCTATCGGTCAGCGCACACAACCCGAACGTGGTAGTCGTGGTGGTGGACCAAGCAGACATTGAAGTATTTGCCAAATCGCCACATGCTGCTACGGAATCGCAGTACCACCCTTACGATCACAAAGATGGCCAGAACTCTGATGGTACGTGGGGCGATGGGAGTGATCCAGTGGGTGACAAATCTCCGAATATGCGCCTCGGCACAATCGGACAACTCGACAGCCCATTGTCGTTTGAAGGCTCGTTCTTCAATCAGGGAGTGTCCGCCTCGACTGGCGAAGTCAGGCTTCGGACGCCTGGTAACGGCACAGTCGATGGTGCACTACGATGGGAGAAGATTGTACAAGAAGAGTTCGATCTGATCATCAAGGGTGTCTTGAAGTACACGCTTCCTCTAAGCCAGCGTGTGAGAAGTGTCACTATCTCAGGCAGGACAACAGTCAAGCCTAACTCGGCCGACAATCCAAGCCTGAAGCCGAATCAGACGGAGCCTTTGATTCTTGTCGGCTAAGCATCGGGGAGATAAGTAAAGGAAAGAAGGTGGACAACATGGGTTTTGTAAAGAAGAAGGGTACGAGACCGGGGCTATCCGGCATCAACCACATCCACTCACGTGGACACTTTTCTATGTATCGGCCGCGACGTCAGCCAAATCGCCAATGACTGGCGTTCTATTTCTGTTTTGTCGGGGGATCATTCCTTCTTGCCTGTACATTCAAGCGTTGCATCACGGGCATGGGCGGACATTACAACCATCACGGTCGGGGACGATTTTATGTCCCCCTTCTTTGTGGCAAGGCGTTTGGGAGATACGAAATTTTGCTGTCAAAGCAAATCGAGGAAAGTCAAAATGCAAAAGTGCAAGCCAGACTAGCGCAAATTCCAAAATACAAGAACACTACAACAATCATGTGGGTTCTCATGCATGTGTGGTGCTGCAAGTGATACAAATTGGGATGACAGATGGTCAGTGTTGGCTCGGCTGTCCACCATCTTGGACCCAACAGCAGCAGCAAGCATTCAAGCACAGTGTAAAAATCTCCACCAAATATAGAGCCCACTATCTGAGAAACACAGATAGAGAATGATACTACGCAATGCTTATGGTGCACACGTGGAGCTACCATATCTAATGGATACCATCAGCGGTGTGAGTAGGAACTGGGGTCTGGCTTGCAGTGAGTGGTGGAAGGCCTTGTATGTCCCCACCCCACCCTAATGAAAGAGTGAGTGGAGATGCAGGCTGTTGCTGCTTGACTGGAAAACCAGTTGTTAGAGGACCCAGCTATTCCAAGGTTTTGACAGATTGTGTTCAGATGAGGACTGAAAAGCAAGTCTAAACATGTCTTCTGTGATTCTTGTGCCTCTTGGATTGATTGGTGTTGTTGAGAGGGATATTGTGGAGGAGTCGTGGAGCCGTGGAGCCATGAAGCCATGGAGCCGTGGGCTGTTTCCATCAACATGCATTCACTGCTAATTGATGTTGTTAATTCTTGAAGCAGTGAACCCTGGAAGGTGAATGTGCACAAGATCCTCATGAGAGTGCCTTCAGTAGTCCGAAACTTATTCGTCAGTTAAGCTTACCTGTTGCACCAAGTAACAAATGCTCACTTCAGAGTGGGTAGGCTACAAGATACAGCAGTCTAGACCTTTGGTTTCCAGATATAATAAGGCCGGTCAGGTTCTAAGACTGCTGAGAGTCACTGAGATTGGTGAGTGTGTCGTCGAGACCAGTCGAGACTGGCAAGGCTACATGAATCCGTGGTCTACCAGACAAGGCTGCCAAGGTCACTTGCCTAAATGGGCCTCAGCCTTGTCAAAGGCTGCGTTTTGAGTGGAGTAGATGGTAGTTTGGTCAGGGATCATGCCTGTGACATACACAGAACAAAAATGTCTCCCTACAAAGGACAACACTATTGCCATAAGCCGGCTCAGACGGAGGGAAATCTCTCCTTACTTAAATTTTGCGCAGTCGAGAGGCTCGCACGGAGCTGGCTTCTTGCTTCATCTCACTTGAGATCAAAAATCCTGAACTGCGTCTTAGCCCCTTGATTGGGTACGCATCCAGGAGCAGTGAGAAGGTAGAAACGAGGCGGATTTACGGGTGTAATTGTGATGGTAATGCATCTTTGATTTGGAGTATCGCCATCTTACGGTCGTACTGTCCACTCGCGGAGGTATAACGCAGAAATCCTCTTCAACAAATTGCTGTTGAGAAGCCACGATATGCTTGGCTTGGTTTCCGTGGCGCGGAATACTTGGTGCCAGCGTCGATCACCGATAACGTTAGTCAAAAGAGGAAGCGCAGCCTAGCGCTTAGTAGCTGTGACTACTCCTTGATATGTAGAAGAGCAAAAGCTATGTTTATGAGGAATGCAGACGCAACTAAGAAGCTTCGGTGGCGAGCCGCCACCTCCCAGATGATGAATTGATACCTACAATGTGCGCAACGGAAACTCGTCTTATTTCAGTCAACCTTCCCAATGAGTATATCATACCATAGATGGATCACAGTGCATGAGTCTCTTGTCTAGTATCCAGAGCTGGATAGACTTCAAAATTTACAAACGTATTGGGCTCTCCGGGGTAACTGTGCCAGATCAGCAACCGGCGTGATGTGATTCCCTCTGAGAATGATCAAATGATGAGTGCGAGACAGCCGAGACCTATTTTAGAATTGGATGGCGAGTGAAGTTCGGTGCTCGGGTTGGTTTGTTTACCTGAGGTCGAGCGGTGGAATGGGTTTTGCGGGCTAAGGCGCGTCTTGGGCATTCCTGCGCTGCTGAGCCGTGTTCTGGAAACACGACACGCCCAGATCGGGTCTTCAAACTGTGAGACCCTTCGATTCGGTGCAAGCTGAGAGGCGGAGCAACATATTTGTGGCATTCATATAAGAAGCCTCGCTACGTCCGACCTTCCTCTCTCATGCTTTGCCTGTGCCACCCACCACAGTCAAGGTCTCCTTCTAGTCACTCTTTAATACACTGTTCATCCGCTAATCGACACTCGCTCAACGACCAAATCTTCATCTAATACCTTCTTTTGCTACACAGCAAGCTCCGAAAATGAAGACCTCTACAATCCTCGCCGTCTTCGGTCTGGCCAGCGCCGCTGCTGCCCAGTCGTCCTCATCCGTGGCCCCTCCACCACCGCCCCCCTCGTCGGTTCCTGTCCCTGTGCCCTCGCCACTACGAAGCAGCTCGACTCCCTTCATCACGGTCCCCACGCCTGCCAGACAGTCATCATCAGCTTTCCCTACCATCAGGCCAGCCAACACCACTACGACTGTCACGACTGTCGTCAACTCATTCGTCACAGTCTGCCCGTCGCCTACCACCTTCTACGTCGGTACCGTGTGCTACACGGCCACGAGTTCCAACCAGCCCATCACTGTCACCAACTGTCCTTGCACTGTCCAGAGCGTAAGTCTACCAACATCCTTCGTCAAGCTTCTCAGCAAGTTCGTCCATTGCTTCTCCTGCACACGTCTAACTCGAGTAAAGGTCTACACTCCTCCGGCCGTGCCCGCAACAGGAACCGTGACCGTTGTCACTGGAAGCCTGGTCACAACTCCCGCTGCTCCCGTGGTGCCCGGCGCCCCCGGCGCCCCTGGTAGCCCAGGTACCCCCGGCGTCCCGGGTAAGCCTGTCACCACGGTCGCGGCGGTGTCCAGCGCTGGTGCCGTTGGAGCCACCCAGTACGCCTCTGCTACCGCGACTGCATACGTCACGGCCGCTGGGTCCAAGTCCGCTCTCCTGATGAGTCTGCTGGGCGCGGTCATGGCTTTGCCCATGGCTCTCGTTCTCTGAGCTGGCGGAGTCTTCTAAGACTTATGATAACTGGCCTGCGGGATTTCAGTTTTGGCTGGGCTACATTTGCGCATAGAGGTGAAGCGGCGCCATTCTTCACCAGGGCTTCAGTGACTATATCGATTCATTAGTACATTTTCTTCTTGCGCAGTAACCGGCTCTTGGGATCACAGGCAGCCTAGGGATAGCGACCATCTTGGAGTCTGGGCAGAAGATAACATCCTCGCGCTTTAATAGCCTTGATAATATTCACAATTCATTTGAAAGAGACACAGATTTTGTACAACACCGAATCCAAAGACGACTCAGTATTGGATTGGAACAAAGCGTGCAATCCAAGCAAAGCTGTATGCCCAGATTATCTGGGTTCTCCGTACACCACATGTCTTTGCTAGACTTTGAATCCTTATCATACTGCGACAGCACCGTCTAGCCTTGAAAGATTGTTTGATTGAGTCGAATCTTCGATGACTTTGCCAGACAATTTTATCAGTAAATATTGCACAAAGCTGTTTATTGCAATGCTTTGAATGAAACAGCACGTGAAGCTCTTGCCTCTGCTGTTTACCTCAATTTGGAGCGCCTGCATTTGAACTTCCTTCGGAACTCTGCGCTTTCAGGCTGTTTCCCTAACAACCCGTCGGGTACTGGTAATCATGAGCTAGTTGCCTCCACGATAACAGAGTGAATCAACAACGAGAATCATTGAGAAAGTTCACTGTCAGAAAACGCCATCTCCTCCCATTGGCGCTTCATGTATCAGCCTTTTCTTCCGTCTAGACTTGGAGCTTGGACTTCGTCAAGACGGCTCCCATCACATCAATTCACAAATTTTCTCTGCTTTGCAATCATGGCTAAGGCCGACAAAATCACCCGTTGAAAGGTCTACCTTCCGCGGAGCGACAACCTTAAGGATGAGATCAACGAGCTCAAGAACGCACCCATCTTCACCGAGACCGCTCGATTAAAGGTTCTCTCGTTGGCGACTGCTTAATGGGAAGCCTTTCCACAGTCTGGTCTACTCGCTGGCAGTGGCAGCGCTCCAACTAGCAGTGATATCTTGCACCACAACGTTTATGCGCCTTTTGGCACTTTCATAATGTGGGAGCCAAGCTGGAGGCAAAAGTCGCACTCTTTCGCCGCAGCCGAGCTACCATACCCTCTGATCGGCATCGTCTTCCATTGCGATACCCTCATTGGACGAACGAAGGGCTCTGTGAATACTCTGACCGCACGAAGAAGCGTGGCGTCAATGGTGCCTTTATGGTCTAGAATGATTCGTTGGACTCATGAGAGAACGCTGGCTTTACGCGCCACAATTCTACAAAATATAGACATCTTCTAATTCGGGTTCATGGACACGCTTTTGCTGCCAGCGCCAACTGTCTTCATCATCCTGGGGGTTCTCTGGCTCCCATGTGAGACCATACTTCTGTTCCGTCTGGAAAGCGCTCAAAAAGTCGAGAACATCCTGCTGCAATTTATGACCAACTCCGGTGAAAGTATGATATCCAAGAATGCAGCACAACGTACCCACCGTCTGGTCTCTTGTGGCAACCCCAGATGATCCTGGTCAGATGGAGCTCTGAGTATCATTCCAGTCACCCAAGAACATCGAAAACGCATTGGTTCAGGTTGGACCTCGAACTTATGAGCAAGAACGAGTGCTCGGATGTGATGTTCGGCAGCCCTTGCCGCATTCATACATTCTTCTGCATTATCCCAAGTGATACGAACTGACACGCCCAGATGCCCTGTCGGATGCGCGTCTTGTCCATGCGGATTATCGATCGACGAGACTATGAGTATCAGTTCGATGAGAACAGCTTGCAGGTACAGGGGCGAGGCTCGCCAATCGGTGGTACGTCCAAAGCTGTCTCGTTGAGCGGTGTTCATGCTTATGAATCTGTTGGGAAGCATGGCATAGGTTGGATTGCTTGGCGGGGATCGGTCAGTTCTCGGATGATCAAATGCGAGGTTATAATACTCCCCGGATACTCTCAATGGTGACCAGGTCGGAATCGGATACTTTGCTACTCGAGCAATGGAATTACACCCTTCTTGTAAGGATCTCCTGTCAGCTGGCCAAATTCTCATCCACATAAGTTGCCGTAGAATATCAGTGGACCACAACCCAGAGTGGTATTTAGCTTCCTTGAGCTGATCGTGATACAGAGAACTAAAGAAGCTCGAGATTCCCCTCGAGGCGACAAGACGGTCATCACCAAATGTGACGGATATTGGCGTGTAACCGGAGAGGACCGCCACCCAGCTCTGAATAGGCGAGAAGTGCTTCTTACGCGCCATCATGCCGTATCTCGCATGCTGAATGCTGTCCTTGAATGCCGCGACGTCTTTCTGTGATAAAACACAGCCAATGGAATGCAATGGGAACGTTTCAGAACGGCTGGCGTGAGCGCAAGACCACCACATCTGATCCTCTGTGCAGAAGAGATTGGCTGGGGTCAGAAGGATCTCTTGGTAGACCCACACACGAGACAATAAGTTAGATTGAAGAACTTGCTGTTCGAATGCGCGCTTAGATTTATTGTAGAGCACCAAAGCGCGGATATCATCTGAAAAGCAGCTTGAGGACATTGCCAGAAGAAGAGGCTTGTTTTGTTTGGGGAAAAGGTCTCGATCGGAATTTTGGGCAGCTATAGCGGCGATATTGCTACGCACAGTATTTAGTATATGCGCACAGATGCAGAGGACGAAGATAAATGTTCTTGACACATAATGATGAACATGGACGCTGATACAAATACAAGTGAGTGACATACAAAAGTCCGCCAGCATATATGTCTTCCATCTTGACTGCTTCCGCATCCCAATCTTCATTCCCGTTGCTGGCATTTTTGTCTTGAATGATACAAAGACAGTCAATCCATACGGATCTGACCTCGCAGTATCTAGCGATTTGCAAAACATCTGTGAATGTTCGCGGAAGTCTGGACTGCATAATGCCTGTTCGCATGTCGTCGATAGGAATGCATCCAGCTTCCTGGGCCCTCGCACGCCTAAATGGTTTTGGCGGCTCAGACGCAGGTCCGACACCCAATCTGTGACTGAGAGTAAGGTACTCGTACTCGTGCATGTGATCCGTCGTGATGAGCCGCACCATGTCGGGGTAGCTCTGGGTCGAGGTACAGAGGTCGGGTCGGCTTCAATCGAGGCTGACGCCTCTGATGGTTACAATCCGTGTGCTCAACCATCTGATAACCTGCTCTCCAGTGACGAATAGCTGCCATATGATCCCGTTGTTGGGAATATAGGACTATGAAGGGTTGCGCGTGCGAAACTTGTACCGTGTGCATTAGCACCGGCCCAGCTTTGGAAAAGAAGAAGAGGTAAAAATTTGGTTCTCACATTCAACTAAGTCAACATGATCACTTACCATTCTCAAGAAACCATCGCTTTCAGTCGTAGCTAACCAAGTGGAGAGGCGTTTCTCTCCAAAGGCTAAAATTTCGTACCGTAACCCGGACCATTGAAAGGCTTCGAGTCGTCGGTCTGCATTGTTTCTGTACATCATAGTGCAGAGATGGCATCCTGTGTTCAGGGAACGAAGCAAGCTTTCGTATGTCTTGTGATGATAGTACTCCCATGGCATTTGAATTTTGCCCTGGTCTCGCACAAGTTGCCAGAGATGTGCAGGTCCCACCATGACTTCGCACACATCGCAGAGCTTGGTCGCTTTGAAGAAGTCCCTTATATCTTCAGGCGACCATTCCGACACCAGTACAGGGCTTCGTCACGATTGACCCGCCGTCTCTGGTCGAGGCGAGCCGCTATTGCCTCGCGTGAAGGGCGGCATCTCTGGGGTGGAACTTGAATCAGACTTGCGTTCGTACCGCACGGAGAAACAGAAGACACAGAGGAACGTATCGCAGAATGAAGAACGCAGAAAGAGGGCAGGGGCAGACCTATATGTCCGCGAGCTCAGTTTCACAGTGGTAACAGCCAATCACCTCTGCAGTGGCTGCGGATACAGCGCAAGCCTCTTGCACAGATAGAGCCAAAGAGACCGTGACCGAGTGCAAATCATCACTTAATACCCAGCAGAAACGGCAGCAGCAGGTGCAGAACACTGTTGCAGGTCCATGAGTTGTGCCCGAGGACTCACCCATGCTGTATTATCTGCAAGGTGAGCATGGTAAGATCGAGTCTCTGACTTGCCTTCATCTTCTCCTGTGACACGATACCTAGAGCTTACGCAAGACTTTCGTGCACACAACCATCTGGAAACGGCGCGTAGTGGATACAACAATGGGAATTGAGATATGCGTACTATGCAGCAGAACAGCTGGCTAGAACACAGGTAGATGATGGAGTTGCACAGGTGTCCTCAAACCCACAGTTCCAAAATGGTATACAGCTCTCAGCCCAGCACCCGTCTGCCACCTTGTTATCGCCCACACCCGATTGTGCGGGGCTGATACTCCAAGAACCCAAACGCCAGTGAACACCAATGCCAAAATGGACCTCCCCGCTATATGTTTACGGTATATGCCAAAGGACCTCGGAACATATCAAAAAGAAAGGTCAAGCCCTCATCACGGCTCATCTTCGTCGTCGTCGTCATCCTCCTCATCTTCTCCCTCCTCGGCTCCATGAAACGAGAACCCCATGCCCCGAGCATCCTCAGCCTCGGGCCCATGCGTCATCTCCCGTCCATGGCTCGCAGGCTGCCACTGCGTACTAGGGTACTCGGACGGCGAGGAAGAGGCCTCGCTCAGGGTGTCGTCTACATCGTCTTCATCCTCGTCGTCGTCCTGATAGTGGGCAGCATCATCCTCGCCTGACATATAATTGTCCTCGATACCGGGAATGACATCGTCCTCAGTGCCGTGCGGCTGACAGGAGGAGGAGGGCTGGAGCGCCTGTGGGCTGCTGGAGGTGGGCTGGTGGTTCGAGTCGCTGTCGAGGTCGTCCAGCATGTCATTCTGGTCCTCGTACACGTCGATGTCCAGGTCGTCGTCGTCCTCAGACCCGGTGGAGCTACCGTGTTCCTCGTCGAAGCCCTCAATCATGTTCTCGTCTTTGTCCTCGAAGACATCGCCGCTGCGGCTGATACTGCGGCTATGAAGGCGAGGAGGTGGGTATTCGGGTGGCGCGTTGCTGTGCGGCGTGGCGTAAGCAAAGGGCGTGATGCGCCGCTCGCCGCGCACGGGGTCCTCAGCCCAGACGTGTTGGAACAACGGCCCGATGCTGGGGCTGCGGCTGTGGGACCTGTTGCTCCAGCGGGGTGTATTGTGCATGCCTCGCACGGAGGGGGATCGCGTGCTTCGCCGGTGGTTTTTGGTGATGATGGAAAGCGGGGTGGGGTGGGCTCCGGTTGAGAGACGGGGACTGGCACGGCTGGTGACAAGCGGAGAGGAATGACGCTGGTAGCTGGGTCCAGCGATGGAGGGTATCATAGCGAAAGAAACAGGTCGGCGGTTGATGCGAGGTGACGAGTTGATAGGTGAGCTGAGTGGCGGTACAGAACCAGCTCGGAATGACGGTGGCGGATAAGATGCCATGCGGTCTCTTGGGACGAGTGGTGACTGGGCTCGCATGAATCCAGGGCTCATCGACATGACTGGATTTGAGGGACCGGTAAAGAATTGCTCCGTGGAACCGTCTGACGTTCTAGAAGTAGCTGTCGCTCTCTCATGCAGAGGACTCAGAGAGGGCAGACGAGGGCGAGATGGCTCATCCAGACGAGCATTGAAAGACCAGTGTGTCTCAAGCGCATCAGCTTCCGGCACCTCGGACCCAGCATTGCTGTTTTGAGACTCTGGGTAAACGCGGGTGAATTCCCGCAGCCTCTGCCACGTCCAGCTGGGCTCAGCACCTCGGTAGTTGAACAGATGGCTGTCCTGTAGATAAGCTTCGGGCTGTGTGATGTACAATCGATGGACCCCGGTGGCCTTCATGACAACACTGTCCATCAGAAAGGCAGCGTTCCATAGGACAGGCGTCAGCATCTCTGCCGGTGACAGGAATCTCAGACGCGAGTCTTTATGTACCTTCCGTAACGGCACCCAGGGGTGTTGAAGGCCAAAGAACCTGTCCACTCTGTCATCCGGGGCGTAAGGTGAACGTGGGCTGGTGATGTTCGGTATCAACCGCAGGATATTCTCAAAGGCACTGCCTACTGCAAACTGCACACTTCGAGCGTCACTGCCTCGCAGCGACACGGTCTTGATGAAACCACGGCTTCTTAGGCGTTGATCAATCGTGCGACCTGGGACGAATGCTCTGGGCAGCAACCAGTCCGAGTCGTCCCCGACCCATTCGTTGTATGTCGCCAGTGCTTGGGGATCTGGAGTTGCCCTGGTATTGGTGTCCGTGCTGGGCATCTGGTTCCATCCATCACGTCCTTCGGAGAGACGAGGTGTCTTGAATTCCTCTGCTCCTTGCCATATGCCCTTAAGAGGGAATGGCAGGAAACACACCTCGAGCTCCCAAGGCGAGCTGTATGACGGTGATGCAGATGCTTTCAGGTGATTGATACGAGCATGGAGAGCCTCGACCTGGCTGGTCAGAGCCGCGTGATGAGCTGCGTTGTCATCGCGTTGAGTCGTGCGGCGACTGCTGGCAACACTCGCATCGTCGCAAGAAATCTGCTTTTCCACTTCTGATACGCGGCTTTCGAGATCTGTGAATCGGAGGTCTGCGAGATCGTGCTTATCCGAGCACTCCTCGTGAGCAGCGGCGTATATTGAACCGGTCTCCAGTCTATCAATGCGAGTCTCATGAACGTCGACGGTTTCTGTCAGGTTATGCAGGGCCTCAGTGCTGCTGCTCGTAGATCTGACAGACATGGGCGGTGGTGGTGGGCCCATAGTCTGAAAGGGCCCCGGTCTGGGAGTTGTAGCTCTAGAGCCAATCTTATTGACATCGTCTGATGTGTGGCCATTAATAACAGGTCCTACCGCCGAATCTTGGGTCCCACCTCGATTCTTGGCTCTGGACGCACTGCTTAGTGTGTTCAGGCCCTTTCCACCAAAGGGTCTCAGATATCTCATCTGGCTGGACGCTGTCGTGGAGGCTGATTGGGAGTGAGGTGACAGAAACTGTGACGGAACAGCCGGCAACGGTGTGCGGCCTCCATGGGTAGGATCGACATTCCTCCAGCTCATGGTATCCGGCATTGAGTCTGAATCCGTGGGTGGTGGTGCGTCAGATTTGGCCTGCCGTTCATCAGTACCAACGCCAATGTCCGCGATAAAGGCGTTATAGTCAAATTCTGTGAGCTCCATGGCTGCCGCATCCAAGTCATTAGACACATAGGGCGGGTACAGGTCCTGGATCGGACTTAAAGGGATCCTGTTTGACTTTGGCTTCTCATTCTCCTGTCCAAGCTCCGGCCAAGGCACCACGGGCGCAGGTTCCACCGCACTCCTGCCTTCGTACATGGGGGCATTGTGAGCATCGTCGTGGAAACAGGCGTGGTGCGAGCACATACACCAGCTCAATTGATCCGAAGTATGGGTCCCGACGCCAGCGGTCTGACGACTCCAGAAACGACGGCAGCCGCATTTTACTCCGTTAGGTCCATGGGAAAGGTCGACAAAATTACATGGTCCTCCGGGCAGAGTGGGACTCAGAGACAGAGGCGCACTCGTTGCGGTAGCGCCATCGTGGAAGACATTAAAAGGAGAGAAGGAGGCGTTGTAGGGAGCAGCAAACGATGAGGCGGCCATTGAGCACGGCCGTACTCATCGCTTAGTCCCAGCGGCCAGATGGTATATATTCGGGCAAGCGTCTAAGACAGCGTCAACGGTCGCGTGCGCGGGTCGGGACGGGTCGAGTAGTTTGAGGAGTCGGGTTCGAGGACGCAAGCAGCTGGTTGGAGACGGCGTGGGCGAGGCGCAATTTGTATTCGACAACCCAGACCAGGGCAAGTGAATCGCATTGAGTGTAAGTTGGAATTCAGTACATTGCGCAAGACGTCCACTGCAACGAATGGTCAGTGTTCGATCTTTGTGGCACAAGCCCAGCGTCTGCTGGCGCATGCGATAGAGGGAGGGGTTCCCCGAGGAGTTCCTAAGGCAGCAACTGACCACATTGGAGAGATTGAAGCTTGGAGCAGGCTGGGCAAGAGTCAGGCGACACGGGATATATGTACATGAAGCTGTGTAGACGACGATGGAGAGTAGGGCGAAAGATGGCGCAGATGCAATTGCAGGTTGCGAGATTGCGACAACTTGGGCGGCAGACGAGGTTCACCGGAAGTGAGGCGGCGGCATGGCGATCCAAGCGGAGAGCTTATTCGGATAGACTCGGTGCAGCAAGTACAAAGTAGCTGGGCAAAGGTGGGAGGGTCCTGGAGGGTGTGTGGTGTGGGTGTGAAGTTGGGAAGTGCTGCAGTGAGAGCCGGACTTGACTCCGCAGCGCGAAAGGTGCAGAGAGCTTGCAGGTTGCATGGCATGGGCCAGGGTCTACTGTCGTGGGCATCTCCACCGTTTTGTACTCGTTTTCACCAGCGTCTGATAGTATTTCCATCGAGCATCTTGGCTTGGCCGCGAAGGAACACTGTAACAGAATATGAAGGGAGAAGGACACCACCAGCAGTGGCGGCCTGCATTGCATCAACATGTTATGAACCAAACTACGATTCAAGGTGCGAGGCGTCAACAAACGACCAAAACCCCGGCCGCTATCCACTGACTGCATTCTGTACCGTTCCGCTGGTTGATGCTCATTGGTTAGAAATTCAATTTATACCCCTGCTTCTATTCGCGTTGCGTCAAGGAGCACTAACTGTGCGACAGGTACTCCAACGAGACTCCTCACCCACCTTGCACCTGGTTTGTATGCGCGCATTTGAGATGGAACTCCGCAAGATACTTGCCTCCGTTGGACTGAGACCGTTCACCAAATGCGACACGTCCGCCCCGTGGGAATGCCGTCTATTGTGACTCTTTTGTTGTTCCTAGCTCCACAACCATTTCACCCTTGATCACCATTCCATTCATGCACTTCGGTCCGGCCCTGGGTAGTCGAGCCCATCCCACTGATGTTGTGCCTCGTCTCAATCTTGCATGCCATCTGAGGTCTTGCTGCCATGCAACCACTCGTGGCTCTCACACCCTGTAGCGCACACACACACACACACACACACACACCTCAACCACCTCATACACGGATTCACATACTAGATCAACTCACATAAAAGTCTGTGATATGATGGCATCACCAGTGGCAGCCTGGATTTTTCGCTAAGAATATTTTCCAAGGTCGGAACGTATTTTATTAGATTATTACAATTGGTTGTATTGCAGGCACTTGATACAACGCGGCCCCCACCGCTCAAAAGGTCTTGAGCCTCTCGACGTTGTGGTCGAATCAGTTCTCAGCCATGTCGACTGCTCATCAATCGGCTGGCTGGAATTTTACTGCCCTGGGCTTTTGCTCTATTCGGAAAGTGTCAAGACGATTTACCTCGGAAGCTGCGACGACCTGATGCTTTTGTCACATGAGGTTTGCGGGTCTTCGCGCTCGTCCCCCTCCCCCTCCTTCGAAATGTGAGGCTTCACTGCTTGCGTGCCTGCGCGGAGCCCTTCGACGATCCAAGGCTATTTCAAAATGACTCGCTTTCCATGTATTAATTCACTGTTGGAAGTAGATACGCGAAGCCGAATTACTTGGCTTCGTCTCAATTTCGTGGCACCGTAACTTTAGCCCTGGGCCGTCTGTACGTTTCCGCGCCAGCCTGAGTACTTACTCCCTGGACAATCGGATCAGTTCCTATAGGTGCAAAGAAGTCAGTCAGACGAGGCGGCCAACGAGAAGAGTCATACGAAGGTTTGAGCGCAGCATGATAGGTCAATGGACGTCAGTGAAACTTACCGAAAGGGTGGTTGTGCATCCGCATACGAACAACTTGTGCGTGAGGCTGTTGGTGTTGAGCCTACGAATTGGCTTGCAGATTAGTAAATGTGTCGATAGAAGTGCCATCAGGAAGGCAAACCACGTGGCATTGTTGAACATCGGGACTCTATCAACGGCGATAGTCCACCATCGTATAAGCTGTCGTCCCAGACTTGTCCTTTCTGCGGTCACCGACCAACATCTGCCGGGCAACGTAGAGGGAGTGTTGTGGTAAAATGCTGCTGTATCTCGCCGAGACTCTATAAGGCCATGAGAAACACTCTAAGCATACTACTTTAACATTGTCTCCTTGTGCACACCACTCACCAGGTCCAGCCCGCTCGTTCGGCTTCCTCACTATATCTGCATTGTCCCTCCTCGTCCTTTATTTGCCCACAATAAAAAACATGTTTCGGTCGACGATGGCGGCTGCGAGGGCGGGTCCGATGAAGCTGACATATTTTGGTTTTCGATCTATTGAGACCAAAGATGGGCACTGCCTTGTCTGTTATCAGGTCCGCTAAATAGAAACTTGAGGAAACGAATTTCAGTAAAAGAGGGGATCAAATGAAAAGTGCCGGACCGTGGGCATGCCACCCAGATGTTTGTGGAGACGGTGCATGACCATGAGGATCAACCCATCAAGTGAACTTGCTTGTTAGACGTTATCATGGGTCATGAGCTTCTTCCCAACACGCTGACACTCATTGTTCATATTCGAGCAATAGACCGAGGTCAAACAAAGGACTGGTCTAACATTGTACTCGTACACGGGTTTTGGTGTATACGAGGAATGGGACAAAGGATATAGTTGCATGTAGTGCTCGAGTAATAAAATATGTCTACTAAATATTGAGTATCAGCCGAGCAGACGGCCCGGACGGGCTGTTGGTAGGACCAATTTCCACGTCACTTGAAATGTTTCGCGGCGCGGGACAAGCGGACGAGGGCATTTTTTCAGTCGGAATACCTCTTGAGAGGGTATTGGGACCGAGTGATCAAGGACTGTTCGATTGTCGGATGCCATTCGTGCTTCAGGAGCTACATGTCCTCTGCAAAAGAACCTCTGTGAACCGCTCAGCATGCGCAGTTCAAAATTTTACTCGTCAACCCCGCTAAAAAAAGAAAAAGAAAAAATAAAAATAAAAAAAAGGAAACGAAAGCTGCCCAAAATTAACGTGCTTGGTATTATTAATACCACTCTGTGCTTCTCTATAAGACAGGTCCTACGAACTTTGGAAGTCTGTGCAGTGCTGTGCAACCAGAATCCAGACACGATTGTTAGACATTTTATGAGGTAGGCTCGGTAGCAACGTAGTGCAAGTATGCACCCAACAACTTGATGCCCTCCACGTAGTTCTTCCTATCCAACTTCTCGTTGATCGAGTGCGCTCCATCCGTTGACGAGCCCATGGGCAACAACAGCACATTCTTTCCCGTTGCCTGCTCGAACGTCAACGTGACTGGGATGCTGCCGCCCTCGCGAGTGAAGTCGGGCGCAACGCCCCATACGCGCTCAACGGCCTTGGCAGCGGCGCTGAAGTTCCAGTGCTTGGGCGAGGCGACCCACCACTTGCCGGTGTGTTGCGGGTAGACCTTGAAGGTGTTCTTGGAGCCGAGCTTGGCGAACTGCTCGTTGACGAACTTGGCAACGCACTCGTTGGTCGTGTCGATGTCCATGTCCGGCACGGTGCGGATGCTGAACTTGCCAATGACCTTGGCGGGGATGACGGTCTTTGCGCCCGCGCCAGAGAAGGCGCCCTCGATGCCGTGCAGAGAGAGCGAGGGGTATCGCCAGCGGCCCATGAGGGTCGACTTCTTGTCCTCGAAGATGGTTGTCTTGCTGCCGAGAGATTCGTGGATGTTGTCCATGGTGAAGCTGATGCCATCGTACAGTGTTTCCTCCTCCTTGGTCAAGGCGGCAACCTGTTCCATGATACCGGGAATCTGGATCTTGCCGTCTGTGTCGACCAGCGAACCCATTACGCGGATCAAATCCGTCATGGGCTCCTGTGCCGTGCCACCAAACACACCGCTGTGCAAGTCGGCGCCAGGCCCTGACACCTCGATGTTGTAGTAGTTGCAACCACGCAGACCATAGGTCAAGCAGGGCTTCTCGGTGCCGAGCCAGTAGTTGTCGCTAATGCAGACAGCATCGGCGTCCTTGAAGAACTTGTCCTTCTCTGCGATAATGAAGTCATCCAGTCCCTCGGAACCGTACTCCTCCATACCCTCAAAGCACATCAATAGGTTGACGGGGAAATCTACACCAGCCTGTTGGTGAGCCTCAATGGCGTTCAACCAGCCCAGCACGGGACCCTTGTCATCAGTCGATCCACGGCCCAACATCTTTCCATCCTCTTTGACAGTCAGGGTGAAAGGCTCGGTGTTCCAACCATCCGACTTGTCTGCAGGCTGAACATCGTAGTGGCCGTAGACAAGGATGGTGCGCTTGCTCTTGTCGTTTCCGTAGCGAGCAACGACAACAGGCGGTAGGTCAAGGTGCTCCTTACCAGGCTGCTTGCCTAGAGGGCGCAGCTCAACCTCTGCGCCAAGGGCCTTGAGCTCCTTCTCGAGCCACTGGCCCATGCGGACGACATCGGGGCGGCGGGCATCCTCAGCAGAGATAGAGGGAATGGCAACAGCCTCAGCGAGACGGTCGATGAACTTAGGAGTAAGCTCGTCGACCTTGCTGAAGAAGCCGTCGAGCTTGGGAGCGCCAGCCATGTTGCGAGCTTGGTGAGCGCGGATAGCGTCGGTGAGGTATGTGCGCGACTGGAGGTGCTTATTCGGAGCTCGACTGACAATGTTGGAGCTCTGAAGATGGCGAAGCGAGAGTGAAGCAAGCCGACGTGTTGAAAGAGAAGTGGTGACTTGGGTGAGAAAGGTGAGGCTGAGAGCGCGGGACATTTGAAATGTAGAGATTCCGAGAGGCCACTCGTCAGGTGGCTAGGAGCGGTTGAGGAAGGAGGGGCAGCTGCCCGCCGAAGGTTTAGAGATCGGCGGCGGGGCAGAATCGCGAGCAGGGATTATTATATGACAAGGATATGCCCAAAGAGGCAGCTACTCTTCTCAAAAACATCTGACCCGACGTCTTTCTGCTGTTCTATTTTGCTCACTTGCTGGAAAGTCTTCAGATGCCTCGGAGAAGCAAACTACGACAATCGATGGCTGAAATTCACCGAAGTGTCTTTCTACCTTTGCGAAAAGCTCAGTACGACGGTTTCCGCTGTTATCATTGCCCTTGCCTCCTCCTTCCAAAAGCCGACCAGCACATTCTGAGGCGAAATAGCCAGCGCACAACACAAGGCCTTGCTTGAGAATTCCAAGAAGAAGATCTACTCTGACTAAAGACTATTGAGCACAAATGTCCAATACAGTGCGAAAGCCAACGGCGGTCATACAAAGTGGCAAGGTCTTTTGTGACTGTGTGCTGTGGTTCTAGTCGAACGCAGAACCGATAGACCACGCACAGAATTTACGCATGCGAAAATGGTATTGAGATTCAGTTTAGCGTCTTGAGATACCTGCATAAGTCTTAAAAGGATAATGAACTGAGATCAAGCTGCAGCACTCTCTGTGTGTCAGCCTGACATCACACTGGTGTCGTCGTAAATCATGTAGAACGCCCAAATCACACAAACGAATGTCCTTTCAGTTCCCCGACAACGAAGAATACTACGTCCGCGAGTGTCTTCCACCGTGGTATCATGGCCAGCTCCCGTAGGAATAAAAAATCAGTCATGCAAAACGCAAAGCACCAACACCAGAAAATCACTATGCAAATGCCAATCCCCATCCACTGGTGTCAAGTTCATGACACGGTCACTGTCCGCTTCCAGCACCATAGTAAGACGTTGGACCACCACTAGCGGTCTCGAGCAGCCCGGGCCTTCTTCTTCTTCCGTACACTGCCACTGGGCAAAGACGCTCGGCGTCGCGCGACGGTTGCAGCATCCCACACGCCAGCGAATATGTCCTCACACTCGTCCTCATCCTCAGAGTCAAAGGAAATCTCCCCCTCGCTTTCAGTATTCTCTCTTTCCTCTTCCTCCTCCAGTGGGAAAGTCCCAACACCTCCGAGCCCCTCAGAGGAAGTACTGTCCTTCCGTCTCCCACCAAAAAGCAGCGAACCGCTCTTCCTTCTTCCACCGGACCCGGCCGGTGCCGACGATGAGTAGAAATGCCTGTCCTGCACTTCCTCTCCTTGGTCCTCCCAGTTCCTCACCAACACCGTCCTCTCCAACTCCAAGATAAATTTGCCCACCTTGTACTTTTGCGCCTGCTCGCGCGCATCGACATACTTCCACCCGACCGCAACACCGCACGTCGCACATCGTATGTCAGCGACCACATGCGCGCCCGTCACCAGGTTGCGCGACTCCGGACTGCTGACTGTGACGTTGACGAGGTTTGTGCTCGCGTGCGCCAACGCGTGGTGGCCCGGCGTGATGTCGTCGGCGGCCGGGGTGCGCGCAGCCGGGTTAGCGAGGGAGCCCGGGCATGAGGGCGTGGAGGTGGCTAGTGGCGGGCCGACGAGCAGCGCGCGACCATGGCGACCGGTAAAGCCTTTAGAGACGACCTGGAAACCGTAGGCGAGGTCGGTGCCGCATGTGCTACAGCGGAGGACGTCGGGATGCGGGGAGACTAGGCGCGGCTGGTTGGTATCGCGGGCGGGAAACGGTCTGGCCGTGATCTTGGAGGTGGTTGTGGGCTTGTCGAGTGGGAGTTGGTATGTGTATGTCTCGATGCCGTCAGCGGAAATAGTTGTGGGCGAGCTGGGGAAAACTTCGGTGGAGGTGGTGGAAATGGGCGAGCTGCTGAGCGAGGGAGGGTCATTTGATAGGGCTGAAGCGTTCGTGGTGACTGAACTTTGGCGACGGCGGAAGAAGGGGATCTTGAGGCTGGGGAGGAGGAAGGTGGGATATGTTGGTGAAGGATCGGTTTTAGAACGGAAATTCATGTTCAATAGCTGTAGGCTTGAAGCCTCTCTGCACCATGATTTGCTGTGCCGGACGAAGCCGGGTCTTTGTGTCTCTGGTCTATCTCCAGGACGAGAAGCACTTCAGGATGCGGTGGACCACGAAACGCCTGGAGGAAGAGTCGGAGTTATCATGCCCGGAGACACTGACAAGGCACGTGAACCAGGTTTGACTGGAGCTTACTCGTAAGGTTCAGATGCTGAACCCGAATAAACGAAGTTGGAGGAAGGGAAGGGTGGGATGTGGGATGTGCTTGGGACGACAGTCAGGTGCGACCGGTAGTTGATGCATGAGCACATACTGGGGTATCCGTTGACCCCGCTACGACGATGCAAGCACTTAGCCGCGCTGCTACTACTTCCCCTTCTTATCTTGCCTCACAGTGTCATGTCTGATATGTTCGTCCTAGTTGCGTCTAATCTCACTAATCCTTCAAGCTCAGTAAAGCCGAAGCTCCTTGATTATCTGGGAAAAACTGAATTCCACGACTTCATGATGCATCATCTCAACCCCGGTCGCCCGCGTGGCTCCACTTCGGACAGACCACCCCTGACATTTCCATGTGATAGCTGCAGTGGAGGCATGCTGGCGCCAGCCAAGTGCTGACACGAAGAGCCTACACCTAGGGCAAAGACCAAAGCAACCTATCTCAGAGTCATGAGAGGCGCTTGTGCGGCTCTCAGCTGCCGTGAAACCCGCGGTGCCGGCTGCACTGGCTGCAGTGCGCTGCTGATGCCGTGCCTTAGTGGACTGTTCAAGCTTTTCCTAGTGTCGTCGCGATGACTGACCAACTCCTTTCGGCGCGCCGGGGTTGTTCCTGGTTCTTCGCAGCTACGCTACGCTTCGCTACACGCCTGAACATGACCTTCGGCCTGTGTCTGAAAGCTCGAGCGGGACGAGTCTACCCAGGTAGTGGGCAAAGGAGATCGGAATGACCTTGACTGTCTCAACTGCAGGCAACGTGGGATGTGTCGAGGCTCGCAGGCCAAGCTCTGGCGAAACGTGGTGCGGAGGGGAAGCAAACGGACGCATTGTTGGACGTGCGCACCGCGCTCCGCAACACGGCGAAGAGGATATTTGGATGAGCTTTAAACATATACCGAAGATCCAGAATTTCGCCTCTTCAAGGCATGGAAGGGAGTAACCGAGGTTGAAGGGGTCGTGGATGTGGTAGAGCTTTGCGACGCGGCGCACATGTAACGATGGGAGTTGTCGAGGCAGTTCACGGCGCAAGGTTGAGATGCCGATCAAGCACACAAAATGGAATGTTAATACAACCACACAGTTGATGGAACGCGACTGTGACCGATATCGAAGCCGAACTGATGCTGCTGGCTGAATGATTGGAATTTGCTTCTGGTGGTGGCTCTATGAGATGGCCCCAAAAGCAGGAAGCGAGGAACATTCGGCCGTCCGGTCGAAGGCACGCGATCAAGTATCGCAGCAGGGCATGCACACACAACGGCCTGACCTTTTGGTCGTCCTCAAATTGCGATTTTTGAGACGGTGACTGGGACATCGACAATCTTCACTTGTGGCGGGAACCTCTGGGCACCATCGCGAGCTCGCCAAAGGTGGGCAAGATGTGCGTGAAGCTCCAACAAAGTCTGACTGAGCCCTTCCCTTCGACTCCAAATCTGTCCGTTAATAATAGGGGCTCATAGTTTCGATACCCATGTAGTGAAGCTGTTGCACAGGCGGCTGGGTCAAGACGTGACTAACATATTCCATGCTCGATTTGCGACCGAAGATGAGCCCGCAACACTATGCTCGGCGGACTGCCATGCCAACAGCCGCGACGGCTCGTGATGGAACCTCGTTTCCAAAGCTGTGCTTGTTGCCGGCCTCCTACCATTAGCAATCACTCAAGAGGTTCTGTGGTGGTTGTAATCGACCCCGTTCTCAGTAACCTTAGAAGCTTCTTGCTCACGTCTCAGCCCACACAAGCCTCCATATACCCTTCCGAAACTATGGTCCTTGGCCACAACTTTACGAGAACTGGTCCACGGCGTGGAAATTGCAGCTAGCAACAGAGTCTTTTTTTTTACGTTTGTGTTCCCTCTTCTGAACCTCCTGAACTCGCCTACGAATAGCCATCAGTCTTCGGGCTGTGATCTGCACCACAGGTAAGGACACAATGTTGACGGCACTCGACAAGATTGTCCATTGTGCCTTCATGTCGACGGCAAGGCAAGGACAGCAGGTCCAAACTATTGATCTTCTTGTACTTGCGGGGACCGAGCTGTTCCCTTTAATATTGGCGGAGTCGACCATTATGTGCCACTGTTTTGGCCGCCGACTCGCCCAGACTTCCCATTCTCACACGTGTAGACCTGCCAGATACCGGAAATTTCGTGGGCAATCCTGCTTCGCTGATATGTGCTGATGCGAGAGTCGACATTTGTGGGATCTAGTTTAGTTGCTGTGCCTAGACTAAAAGCCTCATAGTAGTTTTGTGATACATTGCGCCTAGCTGCCATTCTTAGAGCAATCTCACAACATCTCCCAATGATTGAAGCGGATATGTCCTCGGCTTTCGAAATTCTAACAGTCCATTATCGTCCACAAAGGGTATGTCAAAATGTACTGACATGGTTTCCTGGCCAAAATGAGGACGACCGTGTCTATTTTACCCTCTATTTATCTGTACACAACATACAGCCAGGACTACAGAATAAGAACTGGACACACGGAGAGAGCCAGGCCGATCACCTATCTGACAAGCACATCCAACCCAAAGGCCAGTGTCCAAAATTGATAGTTACACTGTTGGGTGCCCTACAAGTAACCATCCCAAGGGAGGTATCCTACACGTCATTACTTCATGAGTTGTGGTCGTCCCAGAGGTGGTTGTTTTCCAGAGCTGGTGGTGCGCATCCAGCTCGTAAAAAAAAATAACACGGCTCTCACAAAGTCGCTTGCAGCCATATAAACCCAGTATTCGAACAATCAAACAACTCAAACACTTCAAAAAAGCTCAAAGTAATCTTTTGATGCAATTGAAGATTACAAAACCAGGGTGAGTGTGATCTTTGGGCTTATGTGGTGGTAGTAAATTGTGCTGTCCTTATGGCAGATACTTGGTGAGAGCCATGTTCTGCTGTCGTAACCCTGCCACCTTAGAGGTAATGGCGCTGTCAGATACTCGAATCCATGGTACTGGCAGTACATAGTATGACACCGTGGATGAATCCTTCGATGCCAAATGAAACAGGAGCTTTCGTTTCCTGAAATTGAACAAGGCTGCTCGACTCGACCTGCCACGTGGCTTACAGTATTGAAGCAATACTTGGCAGCCTGTTTGCCTGTTTGCCTGTGGGATGGTCGTTTGCAACAGCCTGCATAATGGATGGCGTTGTGGTGCCACAGATTCATGGTTGTTTCATGGCTGGCCGTTAAACGCCGCCGGAGCTGACGGGCCAAGGTCATCAAGTCGCTCCATCCAACGTGGCCAAGGATTCAAGGTCAGGTGCTCCAAGTCTCGGACGTTGTGCGAGTCGGCAGTCGAGGCCACGCGTGCTTTGTGCCCTCATTTCGTCCGACAAGTCCACCAGCGCGCACTCTTTCCAGTTGCACTGAGCTTGAAGCATGAGACACTGACGTCGACCGAGATGCATGATCACTTTCAGTTCCTTGGTATCGTACCTCGGCTTTGATGATTCGCGGGCTGTGGGACTCCCGGGGTTACTGCCAGCGGAAACGTGCATGAACGGCGGAGTGCAGAGCCCTCAATGTATCCAGCATATTGCCAGCAATTGACTCCAGGAACTAGAAGTACCTGCAAATATGCAACACGTGCACACGATGCACCTGAAATCCAGGCAGGTTCGCGGGGTTATTGGAAGCTTGGTACATGAACTGCTACTGTCAGTCAGGCAGGCTCCAGCCAATCGATCTGGCACTTTCCAGAAACTAGTTACAGGGGTCCCTGGCTGACCATCTCCACACGCACTGCCTCGCTCAATTCCGGCTGTCCCAGGCCCCTTTGGCTCTCGAGTCTTCTTCTTTTTCTCGAATCAACCACCTTGTCCGATTACCTACAGCCTAACACGCCCGTCTACCCTCGCGACAACTTCGTCCGTCTCGCTTCACGACTCTCCCGAACTCAACGACCTGGCCGTACCAACGCACCCTTCGATTCCTCGACTTTCTACGACAGACTCATCAGTCCACTCATCCATCGCCTCAGGCATCAATTCTTCTCCCAATAGCCTCAAATCTCCCGCCGTGGCAAAACGAAATGGCGCCCATGAAAACGTTAAATTCCAATTACTCGAGTAGTAATTATAGCGAGAACATTGACCGTCAGGCCAATGTCCTCGCCAGCTGCTACGTCGTCGACGCCGCTGCGTCGTTGAAGGGCTTCCACTACTGCACTACCCTGGCTGCAGGTAAGTACAAAGAATCAATCTTGCCGATTTCCTATTCAGGCGCGCAAGTTGCGCCACCACCTCTTGCTGACAATGCCTTCCTTCGTAGGGGCCGAGTGGTATTCCTGAGGTTCCTATTTCAGGTCTACCATCACCGCCTTCAAGTCCCCCCCTCGCGGCAATCACCACGTCCAACGAGCTTGCTCTGACGCCCAAGCCCAAACGCAATACCAGCGGCAACGGCTCTAGCAGCGCATCTCGTACCCGTCGTGGGGGGGCAACACTACGTATCAGGGAAGAGTGTGAGAGACTCTTTTGCGAGACTATGATGACTGTTTTTCATGGTGAGAGGAACTCGGTCAATCGTGTCTCCGGCCTGGCGAGTGTTTATCAAGAAACCCGTGCATCGACCCGAATCCACAACCAACAAGACGATGAATACGATACTCGAAGCAGTATCAGCTCTGCCGACTCTGGCTACTTCGGTTCCTATACCGGTGACAGCCAACAGCGACCACAACTTTCGCCGCCTTGCGATGAGCCCGCCGGAAGGATGGTTGTTGATGGACCTTGCAGCAGCATTGGCGTTGAGGGCATTGCGTGGATGGAGATTTGGGACTACCAAGGCGGCGCTAGCTTCCTTGCCTTCGTCGCCGAAAACTTCACCACTGGCGATAAGACTCTATTCACCTTCTTCGACGCTGGAGTTGTGGGATACGATCTGAAGAAGGCCCTGGTCGCAATGATCGAACTAGCCGAGACGCCATTGGGCTGCTCGCGCATGGTCGTTTGTATCGACCGGTCGATCGAGGCTGAGGAAATGCAGCCCCTGACAAAGGGTTTGCAGTGGGCCGGCTTCGAATTGGAGACGCTCGATCACTGGGCCGGCGTGCGTGACGTGACGTCTGAAAGGTGGCTTCTCATGGGAGTGGAAGTGTAGGGTGCGGGACTTGGGGCTGTCTGCTTTCATTTTGCAACTTGATCATCCCCACCTTTCACATTTTCGCCGTGGATACGAGCTTGGCGCTTGCGAAGATTGCACCAGCGTTTGTGTCCTTCTTTTTTTATGGTCTGCTGTGTTCATTCTATTTGACCAAGATTGCGTGGAGTTGCGTCAGAAAGTGTTCCTTCCCCGTCCAAGGATCTTCAGGAACGTCTTTACCACTGTGGCCACCGACGGCATGGTGCCATTATCGGGAGTTTGAGACTGTTTTCACAAAATCGTTCACAAAAGCAAATAAAAAATTGGGACAGCAAGCAAGGAGATAGCATTCAGGTTGCAAAACCTATCGTGGGCCTCATCTTAATTCTATGAATTTTCTGTATCCACTTGCCATGTCCCATTATTTTTGTGACCACATTATCTATGTCAAACATGCATCCTCCCAAGTTCACCGTTGTCTATGACCTTTACAAGTCTCCCTCGAACCCTCTTACCGCTAACCCCTTTTCTCCTAAGGATTCCTTGACCTGCCTTACCGTGTATTCGCCCCTGTGAAACATGCCCGCCCCCAATGCAGCATCAGTGGGCGTCTGTACAAAAACTTCCTCAAAGTGACCCGGGTTACCAGCTCCGCTACTCGCGATGACGGGGATTTTCACCGCGCCCTTGACCTGCCGGATCAGCTCCAGGTCGAATCCGCTGTTCGTCCCGTCCTTGTCGATGCAGTTCAGCAAAATCTCGCCACACCCCATTGCCTCGACCGCCTGCGTCAGCTGCACAACGTCCAAGTCCCGCGTCTCGCGCCCGCCCTTGATCGTGCACGCATACCAACAGTACTCCTCGCCTTTTGGCCCTGGCACCACTGTCTTGATACACGCATGCCCGGGCGCCGCCTCTGGCGCCGCCACATACACACGCCGCGGATCCACCGACACCACAACCGCCTGGTTCCCATACGCGCCACTAATCTGCTCGATCGCCGTCGCGCCCGTCAGCGCCCGCGCGCCGCCCGCCCAGTACGCCTCCGCCGCCGTCACCGCATCGCTGCCGATGCTGACCTTGTCCGCGCCCGAGTGGAAGTACAGCTTGGCGATATCGAGCGCGCTGACGGCCGCGCCGGTGGCCGGGTCGACGGCATCGCGGATGCCGCCGCCGATGGTCAGCGGCACGAAGACGGTGCGCGAGGTGCGGCGCAGGACCTCGAGCATGGGCAGGTCGGCGAGCGGCAGGTCGCGGAAGGACGTGATGTTGAGGAAGGTGACCTCGTCGGCGCCCTGCTCGTAGTAGGTGCGCGCCATGTCGACGGGCTTGCCGAGGTTGCGCACGTCGCCGCCGGCGCCCGACTTCTCGCGCACGTCGTACTGGTCGCCTTTGGTGACGACGAGGTCGCCGGCGTCGTTGGCGCGCACGTCGAGGCAGGCGATCACGCGGCGCGTGAGGCCCGGTTTGGGCGTGGTGTGGTCTGTGAGGGTCGCGGTGGGCGTGGGAAGGGCTTGGCCGAGGGTTGTGGCGCCGGAGCCGGTGAGGAAGGACTTGAGCACGCGGAGGCCCGCGACGCCGCTCTTCTCGGGGTGGAATTGTGTGGCGAGGACGTTGCGCCTGGCCACGGCGCCGACGAACGTCTCCTCGCCGTACTTGGCCGTGGCTACCGTCCAGCCTTGGCCCTCTAGCACGCCTGGCTCGTACGGGCAGCGGTAGCTGTGCACATAGTAGTACTTGCTGCCGGAGCGCAGGTCGTACAAGCTCGCGTTGCCCGCTTCTGTCGTGGTGAGCGCGTCGTTCCAGCCGATGTGTGGGACGGCCTTGTCGGCGTCGGAGAAGCGGCCGAGCGTGATGGGAATGAGGCCCAGGCCCGAGCAGTCGGGCGTCTCGGCGGAGCCGGCGAAGAGGGCTTGTAGGCCGACGCAGATGCCCATAAAGGGCTTGTCGGCGGCAATGTGCGCCTGGATGGCGGGCAGGAAGCCGGCGGACTCGAGCTGCGTCAGGCAGTGGCCAAAGTGGCCTACGCCAGGGAGAATGAGTTTCTGGAGTAAGTCAGTATGAGATTTGTACAGCATGTGATATGTAGCCAAGTTCATACATCTGCATTTGCGACCTCTTCCGGCGTCTTCACCCACGCAACCTCATAGCCAACTTTCTCTATGGCGTTGACCAGGCTCCTGATATTGCCGGCAACGTAGTCTAATAAGTGAACGGTTGGCATTGTGACTCGTGCTAAATCCCCAGCTGCAATAGACCGAAGAAGGGGAGAGAAACGAGGGCATCAAGAACGAGAAGTGAAAATGAGTCAAAGAGTTGGCCCTTTGAGCACACTGAATTCGACAGTCACCACAGCAAATCTACCCCGGCATCGTCAGTGGAGGGGTCAACATTTATTACAGGGGGTTGCAGCGAGTGCTTGAACCCTGCACACGCCAAAATTGAGACTTGACAAGCATGTGCGGCTCGATCGCCCGACATCTTTTCTATCTTTCGACTTTTCCGCGTCTACACAACTTCCGACTCTTCTTCGACCACACCTTCGATGCAACCTCTCGATACCATAAAACGGAATCAGTTTGTTGTCGACAATGGCTAGCCCGCATTCGCCACCGGCTGGCAAGACCTCGATCGGCTGGCCGGGCCCTTTACCTGAATTTTCGACCAGCTACCCTATCGCGACTGCATCCAAACAGGCCGACGATGACGACGAGTGGGAATATGAATATTCGGCCACTGAGACCGAGACATACTACGTGACGATGGACCTCTCGCACACTGGCATGTACAACAAGGTCAAAGACCAGTTCCACTCCGGAAACCGCGGCGGCTACAAGCAGTGGTTTAACCCCGTCTACGCCGACCCCAACAAGAACACGCGACTACGTCCGACGAACACGACGGCCATGCTGTTGGGGGACGACATTGATGCGGATGATGATGACGTGGCGGCGGAGAACGACAAAGAGGAGCCAGAGGTTGAACCCTCGGCGAATCGCAACGAGCCGACTCGCAAGGACGCTGGAGCTGGAGCTAGTCGTGCCACAAGCAACGACATCCCCATCGACCCTGCCCTGCAGAACGAGCGCGACGCAACACAAGAAGTTTTGCAACAGCCATCGCGACACCCTTCAAAGGCTGCCTCGCGCGTACACTCTCGCGTTCCGTCGAGCGGCCCGCCAGCCGTGCCGCAACTCGAGCCCGAACCCAAGAAGCCTATGCGCATCAGGAATGTTGCCGAGGTTCAGGTTCTAGACCTGCATTCCGACAATCCCATAATCTCCTACAAAGGCCGCATCTTCTCCGGCAGCTGGGCCAGCAATATCGGCACCGAGCTGATCTTTGGCGCCCACGACGAAGTTGCCGAGCGCAACCTACCCTACTTGCAGGCACTGCCCGACGGCGTCGACCTTATGGCTGCGTCATCATGTCGCATCTTGACCACGCCGGCAGACCTGCGCCCGAAGAACCGTACCGAGGACAGACCGGCGCTGACGCTCCCTTACGCGAACCGTCGCCCTGCGCCCGACAAATACCGGGCGGTGCGCAAGGAGGCGAAGATCCAGATTCACGTCGCGCACGACAAGCACGGGCGGCGCAAGCCGCAGGCGCGCTTCCTCGAGAATTTGATGGCCATCAAGATGAAGCGGGGCGAGCACGACAAGGCCACGACAATGACGCGGGATACTTGTCGCGACTATGTCGACCAGAACGAAGACCCAGAGGAGGCATCGGCTCAGAAGAAGCGCGCGCGCGATCGTCGTAGGCAGAAGCGACTGGCAGCGGAGAAGGCGGCGATGCCGAAGAAAAAGCGCGTTGGCGGTAACCGGTGGGTGAACAGCAAGTCGGTGACGTTTGCCAATGTGGATGTGGACCAGAGCAGCACGGGCGAGGGCACGGAAGGTCGGTCGAAACCCACGCCAAAGACATGGAGTAAGCTGGGCAATCCGGCGCCGGACGGTGACACTGCATCTGGAGGCCGGGCGGCTGGTGCTGGGGCCGCTGATGGCGATTAGGCGATTATGCAGTTGGTCTGAGGGCATTTGCGACTACAGAGTCTAGGCACGTCTTTTCAATGATACCCATGTTTCTATTTCTGCACTCGTGCTCAGCCTTGTCGACCAGCCCGAGATTGCGGGCTTCTACTCCTTGAGAGATGACGTTGAACAAGCCGAGGTATGCACAGGCGCATATGTACTTTTGCAACAACTGGTAAAATCGGAACTCTCCGAGGCAGTGCACACACCAAATCTTACCCGCCTAACCTTTCCTGGCAATTCGACGCGATGGGCCAGATCGTGGGTCGGTCAGGATCTTGCTTGCGGAACGATCGCTGAGTTGCGCCTGTAATTTCCTCTGACAGATCAGGCAGATCACTAGTGTCTCATATGGGAACATGGGCGTGAAGACTCCACAGAGCCTTGCACTAAGTGCGTGTGGCGATGTTCTTGTCCGCTGTATGACCATCGTGGGGCCTACCTCACCTGCAAGGCCCGAAGAAGGAAAGCCACCGCGCGTCAGACCTTCACCAACGATGCAGATGCCAAATCTGGCTTGCAACTTGCCAACGCTCCACTAGCCAGGGAACAAGGAGCAGGGATATGATAAACGGTGGACAGGATGCATGTGGAAATTGGCCGGCCTACCACAGTGAAATGCCTTGGTGCTCTTCACCTCCTGTCCAGCTTGTCCCCGTCCCAGCCAGCAACCTGGGCAAAGCCGGAAAGCATATTCGTTGCTATAATTGCCAACCCCTCACCAACCTTGGAAGCGTCGCGGAATCTGACGCCATATGAATTGGCTTGAAGCAGTCAGCCTGGCATCAACGACTTGTCATCCCGCTTGGCTTGGACGACCTCATCCACATCGTCGACGACCCTCTCGCCAATAAGCCCCACATACTACTCGTGTGGACACGGCTTCAACTGGCTGCGCGTCTGTCTACATCGTGGAAGCGGGCAATCCTGGAGGCGAGATTGCTGCCCTCTGGTGAGCAAGTGACCATTGGCGAGCAAATCGACACTCCCACCGCACCCTGCAGATCACAGCTTGCAGTCGGACAAGCGCCCCATTCGAGCCACACCGAAGCCACAAGGCTACAGGGTGGAGTTCGTCGCCGTCGCAGCCGCTCAGCGTTTACAGCAGGTGGCAAGCAGCAGTGGAAGCAGGGACGCGCACTCGCAAAATTTGGTCAATTTCATCTGCCGAAAGCAACGCAACCTCATCTTGACGCGCAGAAACACAGCCAGCTGTTCCAAGCAGAGATCCTGCCCGCATTGTGCCCATCACATCGGCCTTGTGTGATCTCCACTGTGCGCCACGGAGCCGCCACGGAGGCTGAAATAGGCCGGGACGGGGCATCCGGAGTCAGGAAACGGATCCGGCCCTGAGTCACTCTACTTGCCCCGGACTTCCGACCTCCACCATGGTCAACACAGGCAAACCCTCGCCGGGCTGTTTTGCATGCCGGAAACGAAGGATCAAGGTGAGCATGCGCTTGTTTCAGACTTCATGTCTTTGTGGGCTGTAGCCGGCGTATAGTTGCTGCCGTGGTCACCTTCTCAATACCCTCACCCTTCCCACCAAAGCCCGGACTCGAATAGTTTCTGACTGAATCGCAGTGTGATACTACGCGCCCGGAGTGCAGGAAATGCCGAAAAAGAGGCTGGAAATGCCCAGGCTATCGCGACCTCAATGCCCTGAGGATCGTTGATGAGACGCAGAAGCAGTTCACCCGCTTTTCGGGTGACAAGGAGGAGGATGCTGCTTCTCCAGCAGGCTCCGGCCAGTTCAGCATCACACGCGAGTTCAGCCCGCAGGACAGGTCCTCGCCCGCACGAACAGAAGCCGCCACCTCATACCCATCGCCCGTTTCTACGAGATCATCGCCGACTGCCGTTAGCCATCCATTGAACAGATACCAGTATGAGTACTCGAATCACGTTCCTCGATGCATTGGGCCTCCCATCGGCGAGCAAGTTTACACGTACTTCGTCAGTAATTTCGTTCAGGGGGGCACCTTGCGGAATCATGGTTATTTTGACTTTCTCTTCCCACTACTCGGAAACAGCCCAGCATCAGATCGAAGTGTAAATCCATTACGCCTGGCCTTCTCAGCCACAGCAATGATCGCCTTTGCTGCCCGGCAGAAAGTCCCGGAGCTTCTTCCAAAGGCTGAATCGATCTATCTGAGGGCACTAGAAGCTACACATACGGCGATTGGTGATCCAAACCGGGCACGACTTGACTCTACGCTCGCATGTGTCACTCTCCTTACCACCTTTGAGGTATGTCATGGACCGGAATAGTCCTGCGACACAGTTGAATTACCATCGAGCCGGCCATGTTGCTAATCTGAAGTAGCAATTGAGACCCTCGCGTCCATCTGCGCAAAAGGCAGAAGCATTCGGAAGTCATCTGGATGGTGCCGTTGCTCTTCTTAAATTAAGGGGCAAAGACCTTTTTGATACGGTGGTTGGCCAGAAAATATTCGCAATCCTGCGATCACTGCTAGTGAGTAGCAATCAGTTCTCGACGTGTCTTTGGTCATGAGCGCATGATCTTCAGGCTCCTGCTCATTCATCCCCGTTTCTGACACTGCATTTTCAACGCAGGCATCTAGGAGTCTCTGCTACGGCGCACCCTTAGACCCCTCAATATACAAGCTCAGCGAACTGTACGAGCAGGATGCCTCACAAAAGCGGTTCGGCGAGCTCTCCTTGCGCGCCGCCGACTTGCGAGTGACGGTAGAACGATATCTTGGCGGCTGGAGCCCCTCGCACCCCAGCAGCGACAAACCAACGCGCGAGACAATCGAAGCGCTCAAGCACGCCGCCGATATTCTCGAGGTCGAGTACGAAGCGCACATCGCCGCGCTCCCCATCGCCTGGAAGGCCATGACGCTGCGGTACATGACGGCTGCCGACCTGCCGATCATGGGCGGCGTGCGGTACGAGGGCCGCGTCGACGCGTACGCCGACATGTTCATCTGCTTCATGATGAACTGGTCGCGGGCGGCGCGCATGTATATGCGGTACTGCTCGCTGCGGTGCCATGCGTGGCTGCTGGGGCCGAATATGGACTGGCGCAAGACGTCAGAGTACAACTTTGCCGCGCGGCTGTGCGCTGAGCTTATCGAGGATGTGATTGCCAGTGTGCCGTACGTGTTTGGAGCGACGAGGACGGTTTATTCGCCGATACCTGATGCGCAATGGCAGCCGCCGAGTTTGGCGGGCGTGTTTTGCATGTGGCCTGTGTTTGCGGCGGCGACTTCGGACTTTACTACGGACTCGCAGAGGGTGTTCACCAAGAAGACGCTGAACTATATCGCGGAGGAGATGGGCATTGGCCAGGCTGCCATTCTCGCAGGTGTAAGTCTACGTCTTCCGCTTGCCGCGCAGCTGCGTTGCTTCTGCTCTTCGATACTGTGCCAACTTTCGCCACGCCGTAGCTAACAAGTAGTAGTATAATCTGCGGTCGCCATCCATGCCCATCCTCTTCATGAAGATGAAGCAATTCGAGTCTCAAGGGATACAACTGCAAGGCGTAGCAGCCGGAGCAGCAGCCGGGTCAGTTATGACCTCGGGCTTGAAGGACGTGATGAAGGCACACGGAACTGTGATCACTGGGCCTCCAAGTTTCAACCCGAGAACAGTACCGCTGTTTAAGAACGAGTTCTCGGATGACGACGAGGACTTTCCGCTCAAATTCCCTTTGCGGCAATAGTCAACTCATATTGTGTGACTATGGAGTGCCGCATACTAAATACGCGAGGGACCATCGACGGTGTGTTCCCCAAGGAAAGCCAGCGCCGTATGGCGGTCACAAGAGCTACACCACGTGCGTATTTCAACGGCAGGAACCGAAATGTCGCATGTTGCAGGTGTCAGGAAAACCTGAGCTGCGCAGAGTTATTTGCAGACGTTCTGGTCAGGCTTGAGCCTGAAAGCCTCGGCGGAATTAACGGAGGGCTTCAGCCATAGCATATCGAATACCCCTTCTGTTCGTTTCATGTTACCTGTCCGTCATTGCTGACGATTGCTGTCGTGCCCTCGTATGCTTTGGCGTGACTCTCTCGATTCCAGACTGGAAGTCCTGCTGTTGTCCTTGATGATGCCCCTCTGAGCTATCCGCCTCCAAGCTGACCTCGGGATACTCACCAGTCATGTACTATCGAGCAGTATGATCCTTGGCCAGGGCTGTGTTGCGGTGCCATGACTTTCGGTTGGATGAAATACGAATTCTTGCACGAGCTCCGGGCCTTCTTCGCCATCTCTCTCGCCTTCCCGCGAACAACGGCCAGGGTCGGCTGTTCTGACTTGACCTCCTCAACCCCGGCTGCTTTCCCATCTTGGTCACCGTGAATAATCGCATTGACAGCTTGGAAGCGTTATGCGGTCGTCGTGGCAGGTCGTGGAAACAAGGTGTATCTTCTCCGAGGCTCGATTTCTGCTGAATGATCTCCTAGAATCTTGTCTGTATGCTCGCATATCTCTTGCATCAAGGATACGTGACGCTGCCTCCCGCCGTGGAATGTTCGCGCTGTTGACGTGGGAGGGCTCGAAATAAGAGGACCCAGAAGACGACGAGTCGAGTCAAAAGAACTGGACATATGATATCGACTCGAGCCGTTGTCGAGGGACACGTCTGCAGACGGTCGTGTCGCCCAAGGGGTAGTTTGTGGGACTCGAGCTGTGGACGCACCGCATATATTCTGATCGGAGGAGGCGGAACTCAGGCCTACCAAAGCATTCTCGGCATTCATTGGCTGGCCTCCATTTGATATCTAATCTGTCTCCGGTATTCGGTTTTCTTCGAGGGGTGCAAGTCGCCATCGTAAGTCTAACCCGGACAAAAATGCAATTGGTGTACCGTCCGCGGGAGCGCTCAACAAAGGAAGTAAAGCAATTGAGAACCTTTGCTGTCTTACAACTGAAGGGCAACAAAAGCTCCAAGTACCAATCGTCGACGCAGACATGTGCAACATTCTGACCACACATCATCGATCTGCACACCGCCGGTCGCTTTCGTCCTGGCGGACGGCCTAGCTCAGGTTCAAGCTCATCGCACTCGCCACCAGCCACGACGGCGTTGGCGTACGCGGCGGACACTAATTTGGAAGTTCATCCCAGCTGATCTAAGCCCGCTGTCATAGGTTTTGGCTTCAGCCCGTACATTCTTGCTCACGGCATTTTTGCAAAATCTCTGTTTTCACGCTTTAGAGCTAGAAAATTTACCCGTCTTTTTACCATTTCAACAACCCCAGCGCAAATCTCATCATCAAGAAAGCTTGCCAGATTGTTAAGCATATATTGGACACCAAGACCTACTCGTAACTTACCAGCCGCCAATTCCGTAGATCTCATTGTCGCTTTCCGGGCGACGCGGCATGAGATTGGGTCACGACGTGTGAGGACACACGCCCACGCCAACATGCTGAACTTCGCCATTCTCAAGGCTCTCATTGTAGCATCTATCTTTGGCTTCATCATCACAGCAATCATACTCGGTCTCGACGAGCATGCCGCTTCCAGGAACAGGTCTCAGGTCCGGATGCGTCACGCTGCGGCCGCGGAGCAAAGGCTATGCAAAATTGATATGCTACCAGGCTTCGGGCCCAGAATAGAAACGCCGCTGTAAGTTGGACAACACGCTGAGATTCGCATATCAGCGCTTCTAGCCTCCTTTCTGGACGTTCACTGACGAGTGTTGCAGTATCGACGATGCTGCCAGCTTCTTGGCCTTCCCAGAGTTCAGCACCCATGCCAATGCGGCCACCTCAGCACATGGCTACCAGCTGAAGGACTGGAATCTTCAAAGAACGGTGTCAAATGAATTGGTGGAGTTTTCGCTCAGCCGCCGGAATTTGGAGGCGTATGATGTGAATGCGTGCGCAGCACTTTGCGATGGCACACCCGGATGCAAAGCCTTTAACATTTGTGAGTTCGATCGATGCTCACATATCATCCGTTGGTGACATGTCTAGAAAGGAAGTCTGGCTTACGATTGCTCCTGACAGACTATCAACGATCACCAAGTGTAGCTCCGAGCGAAGGGAATGAGTCTCAGTGCCCGAATCCGCCGTCGATGACCAACATTTTCTGCTCTCTGTACAGCACTGCCATTAAGGCAAAGGACGTATTCTGGCCAGGAGAGATGCGTTCACGGTTCCAGATTGTCATTGCTGGTGCGTTTGTCTATCGACTCCGCACGACTTATGCTTTCTCAGGGTATGTGGGAGCTGACAGTATACAGGATCCAACGTCTTCATCAAGGACAAACCAACATTACCCTCGAAATATGGCCGTCTGCCACAGGTGGTGATGTCTCCACGTTTTGAGGAAGGCAAAAGCCCAGCCTGGTAGAAAGAAAGTGAGCCTCCAGGCTGGGCGCCCAGATAGTTCCGACATTGCGGAACGAGAACACCATTGGGGACCCCCCCCTTTCACCGAACATTTAGCCTACGCATTATCTTGCTGTCACCCGGAAGCATCTGCCGGGCGATCATTATGCTCCCGAATCGCGCCTATTCCCAAATCGAACTACTTAATACTTAATTCAACTACGCCTTCTTCGCCGTTCCAGACATATTAGCCACACAATTGTTAATTCGAGCTCAAGATAATACACTGTAGCAAGCGATAAGAGATATACTCACTCACATAATCATACAACAGCGGACCAACGCACATACATACATAAACACCACTTCACATGTCCCGCATCCAAGAACTCAACCACACCCTCCCCGCCCTCTCCATCACGCCCACCATGTCCACCAGCACATCCTCCTCCTCCACCACAGCCAAACCACCCCCATGGCCGAACAACGCCAAAGCCGCCATTTCCTTCACAATGGACAACCTCGGCGAAGCCCAATGGGTCTTGCAGCAAACCCACCCCGCGAACGTCCCCCATGGCCAAGACCCAGCCGTGCTCGCCACCCTGCCCAAAATGCTCGACCTACTCGATAGACACGGCGCCATAAAAGCCACCTACTTCGCAGAAGGCTGGTCACTCCCCGTCTACCCGGACGCAGTAGCAGAGCTCAAGCGTCGCGGGCATGAGGTCGCATGGCATGCGTTCCAGCACGAGGTGTTCAAGACGCTCGCGGAGGACGAGGAGAAGGAGAATTTCCGGAAGAGCTGGGTGAATGCCACGGCGCAGGGTGTGAACTACGCCGGATTCCGACCGCCAGGGGGCGAGATCAACGGCGCTAGGACGTTTGCACTGCTGAAGGAGCACGGGTGCAGCTATGTCTCGCCGCTGGGGGACTTTGGGATTGACTCTACCTCGGGGATCGTGGTGCTGCCGTTTGAGTGGGAGACGGTCGATGCGATGTGGTATATGGACACGCCTAAGTTCAGGACGATCCGGAAAGAGCACGGGTTGAGCGAGGCGCCGTTTGGGCCTGCGGAGTTCACGGCGTATCTGGAAAAGAAATTCGAGGAGGTCAAGCGGGAGGGCGGGTATGTTTCGATTTTGTTCCACCCGTTTTTGACGACAGACGATGCACGGTTCAAGGTGCTGGAGGAGACGCTGGAAAAGTTGAGCCAGGACGAGGACATATGGATGGCGCCCTGCGTGGAGGTTGCAAAGTGGGTTACAGAGCACGCACAGGACTTTGGCTTCGGAATTTAGCCTGCAATGAAAGTCTTGATAACCAATACCCGGCGTCAAAAACCCAAAAGAAATGTTCCAGACTCCCACTCAAACTCCATCCCAAACCCCAGTCCCTTTCTCAAAAAGCATGCCTCACTAACACTCACTGCCTACTCTCGATTATCCCCTCGCCCTCCTTCGGCAATGCCTCCCACGCACTCACCACCTCATCATACCGCGCGCCCAGCAGCTCCCGAATCGTCTTGAACGGCGGGTTCCGCCCGTCGCCCGGCATGAAGTTGCCTGTGTTCTCCCAGTCGCGCGCCATGTGCTCGGAGCTGTCGCCGTCGAGGGCCTTCTCGATCGCCACCAGGTCCGTGCGCTCGACGTTCCTGATGTGCTGCTTGACGGCGGCGTTGAGCTGCTCGCAGGATGCGCGGAAGTCGGGGGATGTGACGGAGAGGGGGACGAAGTGCAGGAGATGATCGCGGATCTGAGGGGTTGCGATCAGAATAGTGGGCCTTGCTTGATGGTGGTGGAGGGACTCACAGCAGCAAGCTCTGCCCTCCTTCTCAGTGCATTGCTGTTCCCCTGGTCGGCCCGCTGCTCCGTGCCCGGGAAGATGAATAGCTGCATCGCCACCAGGTGCCTCGCAAGCTCCCAGCTGAATTGGTTTTGCAGCTCCATCGCAGTCTGGTCATCGCCTTCGTCGACTGCCTGGATGAGGCGCTTATACAGGATCTCGAGATCGCGGTGGTCTCGCTTCACTTCATCCGAGATGAACCGCACGCCGATTGTCGGCAGTGCGCGGCGGCCGGTCGGAGACGGCATAGCTTTGGCTGTTGCAATTTACGTGTTGGTGGTCGTGGTGTGAGCAGTGTCGCTGCCGTTGATAGCTTGCGAGAGGCTCGTCCACTGCAGAGCAGACATGCGAAGATGTGTGAGTGAGTTGAGCTGTACTTAGACACTTCGAAACAGTCAGACGGACGGTTATCAATCCGCTTAGTGGCGTAATTGAAGCTGTCTAACCCATGCAGTGGAACAAAGAGGTTGCCTCCCAAGGCTGAGAAACTTCACATAGGTATCACTATAGCACACGTACGAGAGTCCAAGTGGTCGGTATGCAAGCTGTTCCAACAAGTGTCAAGGTAGAGGTGCACGGGAGGTACCACTCCGACGAAACGATGCAGACGAGTGGGTGAAGTAAATAATGAGTGGTCATATTTCTTTGGTGTTGCGTTGTTGTTATGTAGCACTTTCTCGGAGTGTCTCCTCCTGCCAAGTATGTTGCGCTCACATGACAGGGGGTGAATCAAGATGACGAGGGATGAAGTGATGCTGTAAGTTACACAAGTGTGTCTGACCTTATCTGCGGGAATGTCGATCTGAACCTTGGGTTTTGTGTGCGTACAGGGCTTGATTGACATGGTTGGTTGACGAACGTAGGTTGGGCTTCGGATTATACGAGTGGAGGCTGTGGAATAATGACGCCCGGACCGAATCCGTTTCGCTTTGCCATGGACAACCGCAAGGGGTGTGCACACCTCGCCAAATCCAGCGTCTTACAAGCCATACGTGGCTTGTTGGGGAAAAAAAATAAAAAAATCCATTGATATGTATGTATGTCTTGCCTGCTTTATATGGGGTATATGGTATGTGTAAAGATCAGTAAATCGCTAAGAATGAAAACAAACCGGTTTCATCTCCGCTGGGTAGAGAGCAGAACCCCGTATTATGTACATCAAACCAGTGAATGACAGGCGTGGGTGTAAATGCTTCCCAAATTCCAAGCTAAACCGCAGAAAACCGTCGTGATCTCATTCCATGATGCAGGCAGCGCCGTGCACTCAGCGTGGGCGGCCACTCCTCCGCGTCCTTCGGGTATTGTGGGTATGTGTGAATATGACGAGAAAATGAGATGCATATAAATTCGTAAATGCGTAGTGGGTGAGAAGACGAAAAGTGACAAGTGTGAAGAATATGATCTGGGATCTACATTCCCGCGATCTCGTTCTGACCCAAAAACGTTCGCGCCAGCTCATCACCACCCTGTTGCGCAGCCTCCATCCAGTGGATAGCAACGCACATGAGGGCTGGATCGCTGCGCACATCGGACTTGTCGCCGCCCGAGCTTGAGCTTGGCGGGCGGTGCAGTTGGCCGGCGCCAATGCGCTCGTGATACTGGCCATATCGGTTGCTGGTGCCACTACTGCTGCCTCCGCGAAACTTTTCCATGACAGCTTGTTTGAAAACCTCACGCGGCTTGGACAGAGGGAGCGTGGTCCGGTCGACAAGCTCCGGGTTAGAAAGGTAAAAAAGGGCCAATTCGCGTTGCGATGTCGGATCGCCTTCTTTGGCTGTAATGGTCCACATCCGAGCTGCGTCCTCGAGACGATATGTGGTACTGGGAGGCGGTGGCGTTGGTGGCGAGACGACAGCTGTGCGACTTGCTTGGTCCTCGGCGGTCGGCGATGGCCGCTGCGAAAGCTCACCATCGATGGATTCGCTGGCGGTGCTACCAGGCGCAGGTTGGTTGCTCTTGCGTGACGTGTGGACACCGACAATCTCGTCGGCCATCTCGACCATCGTCTTGCACACTTCCTGCTTCAGACCGAGAGCCGCAATGGCGCAGTCCCAGAACGCTTTGCCCCGCTCCGTGTTGTCCAGTACACTCGCTGGCACGAAGCTTGCGATGAACTGCAGGTCCCGGAACAGCGTCTTGGGTCGGATGTCAGCGTTTCGAAAGAGACTCTGAAGCACAGTGGCAATGGCATCATTGTTGTTCGCTGTTGCTGTGTTGATGACAGACCTCGTCTCCGCGTTCAAACTTCCGCTTGTCATGCGGTTGAGACCAGGCGGCTGCATCGTGTGCGATCTGCGTTCCCTCAAATTGTCGATGGCTTGTTCGAAGGGACGTGGACGCCCAGGCTGGCCGTAGCTCTCTGCTTCCATCTCCGCTGTACGTGCCAGCCATGCCAATCTCCGGCGCGTGTTACCTGACTGCAATGAAGCAACAATAAGGTGCTCCAGCTCATATAGCGCATTAAGCTTGGCATACGGATTAGGATGGACACAGAACATCCGCAGAAGGCGCTGGTAGGCGTTCGTGAAGGGAAATACCGGCATGACTTCCTTGGACCGAGTCGACTTCTTACTAGACATTGTGTCGCTAGTGTTCGAGCTCTCGTTGTCTCGTCCACCATGACTGCTTGCGAAAGACTGTGGCTCCGACAGGCCCCTGTCCAAGCTCGCAGTAGATGATGCGGCATCGGCAGCGTTGTTGTTTGCGTCGCGAAGGTTTCCAAAGCTCTTCTTCTTGCCGATCACACGAAGCCGTGAGCGGCGATGTTTGGCCTTCCGCTCCGCCGCGTCTCGACGGTCAATGCAATCTTGTCCCAGATCTTCGAACCAGCCATCTGTCTCTGATCCTCGAGAGAAGACAAGGTTTCCTAGGTCGCTGAGGAGAAGACTCGTTAGTGTCTGTCGGAGTTCGTTGAGGAATCGCGTCTTGTCATCGTTGATTCGAAGCTGTTGTTGGTGCATCGCCATATCATTGATGGATACAGGACGACCCATACCGTGGCTGGGGTGCATAGGACCGCTCAGATTGGTGATGCTGGTGGTAGGGCTGTGGGCACGAGAGGTAGTCGAGCTCGCATACAAGCCTGGCTGGAAAGGCGACCAGTATGTAGATGCGCTGTCAATGGTATGCACAGGCGAAGCGTGCCCAAAATAATCCCCAGAGTCCGTCGCATCGCTAATCACGGTGCTGCGAGCTGAGAACCCCAATCGTGTTGAATCGAGGCTCAAAGCCGACGCATTTATGCCGGTCATTCCCCGCAGATCTCTGGCGGCAAGGGACCCAGTCCTGCTAGATGCTGGCGTAAAACGTCTGTCTGGTTCACTAATCACACTGCTCGCATCATCATTGGAAAATGTCGAGTGCGCAATGTCACGCCGTACAGGCGGGCTCTCAAGCTGTCGCTTGTCTCGGAGATATAGTTCACTGCTCCAGAGAACCGGCCCGTCCATCATGTCGTGGCCAATCAGCTTGCCAATACACGCCTCTACTTCACAAGTGAAGCGGTGGATGCGCTCTTCGCCACGGCAGAAGTTCTCGATGCCGTACTCCTTCAGGAACCTGGACGTCTTCTCGGCTTGGTCGTCAGAGAGTTTGTTTGGGCCACCCTGGTCCTCACTTGCAGCCAGTAGCTCGATGATTTGAGACTCCGTGCGATAGATGTATGTGGTGGCAGCACCCCGAGGCAAGCCGCGGTTGCGTTGGTAAGTGTTGTGCTTGCGTCGCATGCCCATGTTCTTCAGGGCTACGGCAATGTTCCTAGAATGCTCGTATGGCGCAGAGTTGCGAACATCAGTGACATACCACATCTTGTCACGCAAAGCTCTAAGACGTCTCATCATAGAGTCCAGGAGACCCTCCGCTCGTTCCTGAGACTGCTTCAGCCAAATTAGCCAGGCATCGTAATCCTCGATGGCGGATGCACATCGTCGAATAGAGTCACGAGGCCCTCGGCTGAAGATATTGAGTAGCGTGGCAAAACCGTCCGCACGGAGTGAGGGAGATGCAAGCGCCATGAGCTGTTGCAATGTGCGAAAGTAGGAGTGGGAAGCGACAAAGTCCGACTGTGCTTTGGCCTGTGAGACCGCAGCATCGAGCATGGCAACGAGCACAGGTGTTGTCTCCGCTTGACCCTGACTTTCGTGAGCGACCTCTTTCCCTTTTCTAGTCTCGCCATGAGGCGAATTGTCTCGGCTAAAACTTTGTTGTTCACCCTGTCGTTGGCGATAGGGATTCCGGCTCGGCTCTCGAGTGAGCCTGGACTGGCGGGTGTCCCTGGTCTCCCTTGTCTTCTCAGTCGTGATGATTCTGTTCCTAGATCGATACTTCTTGAGCGTCGACGTCCGATTGCTGAACTTCCCAGTCTCCTTCTCCGGTGTCTGGGGAATTTCGAAATCCTCCACAAGCTTCAAGATGGAATCACGCAGTTGGTGGTAGTCTTTGTCCAGCTGTGGACCATCATCATCAATCTCATCCTCGTCTGTCTCGCTCAGAGATGACGAGTTCTCCTCCTCAGGCTCGTCGTCGGGATCATATGTCATTTGCGTTGAAAGTGATTGTCCGTCCGAGGAGATGAAGAGCACGGCCCACCGCTCAGCACATGGATGGCATGAACCTTGGACAGCCTCATTTCCCAAGATTTGTGTCACCTCATGCAGGGCAAGACGAAGACGGTACCCATCATCCTCGTAGTTTCCAATATGCTCACGACTCGGGCGTTCTCCCAGTGGAGGTGAAGAACGCGCGGATGTACCAGTGGCTTGTGGCTCCAGCTCGGTTCCAGCGGCGGTGGTAGTGTCACTCAGGACAGAAGATACACTGGTGCTGATGATGGAGGCCGTCTCAAAGTTCGGATTGCTTCTCGTGGTGAGGATGGACATGGGCTGGGACATGGTTGACATGCCAGAGATGGACGGAGCTCCAGAGCGCATTGAAGCCGATGACATAGGCCGTCTTTCCGGGAAAAGGGCGTTGACCAGTGTAGTCAGGTCAGCAGGACTGACAACCAGGTATGGATGGACTTCGGCTGTTTCTCTAAGTGAGGTGAGAGAGCGTGCCTTCAGAAGCCTAGGGCGAGGTTTGGAGCGGGAGCCCTTGAAGCGACCAAGAAGGTTCTCAACGTGGGTCTTGATCTTTGGAGGTGTCGACACTGGACCTGCCTTCCACAGCATATCAACCACGATACTAGAGGCTTTCATGGCAACTTGCTTGAGGATCTTTTGTCGACCATACTCCGTGATGTGGTAGTCTGTCATCATGCCATGACTCTCAGGGTGAATGACAACACCAAGAAGCCAGACTGAGAAAAGCCATTTGTAGATGAACCACTTCCTGGTGCTGTCGACGTACTTGTGGTCAAGTCTCTTCAAAATTTGGTTTCCCATTTCCAGGAGTCCTTCTGGAAGGCCAGTGGCATCCTCGTCATCTAGGATCTCAAAGAGCTCATCGGTGGCCCGGTCATAGAATTCCTCGGCTGCAATCTGGTCCTTGGATGTCCAGTCGGATATGTTGAATCGGGTCCCATGCTGGTCCTCCGCACGGTCCAAGAGGAAGGCTCCGTCCTCCAGTATTTTCATTAGGTACCACTCCATGTTGGAACGGCCAGACCATTCCCGCATGGAAGACCACACGTTAAGTACGTGTATAAGGATTGGCTCTATTGGCACGTTTTCGTTTCCGGCCTTGGACTCGGTAGCAGACTTGGCCATCAGACGCGCGCACGCCGTGGCCCAGATGTCCGTCCGGCGCTTGTCCTCTGCGCTGTCAGGACCTGCTGAATTAGCAAAGCACGTGTAAATCAGCGCAGATAAGGCGTCGTGTCGCTGAAAGGAGAGCAAGCGCTCGACCGGACTCGGACTGGTGGACGAGTGCCTGTTGGAAGCGCCAGGACCACGGCCTTGTGGCTTGTTGAAGAGTGGCAGAACGGACTCGACGGGGTCCAGGCCAGAGTGGAAGTTGGTGATGGCCGCACGTTCGGAGTTGGTCAAGGCGCATATCCGCGTGGCCAAGTAATCTGGATCGTTCCTGATCTTGGACAAGAAGGAGAGAAAGGTTTCCCGAGCATCGGCAGAAATCTCGTGGAGGAACGGAGTCGTCGAGCCGGCCATGGGACCAGTGCCAATAACGGACCCTGTGGGTGTATCCAAACTTTCGGAAGACACCATACCGGCAGAATGTATGGAGTCCATTTCTGGCTCCAGAAGAGCATACCTCCTAACCTCGTCGCAGCTCTTGCGCACATCCTGAATGGCACCATACAGACCGGCAAAGGTCTTCTTGTCGTCCGTACGGAAGCACTCTGCAAGATTCCTCTGGGCGATCTCTCCACATCGTGCAAGGCGGGCGGACAGGGCAGTCGAGACCAAAGTGCACTGTAGGCGTATTCTGGTGTTTGCGCGCTTGCGCTCCTGGTACTTGGACAAGCGAACCAAATGTGCCAACTCGTCCAAGCTGGTGCCTTCGGCCTCGTCACCCGGTGTCATGTATGCATTAGTGTAGAGAGACGCATCAGTTATAAGAGGCGGTGGGAATTTGGTGCCAGCTCTTGCCATGGCAGATACCCGTCCACTCTCTGTACTTCGTATAGCTGGGGAGCTCGTGACCGGTTCTTGTGAGATCGCGGCTGTGGCTACCGGAGGCGGGATCAGCTGGGCCACGATGGGCTTCCTGAGGACGGGACTCGACACGTGCTTGGTGAGAGGTGGCGGCCGGGGCTGACCGTCCTCGGTAAGTCGTGGAGGAGTAGCCGTGGGCTGATTTTCCTCAGGTATCGTGCTCGTGGGTGGATCGGGGTGCGATGTACTTTGGCAAGAGATGCGACGTGGTCGTGAGGAGTCGATGTGACGCTCTGGAGAGGGGGGCGTGGACGGCCTGGCAGGATTGGCCGGCGTGTCTGGGAATACATCAGCTCGCCTGAAGTTGTCGTGGGACCGAGAAGGTGCCCAGATTGCCCCAGGAGACTAGCAAATGGTAGGGCAGCAGCTTTGAACATACGGGTAGCATCAGAGGTGTACATCTGTGCAAGCGGAGGCGAGGAGAGAGAGCGCTGCATTGAATACATGGCGAGGCCATGCAGGGTGAACAGTAGGTGTCCTAGGCACTGCCAGCGATAGTTTAGCTGGCAATGGCAGGACTATCACTCGGGAGAACGGTGGATTAAAATCGACTCGAGGAGGAGCAGTAGATGATGACAGCTGAGAGGCGTAGAAATGAAGCACTGGATATAAAGAGGATCGGGCGCGTAGTAAGGGTTGATAATATGATTTGAGGTTGGGATCGTGGATGCAGGCGTCATTGGGCTCGGCGAGAAGCGAAAAGTGGATGCTCGCGATGTCGAGGGCAAGGCTGACGCTGAAGCTGACGCTGAAGCTGAAGAGGCACAGGCGCACGCTGGACCAAGGACAAGAGAAGGGGACAGCAACGAGTTGCAGAAGTCGGGAAGCACTTGACTTTACCGCCTACCATTCCGGAGCAAATAGACAGATGTTCATGTGGCTATATTCGGAGTCAGCACTGCGGGCGTGATATTATAAAAATGTGTAAGGCGAGGCGAGGTGAGTAGAAGGCAAGAAGCATGGACGAAATACAAGGCAGATTGTAGAGAGGGACAGGGTTCCGAGGTTGGCGGCAGCAGCACCAGCAGCACCAGCAAGTGGTCCAGGTGGCTCAACATGGGGTTGGGGCTAACTTGCCAGCGGGAAGCCATCGCACCTTCCCCTGTTGAGTTTAGGTTGGGGCGGGTACGGAGCTATTCGCGCGCATCCCCTCCTGGAAGTCCCCCCTTCCCCGACCACCACCAACCTCCTCCCGCCATTGTTTCCTCGTTTCCTCTCGCCAAAACAATGAGAAGCTTGTCGACGATGCGTTGGCACTGAGGAAGAAGCAGTGCACCGAGACTACCCTGCCTCCTTTTCTAGATCCGTTGCGCGCCTGGTTGAGCATCGTCGACCTGGCTGCTGTCGCTTCTGCCTAGGTAGCGCCTCACCGTTCAAAGTGACAAGGCTCATCCTGTTCTTCACCGCACCGCGCCGCAGAATCAACAGCTCCACGCTGGGTCGCATCAATCACGACTTCGGAGCGTTTCCAGCGCATCGTGACCCACGGCATCGGGCCGCTGGCAGCCAGACTCTAGCCTGTGATGGCTTCTCAATGGTGTCAATGCGCGTCCCAACAGTCTGGGTGCGGACCTAGGCCGTCGACACGTTGTCCCTGAGGCTATTCTCCTCTCGTCAAAGTCTACCGCCTTTTGCCATTCGCCTCCACCACCAGTCCTCGTGGCGATCCCTTCAGCTATTATGCGCTGCCAGGGTCACCAAGCAATGTATCGCGCCAATCCGTGGCGAACAAACTCTCTTTGAGGCCCCGCATACTGGTGTCGCGGTCTGCGCCGATACGGGAACAACCCAACAACGTGGCCACCTGGCTAACTTTCAGCCTTGTCTGCATTCCAGGTTGTGGGAACGCGGAACGATATTGACAACGGTTGAATAGCAACACTAGTCAACACTTTCAGGGTCCGCCATCTATAGCCCCGTTGTTTTGGGATTCATTACCAAATGAGCAGCCAACGTCAGTTCATGCACCGGCCTACTTCACCGGCCTCTGTTGTCTGCACATGACATGGAAACAAAGAAGCCAGGAAACGCCGTGACATGGCACTGCATTGCATTCCATGTCTCTGATATGCGCCTCTTTTCGTCCAATCTGCTTCGCTTCTGTGCGCGCCGTGCATGAAGTATCAAGCGATACGGCACCGCTGACACATTGCTGCACTCCTCATCAAGGCAATATCTCGCAGCCTTCCGAGTCCGGCCGGCGTGAGACTTTCCCAAGTCGGCGCGTGTTTGCTGTCGATTGGTCAGGTTATCAGCACACGCTCGCAAAGTCAATCGCCTTTCCGAGCTTGCCAATCACCAAGTCAGCCGCCGGGCCAAGGCCGGGCGGCCACCGACTCGGACGCATACTTCTGCCATTGTCTGCCAACTCATCTGTCTCGAGAGAAGAGGGGTTGGTGGACATGCATCTGGCGAGCGCATGCACTACCACGCTCTGAAGCCAATCACTTCCTGCCACCACCCTCCTTGCCGCTGTCAAGGCAAGATTGACGGGGGCTCCACGGGAAGATGGGACGGCGCCTACCAGCCTGCCAGCGTGCTGCTGGGATTCTAGCCTCCTTCTGTCGGGGTTCTCTCACGATAGGCCCCTGTAACGTCTCCATTTTTCAACCCTTTCCCACCAAACTTGTCGGTGGGGGCCGCATCGGCTCTATTTCATCTGGTCACTGGAACGCGCAGAATTGCATCGCGCCCTGGATTTCAGGCTGGGAATGGATCTCTCAGCTGGAAAAGATGGAGCATCCAGTGCAACGTCACCGACGTATGGAAGCCCAAGTGGGTTCTCTACAGAACGACGCGACAACGGTTACCTCGTGGCGGCTAGTGACGCCTAGGGACGCCGGGTGCAGGCAGGACTTCACGACGTGATGCACGTACATACCGTACTCATACCGTGGCATCGTGGCATCGTCGCACTTGCACTGGTGCGTTTCGTGTTGCCCTCCCCAATGTGACAGCTCAGGTACAGCAACTCGTGCTGCTGGAGTGTTTCAACACGAGCATGAGGACGGCCGATGGCCGCATGTATGTCTGGGTACTCAACTGCATGGTATCCAACCCAAGACAATAAGTGCTCTGACTTCCTGTCCCAGGCGCGTGGGACTGGTAGACTTCATGAGTCACCTGTCCGCATGGCGCCACAGGCAGATCGCCTGCTGCACGTCAGATACCAGCGCCGTCGTATGGCTAGTCGATGCTACCTGCCATTGTTCTTCCGCCCTAGTGGTGGGTTGGGTGACAGCTCACTGCTGATCATGGACCGAGCTGGAGCACTGTCTTGGCGCTGAGACGGGCCATCAGAAGGCGATCACGGGTGCGCCAGCAACGCCCGGGACATTCTAGAAGGTCGCGGCCACGCCGTCTTGCTTCGTTGACTTGAAGGCGAGCTCACATTGGTCGTTCGTCCTTTCATCGCTCACATTACAGGTTTTCTGGCGTTGATTGCAGATCGCTGCTGGACGCCGCGTGATGGCACTTGCTTGGACCAGACCCGAGGGAACTCACGATCTCTTCTGATCCGCCCGCTGCTCCTCTAGATCCGCCTCTGTGCTCGACGTCTCATCAGAGAGCTGGTAGCTCTCGATATTCACCACTTGAAGCAGGAGCTTCAAGTTGAATTTCAGAAAGGGTGCCAACTGTTTCTGCTCATTCTCGCAGCAGGCGCTCTCTGCCTGGCCATCAGCATGGTTCTGGACCGTTACACAAAGAACACTGCTTGGGTAATAAGTACACACGGTTTGGTGTTGTAGCCACGGACGTGGCCCAGCTGAGCTTTACCGTGCCAAAGCTCGTCGGCTTACAGCACGTACTTGACTTCCGTCTTGAAAGTGACAGACGGCTTCCAGGAATGAGTTTCTTTCCAGGCCCGACGCCACGGCCCTCCCACCCTCCAGCAACGATGCAAGATATTTGGCGCGACGGCCCGTGTCACACGATTGCATGCTGCCCAAGATGCCCCCTTCCCGAAGTAGATTCCGAAGTGACTACAGTGAAAGTGTAGGTTGCCGCGATCTTGAAGACAATCCTCCACATCCTGGACAACTTCAATCAAAAGCACCTGACGCTAAATGTAGCCTCGCTGTGGTTCCACGACCATAGATATAGACCTAGTCCTCAAAGCCTTCTCTCATACATCAGCTGACACCCTTGAGACCACACGTATTCCTGCTTTGCAAGTACTTCGGCACCTAACTGCAACACCTGCAAGCTGCAGCGCACCACCATCTCTCAAACACCAACCATCACTCGCAGCTCGCGGCCCGTCTCACAACGCCTGCGCGCGCATGCAAGGTTTTCCCAGCCCACTGACAACGCACACGGCATTCGCGCACGGCACGAAGCATACATACATGTCTTATTCGCCTTGCCAGCCAGCAGGAGCGCTGGATACGTCGTGGCACCCACAGCACAGCACAGCACAGCACAGCACATCATCGACGCCGTGTCTTACAACCGCCGTCTTGCAATGGGCCTTCGCCGCGGTGTGCTGGAGATTACACGCAGCAGGCATGGGGGAGAGAGTCTAGATGGGTGGTGTGAACAAATGCACTTTTATAGGCCCCCACTAATGGGAGGCGGCTAGGTAGCTAACTACTAAGTAGATAGGTATAGGCGGTGGTGATGGTATAGCGTTGACATGTGCCTGTAACGCCCGAAATGCAAGATGCAGAATGCAGATAAATGCGGATTGAGTCTTCCGTATGCCCTTCCCTGCCCCTATGTGATGATGATTGTGAATCAAGTCATGCATTTTTTTATATTTTTTTTTGGTGGCGGCCTCGCCCAATGACCATAAGATGACATCCTTCTCTCTTCGTTCGTCGTCCTTGGTGGGACGACGGCACCGGCAACGCTGGTGACACAGAACGTGTTCGCCGCGCGGGTGGGGACACACCGAACACCTTGGCGCATAGGTGCATGTGTGCATGTGTGCGACCCAGCAGAGCGCCATCGTGGCTTGGTGGTGGTCACCTTGCGGTGGTGATGATGATGTGTAGTTGCGGTGAGGTTGGTAGTCCCACCTCCCAATCTGCGCAGAAGCGGGGTGAGCTTCTGGAAAGCTGCAGGGTTGGTACTGCCATCCATCTTCCTCAAGAACGGCGTGATGGTATGTGACGACCATGCTTCAATCCGCGGTGCAGAGACGGGTAGCAAGCAAAAGCATAGGTGCAGGTCGCTATCATGCGACTCCACCGCTGACAAGCTGCGGCAGAAGCAACGCGCGATCCAAGTGCAGTCTTCAAAATGTTTCCCGAAAGTAGACACCTAGTCTCCCCTGCCAAACCTGACATCGAACCCCTTGAGCACACCCATGATACTCGCCGCCTCGACCTCGATCGGCGGCCTGCCACTGCCATCCTGGCCAACGCTGCCGAGCTGCGGCTCCCGTGGCTTCGGCGCGGCCTTGAGGCGCGGCAGCCACGTGTTGATGTCATCCGCAGCCTCGGTGAAGTGCTTGTGGCTCGCAAGGGTCTTGTACGCATCCGCGCACGAGAGACTCAGACCCAGGCTGCTGGGCTTGTTCTCAACGCTGGTCTTATCCTTGCAGCAGCCGCCGCCAGCACCGCCGCCGCCGCAGCAGCCTCCGCTGCTGGGCTCGCCGCTCTTCTTGAAGTTGGCGGCGAGCGAGCGGCAGAAGAGGCCGGACACGGGGTCGTTGATGCACTGTGTGCATGTGCCGGGCCCGCCGGGCCCGCAGCCGCCGGAGGGCTTGGGGAGGGCGGTGTTGAGGTTGGAGGACTTGGTGCGGGACTGCAGGCGCCGCAGGCTGGGGAGCTTGACGGAGCCGTCAGGGAGGATCTCGTAGCCGATGGCGTCACCCTCTGATGGCGGTGGGGTGCGCGTCTGACCGTTGGCTCTTGACGCCGATGAGAAGGCAGAGGAGTTGATGGCCGGCAGTGTCAGAGACTCCGATGGTGGCTCGGCGCCGGCGTTGAAGGCAGCAGCCTCGGCACATGCGCAGAAGGTCCCATCCTCACAGAACCCACAGCGGTCCTCGGCCTCGGGACGAGGCGACTCCACATTGCGCGACTCCATCGGCGCCAGCGTGGACATAGAGTAAGGCGTGGGTGCGTTGCTCTGCGGCGTGGCTGCGTTGTTCATGCCCGCAGGTGTTGGCAGCGGCTGAGTGGAGCGCTGAGGCTTGCGAGAAAACATGGCGGTGAAATCTGTCTCGGTAGCCAGCGAGCCGCGGGGCCGCTTCTCCTCCGGCGCCGTGGAGCTAGGGGAGATGGAGCGGATGGTCCGCTTGGCGGTCCGGCTTGTTGCCTGACGCGAACCGTTGGTGGAGTTGGGCCTGCTGCCCGACGACTCCTCATGGCCGCCGTTGAGGACTTCCTCGAGGCACTGACAGTGCGACCCCAGGGTGCAGTTGCCGCAGCCCACATTGGCGTTGGCGATGGCCTCGTCAGCGCATGCACATGGACCAGTGGGCTCGCAGTTGCCGCAGACGATAGGGGCCTGCTCGATGTCCTCGGGTGGGCTGATAATCTGGGAGATGGAGAAGGAGTGCGTTGTCGCCGGGCGGTGGGTCGTGGTGGTCGGGCTGACAACGCGGGAGGAGCTGGAGAGGCCCGACGATGCGCTGGCCCTGCCGGCGTGGAGACGAGAGGGGGCAGAAGGGCGGTGATGCCTGAGGGGTTGTGGCGCGTAGGTGTGACTGTGCTGTGGCACGGACGCGATGGAGGGCAGGCTTTGTGGGCGGTGCTGCTGCTGTGTGGCCTCGTGCAGGCGATTCCTTAGACCCTCGGCTTCCTTTGACCGTTCCGCGCGTTCCTTGTCTAGCATGTTCTCTAGAACCTCGCATCGTGACTGCAGTGCCTGTGCCTCCATCTCCAGGCGGCGAACTTGATCCTGCAGGGCCTGCTGGATCTTGTCGTGTTCCTGCTGATCGGCCTCTAGCTGCTCCTCCAGCTCACCGACACGAGCGGCCCGCCTCTCTCGGAACGCCCTCTGCGCAGCTCTATTCTGTGCCTTTCTCTTCGTAGGCGGCGTGTCAGTGGCGGGCTTCCTGCCGGGCTTGGGTCGTGGCGGGATGACCCATTCCTTGGTCGTCATAGAGATTGGAGCTTGAGCCGGCGGAGGTCCCGGCATCGGCGAGATTACCGACGCCATGGACATTTTGTTAATTGGCGCAGTGGGAGGAGTAGTAGCAGCAGAAGAACTGGCCCTGGGAAGCGCTTTTCTGGCGGGCGCTGGTTGGATTGCAACTCTCAAATGCGGTGGCTGTTGAGCCTGGTGTTGGTGAGAATGAGTGGATGCAGAAGTTGACAACGAAGTTGGAGTCGGGGCGCTGTGGGGGCTGCACGCCGAGGAGCAAGTGGGGGTGGACGCGCTAACAGACACCGCTGGAGACTGCACCGATGGCGATGGTGAATGTGAGTGCGGCGATTTTGGGGCTGCATTGATTTGCAAAGGAGGCAATCCAACACTAGCCTTGGATGCTTTGGACGCCATCGTATGTTGCTGACCGGTTCAGTGGTCTTCTCGGTCCGGTTCGGTATTCTTGTGCCAACTGTGGCCTATGCGTGTTGACACCTCAAAATGGCCTCACTCTGAAATGAGACCGGGTGATTGTTTGTCCCCCTTTGTTGCAGCGTCTTTCGAATTGATCTTCTTCTCGCTCCAGCTCGTAGCGACTGTCGTCTGGGTGTGACAGGGTCCCAATTGGTCTGCATCCAGTGTCTCGCGGCCAATGAAGGGTCCGGTCAATGGAAGATCTGATAAGCTGGAGGACTGGGCGGCTGGGAACATCCGACTGAACGTTCTCATGCGATGACGGATCAGGAATGATGCAAAGCAAGGCGGAGGGTCAGAAAAAGGGGGTTAGGGACAATGATGTAGTCTGTCCTTGCCGAGTGAGCATCTGCCGTGTCGAAAGAAGCCACGCCAGTTGAAAACTCTTCAGGGAGGATTGTCGTGGGCAGTCGATCTTGGCTCCTGAATCGGTGGAAGGACTTCGCCAGGTTGACCAACGGACCCCTCTCTCGTGAATCTTCCCACGCCAACGCCAGAGGCCTTCATCAAAGCATGCAGCGAAAGAGCTTGGGACGTGGACCCGGAAACAGCATCAGACCGTGCCCAGCCTCTGTCTGTTGTCTCCACTTTTCGGATCTGATAAGATTACGATGTACCTGTTCCAATCGTAGCCTAGCGCGAGCCGCCACGAACCATGCCAACCCCGGACAGTTGATAATCAGATCGGAGCCTCGCATCTCATTGGCTGCTAGTGAAGATGCAGACCAGACAGATGACCCATTGTTAGGTAAGTCCAACCTGAAAGTTGCAAGGCTTGGGATCGTGGCTGATGAATTTGCTCTCACCGTCGCGGCGTCGCCTTCCGAGCGGAGTCAGAACTCATGGTTCGCCATTGCGTACGCGAGTCTTGGCTTTCGGGCCTCATGGAAGAGGCTTCGACTCAAGTAGAGCCTCAGCCTCCTCTGGAAGATCTCTGAGCCACACTGAGAGATGGAACTCTGGTCCAAGAACTCTTTAGTGTCACAGGCTCCTCAGGTTCCCCAGCTTCAACAACGCATGCTTTGCACCCCAGAATGTCCGCGATGTGTGTGGTTCCACGGCCGACAACGGAGCGGCTGACATTGAAGCCGCGTCGAACCACATTTGGCCTCCCACAAGCCGATAGTATCGTCTGGGTAGTGCATCAGTGCGTGCAGGTTAGCTGTGTCATTGTGGGCTTTGATCGGGTGTCAACGCGACGATCTTGTTCATCAAATTCCCCAGATCGTCTTTTTCTCCGACGGTGGGACGCTCCCTGAATGATCTTTCAGTGCGGTTTTGCTTGAGCAATACTTCACGAGGGCGACTTGCGCGGCATAGCGAGAAACTACCCTCCGTGGCAAAATAGCTGCCTGTTGGTGAATCACTTGTTCGTGAATTGGCCATTTTCTTTTAAGAGCAATTTCGGTGGTCCGTCGTATGCCGCTCGGTATGCGAGAGAGACCCTTTTCTGGTCCACTTATCCCGAAGGGTGTTGCATGCGAGGAAGGAGATCCACGATCTGATAATAGAACCCTGGGATACGAAAGTACCTAGTGCAACAATTAGCTCTAGCTAGTCAAACTCACCATTGATGACACTGACCGCATGGTCGTAAAGCTATGTGGCAGGACTTCGATATCGGCGCTGGCTTTCAGAAAGTGTGCACTTCAGGCCAGCAGGAAATTCATCTGCAACTGCTTGTCGGGCGAGCAATGCAAGCCAATTCGGGAAGCTGTCGCTAACAGAGCCTGGCCAAAGACGAGTAGCACGGTGTTAGGAACATCCGCAGGTGTAACTGCTACCGCTTTACAGATTTGGGCTCACTTGTTCTTGTCTATACATTTTAATAAATAACCCTTTGTCCGCATATCCGAGCAGCTCGACGCTCTGATGCGCGGGTAGACAAGGCTGAACATTGATGATGTCGAACCCTGGAGGGGGGGGGGGCTCTTGAAGATGCCCCCAGTCGTACGCGCATCTGAACGCTGCCGGCAACCGAGCAACCGCATCGCACGGCGTCCATTCACAGCCATCAAGGTGCAGCAATCCAGCGTCCGGAGACCTTCTCTATAGTCCAAACGACCAACTTGCGCACGACTGGAACATACTTATCAACACACTTCAACCTTGAGCGCTCGTGGGATAACAATTCCATCCGACAACCGACCTGCAGCCTCCCTTGCGCAGCCCTACTCCAACGTCTAGCCATCCTGACGCGGCATGCCAAGCTACAACAATTCCCATCACGACACCCAGTCCCTAAAAGCTATCAAGAACTAACCCCACCGACGCGCACACCACACCCACAATGTCCGGCCTAGGCATCGCCACCGCCCCCAGGCCTCGAACCCAACCCGCCTTCCACCTCCCCTCCTCCTCATCATCCTCCTCGTCGCCCTCCCCCCGCCACCCGCCACACCCCTCCACATCCTCCGACCCGCCCTCTCCCTCTTCCGAAAACGACGACGACGCGCCACTTCCCTTCCCCACCGCGCTCTCGCGCCGCGACTTCCTCTCGCCCGCCTTCAGCGCCGCAACCTACCTCTCGTCGCTCTTCCCCGGCGAAACCGTCGACGGCATCGGCGGCGGCACGCGGCACCAGACGCTCGAGGACCTGCGCGCAGAGCTGCGGGAGCGGAGCTCGGCGATCAGCGCGGAGCTGCTGGAGCTGGTGAATGCCAACTATACGAGTTTCTTGGGGCTCGGCGATACGCTCAAGGGCGGCGAGGAGAGGGTGGAGGATGTGCGGGTTGCGTTGCTGGGGCTGCGGAGGCAAGTCGAGGAGGTGCAGGGGCGCGTAAGAGGGCGGAAGGAGGATGTGTTGCGGGTGGGCGGGGAGTTGAGGGGGGTGAGGGGGGAGGTCGAGGTGGGGAGGAGGATGTTGGAGTTGGATGAGCGGCTGGAGGTGTTGCAGGGGCGCTTGGAGGAGGATATTGAGGACCTGGATACGGAGGAGGAGGAGGAGGAAGGGGATGTTGAGTTCAGCGCGAGTAGTCCCATGGTCCTGGCGGAGCGGGCGAGGGAGTATCTCGCTATCGACAAGCTGGCGGGTGCCATTGGGAGGGGCGTGCCGTATGTCAAGAAGATGGAGGAGAGGATCACTCGGTGTAGGAACACACTGCTTCTAGACTTGGGCACGTCGATGATGGAAGCGAAGAAAGCTGGAGAGAAGGGACGAGAAAGGGTACTGAAGCTTCTGGGTGTCTACAGGCAGCTCGGCGCGTACGCGGATGGCCTCAAGACGCTGAAGGAGAAATAGAGATACCCAGATTGAGTCGCATCAAGGCATATAATCCATGCGGCAATGCGTGAGAGCGCAGACGTTCTCTTGTGATGCTTGTACCATGTGCTTATTACAGGCTCCTGAGATGGCCTCGTCCACTGCGCTCGCCCAGTCACAATATGCAGATACCAGTCGAGCAACTCCTTGCTTACACATATGCATCATAGTGTACACTCGCTGCCCAAGTTCGCAGATTCCATGCCCTGCGAGGCTCTATATTCAACGACCCAGGCATTTTTGCGCTGGTCGGCGTGCTCACATAGGCCCTTCCAGCATCGCAGGCGTGATGCTCTCATCCGTGGACGTTAAGCTACCGTTCAAACTGAAGCCAGGTCCATGCGTTGTACTAAGCACGATCTCGTGAATAGCCTTCGACGTCTGGACCTCAATCTCCTGGATGTCCAGCTTGATCTTCGCCACCATCGCCTTGACATTCGCCGCCAGCATATCCGGCGTGAAGCCCAGCTGCCCAATCGCAATCCTCACCACACCGTCCTTCTCCCGATAATTATCGGCGCCCTGCATCTCCCTCAACAAAGCCAGCACGTTGCTCGTAATCGTCTTCTGTCGCACACTCGGCATGATTCCCTTGGGCCCCAGAAGACGGCCCAGGTCCTTCTGTTTCGAGAACACGTCGGCGCTCTTTTGGTCGCAGATCACCGCCGTGAAGGCGATGGAGCCCTTCCGAATGATCTCGAACATGGACTCCTCGCCCACGGCCACGGCGCCGGCGGATTTGGCCTGGTAGGCAAGCGCGCTACCCTCCTTGCAGATGACGCCTATGCGACGGTCGGATCGGACGGTGTGCGGGAGTTGGATGCGGCTCTTGATGACGGCGCCGGCTTTGGCAGTTCGGAGGTTGAGGGCGAGGTCGTATTTGACGGAGGTCGGGGGTTGTCCGACTTCAAAGGCGCGGGCGTAGCTGCATGGGCGCGAGGTGTTAGTCGCGGTCTAGGTAGGCAATGCGGGCGCGCCTCGACGTGGGTGCATACCGTATGGCATCGCAAAGCGAGAACTGCTGCATTCGTTCCACCCGATCTACGCGGAAGGTCTTGTGCTGCTTCTTCTTCTTGTCCTTTTTATCCTTTTGCTGCCTTGATGAGGCGCTCGGTGCAGCGGCATATGTTCGCGCTTGCTGTGCTGTCGCTGTCGCTGCCGGCGCGAGGAAGCGTGGTATTGTTGTGGTGGACTGGAGCAGAGGCCGTGCCGATGGCGTGAGGCTCATCCTCGCCAAGGAGGCGAGGCATTGTTTCGTAGAGGCCATGGCTGGAGGGCGCGTGTGTGGTCTTCGACGCGAACCTGGGGGAATCTTCAGAGATGCGATCGTGATGCAAGCTCGCCCTCAAATTTCGACCCGCGGCTGGCAGTCGTTGCAGGGGACCATGTCCATGGACAGGGGAGGGCCTTGCTGCACTGAACCCCTCCTGCCCTCCTAAAACTCACCCCGCCAAAGTTCAAGCTTTGGAAAGTCGAATGTTGGAGCCGATTCTCGCCGTTGACTCACTAGACAAAGCGACGATATAATTCCACCGCTTCGTCACTCGAGAAGAATTCACGCGCATTCTCCCAATTCTCGAGCACAATCCTCAAAATGAAGTCAGACGAGCTCAAGGCCCTCGCGCCCACGCTGGACAAGGATTTCAAGACCATCGAGCCACACCTGCACGCCCTCGACAAGCATCTCACCCTCCGGACGTACCTCGACGGCTACTCGCTCGGCGAGAACGACAAGACCATTTGGCTTACTCTCCGAAGCAACCGCGCCGCCAATGCGTCTATCCTGAAGGGCGCACTCGCCAGTCTCCTGCGGTGGTACGTCTACGTCGAGGCTACGCACCCCGAGATCCAGGAGGCGATCAAGGCGGCTGAGGCCGAGAAGAAGAAGAAGACAGCTGCGGCAAGCAAGGCGGGAGGGAACTACGCCCTTGCTCTGCAGGATGCCGATAAGGGCGTCGTGACGAGATTCCTGCCTGAGCCTTCGTGAGTCTCGCCTATCGTCAATGGTTTTGAGGGAAGCACGTTTCTGACTTGTTTTATGTACAGAGGTTACCTGCACATCGGACACGCCAAAGCCGCACTTCTCAGTGACTACTTTGGTCATGTAGCCTACAAGGGTCAACTGCGCCTTCGTCTCGACGACACCAACCCGTCGAAGGAGAAGGGCGAGTACCAAGATGCCATCATCGAAGACCTCGCCCTCATGGGCATCTACCCCGACAAACTCACATACACCTCCGACTACTTCCAATACCTACACGACATGTGCGTACGTCTGATTACCGAGGGCCACGCATATGCCGATGACTCGGACCAGGAGACCATGAGGAAGGAGCGCTGGGACGGCATTGCTTCCAAGCACCGCGGCATGTCAGCTGAGGAGACTCTCCGCATCTTCGGCGAGATGAAGAAGGGCAGTGACGAGGGTAAGCGCTTCTGTATACGCGCGACCATGTCTGTTGATAACCCCAACAAGGCCATGCGTGACCCGGTCATCTACCGCTGCAACACCGAGGACGCCCATCACAGGACCGGCACGACCTGGAAGATCTACCCTATGTACGATTTCGCCTGCCCCGTCACGGACAGCCACGAGGGCATCACTCACGCCCTGCGCTCTACCGAATACACCGACCGCAACCCCCAATACCAGTGGTTCCTCGACACCCTGAAGCTCCGCCAGGTCCACATGTGGGACTTTGCCCGCATGAACTTCGTCAAAACCTTCCTTTCCAAGAGAAAACTCGCCAAGCTGGTCGACACCGGCAAGGTCTGGGGCTGGGACGACCCGCGCATGCCCACGATCCGCGGTGTCCGCCGGCGCGGTATGACCGTGGACGCCCTGCGTGACTTCATCATCAAGCAGGGTCCCAGCCGAAACGTGACAACCATGGACTGGACCGTATTCTGGGCGAACAACAAGAAGGTCATCGACCCCATCGCGCCGCGCTTCACCGCCATCTCCAAGAAGGACGCCGTCAAGGTCAAGGTCACCGGCGCCGAGACGCCCGCGGAGCCTACATCAATTGAGCGGCCCAAGCACCCCAAGAACAAGGACGTCGGCATCAAGAAGGTCTGGCTCTCAGACGAGCTCCTCATGGATCAAGCCGACCTCGCGCTCATGAAGACCGATGAGGAGATTACGCTAATGACCTGGGGCAATGCGTTCGTCCGCGCTATCGATGGTAGCGCACCCATCACCACCGCCACCGTCGAGCTGAACCTCACGGGCGACGTTAAGAAGACCGAGAAGAAGGTGACGTGGCTCTCGACAAAGGGTACCACGCATGTGTCCGCCGAGCTGTGGGAGTTTGACAATCTCATCACGAAGGACAAGCTCGAGGAGGATGACAACCTGGAGGACTTCCTGAACCCCAACACCTCGTCCATGGAGGAGGCGTGGTGCGACGAGGGTGTTGCGACCCTGAAGAAGGACGATATCATCCAGCTTGAGAGGAGGGGCTACTACCGCGTGGACAAGGGCATCCCGGACTGCAAGGAGGGCGAGGAGAAGAAGGTCATTTTGTTCAACATCCCGACTGGAAAGACGGGTGAGACTCGTGATCCCCGTGAGAAGAAGTGAGTTACGTGTTGTACATATTTGCACGGGTCTGAAAAGTTTTGTTGCATATGTTCAAGCTGAGTTCATTGTATGGCGCGGTGCCATGCAGTGAACAGGTAGAGAGAGAGAGGGAGAGCTGTGGTTACAAAAGCATCAGAATCTGTTGAACGAGGTGATGGTCTCGTTATTCATCTTGACATAGCCGGCTTTCGCTGAACGTGATTTCAAGATGTGGGTTCTGATGCTTTCACATTAAGTAAGTCAGCAGTGGCTCGCGAGGAATCCCACCGCCACACTCGTTGAAGCTCCTCAGGGCGGCAACGAAACAGGGAAAGCAAGGAGGATCAATGGACACTACGTCCCTTTATGATAATGCCGAACCAACTCTACGGCCCAAGACGCTGTCCATAGCACAAATCGCGAACAAACTTCTCAAGTCCGGCAGCTCTTGAACCCTGGAATCGACACGTTGAACAGCTCGTCGCCCTAGTTCAACTAGCCTTTTCTTTGCGAATACCAAGACAGACGGCAGTATCTCATTAGATGTTATTACCACGTCTGCAACTCCTTCTTTGTTCACGCCGCCTCCTTGCAAGCTCCTAGCACATCGTCCGAGATGTCCAAACCATCAACAGCAGGTACGGTGGTTCTCCCAGAAATAGCATGTCTGAGAATAGCATACTCCTATGAAATAGCATATATTTTCCGGTCTGACTACTTTTTTGGTGAAGAATAGCATAAACCTGAATATTCTATTTATTTTTGAGATATGTTATTTTTAAAGGGGGGGGGGGGTGCCGTAGCATTTTGGGTGATACTTTGTTTGTTTCCAGCTTAAATTTAGGTGTTGAGTATTATCTGCTGGGGTGGGGGGGAGTGAACGTGGCTGTGCTGGATGGCTGTTTTTTTTATGAATATGGCCCGTGCGCATGGGGGGGGACCCCTCCCTGGTCGTTACCATGAATAACATAGTCCCCTAAAATAGCATATATTTTCCGGTCTGAGTCTCATGCTATTTCTGGGGCAACCACTGTAGTCTCGCGTAGATGATATGCCACCCACCCCCGCCCAAAATGTCGTAATGCCAGACTTATTCTTGAGTTGCACGCGCACCGGTCCATTCAACGAGATTTCCTTCCCTAAAGATGGTTTCACACGGGACGCATTAACTGGTTCCTCTGTATCGAGGGGAACGGAATCCCGTTGTCTGTAAAGAAGCTTTGGAAAGAGGTGGGAAGGAAGTGATCGTAAGCATCTCGATCTGAACCTCGATTCAAGCCATGGCCTTTAGATTGCGCAGTATGAACTCTCGCATGGCGCGAACCAGTTCGTCAAGGCGGTGTAGTCAAAGTGTGGGAGACTGCAGGTGAAGGGGGTTTCAAACGCCAACGAAACAGGTTTTGAATGCAAACAAAGAAGAAGACTTTTCTTTGCTCGCTGCACAAATGAAGCAGTGTGCGAAACTGGCCAAATGAGTACGGGAGTCAATTCGATCTAATGTAGAGCACTTCACTAGTGTAGGTCGGCATTTATTGTGGGGCGTTAGCCTCTTTTCTGCCTGCGCGACATATTTGAAGGTTGAATGCGAAGATGACATGAGCCAAAAATCGAGAAGAAAGTGCTTGCCATGTTGGCGGTCTTCTCAGAGTCTTGAAGACCGTGGAGATGCTCATGATGTCCAGTTGATAGTGGGCGCAACAAGAAATACTTGACGTCTTTTTGCAGGATACCGCACAATGTCCACGGGTTCCTGCGATGGCGGTGACCAGAAATAGCTTACAATAATCTGGTAAGAGTTGCTTCGCTTCAGGCTTCTAGCTGAGAATTTTGTTGACGAGAGGGAGGGTGCATGGGTAGATTTCCATGTATTACACAACACAACGGATACCAACCTGGGTAACGGTTGAATCTGGGATTGCTTAACAGTGATACACCGTTGCCACAGAGCATTTCAATATGATATGTTGCGATTTTCGTGACCTCTATCTCATTACCTGGTTCTCGAATAGCTCATACTTGGAAATTAAGCCCATTGCCATGACCACGCCATCAATGCCGCTGCGACACCCCAAATTTAACCTCGTCACAACTCATAAGCCACGAGCCTACAAACGCATCCACATGGAGCATCTTCCACCTCAACGACCCAAACTATTCAATGTTGTGCGCTTCCGGGTGACGCAAGGACGAGATACCAAGCGTGAATGACACCCGGAAGCCAGCCCAAGAAGTCAAGCAAGATGTTCAAGAGTAGTTGCGACCCGCAACCGCGTTTGGAAAAGGCCACAACCGGTGGCAGAAACACGGCGAGAACAAGGAGAAGAATGTCTACCTGGTGAAGATTAACATACAAAGAATGAGAATTCCGATCACGAGTTTCTGTCAGAATATTATGATGGTGCGGCGACTTGCTGCTGTCAATCTCCCTAATGACCTCCGTGGCTCACGAGAGTGACGACGACCTGACATGCTTGGCTTCTTCGGAGTGTTTCTTTGGCTCAAGGAAGTAAGAACAGGCCAGACGAAGATGAGTCGATGTCAACGAATGACGCGCGGTTAGCCTGTCCTTTGCTACCGCGTCGTGCAAATTTGTCGAATTCAAACAAACTTCCGAGGCCGTGACTGGCTTTGAGCCACAAGCAATTATATAAGAATACCTCGACTTCACAAGCTACCGAGATCAAGAGGGTAGGAGCTCTCAGAATGCGAATAATTCATGCGTCACTGACGTCAAGTGCTCGTCTAGTAAAGCCAAGCCGACGCGACAATGCTTTGCCTCCAGACTCACATCGGGTCTGGCCCCAGAAGAGTAGCAAAGCCCAAGCCTTCCCAGGCTTCATTTGCTAAATTGAGTAAAAGTCGTTATGTCATTAATACCATGAGCTCGAGGCTTGCGTGTAAACGGTCAAGTTCCAAGGAGGGACAAAAAAGCAGAGTCGCCGAGGTGACCATCGCTCTCGTATACTACTAAGCATGAGTTTCGTAGGTACACAACTTAGAATGGAGTAGCCAAGTTCCCAGATCAGCATCCTCTTGTACTTTCAAAACTTTTCTACTGTCAATATTGTAGTTCCAAGGGCCTGCTGCTGAACAGATTAAGGACATGAGTCGATTATCCGCACTGCACGCATGGCGTGAAATGAGGCTTTCTTCGCTGCTTTGGTGACAACAATCGTTGAAAGCCAGGTATTGTAACGTGTTTCTATATAAAACACATACAGATAGCAGGTGTTGGAACTTCCGCTCCACTATTCATCGTCTGTCTTGGGTAGGGTTGTGGGTCATGGAAAGTTCCCACATCTTCAAGAATCCGACCCCGGAGCCGCCCGCACCACCACCTTTTCCTAGCCCACGATAGCTCACCCATTGTAGAACCCAGCACTCGCGACTCGCCGGGAGATGTGGACCAGACCTATTTCTTTTACAAAGTTGTAGTCCGGAGTCGCCCGGAATCCTTTAAGCAAGTGACACATAGCTAACGCCTATGCCACAATATAACGCCTCGGGCTTGCCGGAACCGTACGCCACACTGACTTTTTGGCTGGCCTGATGAATATTGCTTCCTCCTCTTGGACATCTTGGCTGATTGATATCAGGCGGGAAAAAGTGGTGATCAACCATTCAACGGATTTAGATTGACCTGACGAACTTTGAAAGGTAGATAAGCCTGGCTCGGTGAGCATTGTGCCGGCAGATGACACACGGAGCATTCCTCGACAACACTAGCAGATTATCTATTCCGAAGCCTTCGGATCAACACCACAGTACGACGATAATTTGCACGTCGCATCCGTCATGACGCTACCGGCCTCAAATTTGCGAGCAAGGACTGACACGGTTCCTCTCCGCCTCGCATCCGGCAACGGTCCAATCACTCGCCAAGTCCTCAACACACCACCACGCGACGCTACGAACTCTGAGATCCCTATCATTGACGTTTCAGGGATCTTCTCCTCTTCATTTTCTGAGAGGTCCGCAGTAGCCAAGCAAATTCACAACGCAGCAACGAACACTGGTTTTTTCTACCTAACCAACCATGGCATCCCTTCCTCCGTGATGAACGATACCCATACCGGCTGTCTGGACTTCTTTCGTCAGGACCAAGACACAAAAATGAAGGCAAGCGCAAAGCAAAGTGCCTACTTCAACGGCTACAAGGCTCCGCAGACACAACGCATCAACCCATTCGAGTCAGTGGATATGCGGGAGACTTTCAGCTGGACATACGACCCACGTCTCGACCCTGACGTTGGTGACTTGGATAGCATTCCAGACCACATTCGCCAGTTCTTGCACGTGGAGCCTGATGAGCCCGCTGGCGCTGAGCGCTTCCCCTGGAGCAAGACACGGACAGTACCGCATTTCGGTCCCGCGGTGCTCGTCTACTGGCGCGCTTGCCTGGCTCTGGCGCGCGCTTTGGTGCGAAGCTTCGCGCTGTCCTTGGACTTGGACGAGCGCCATTTTGATGAGAAGTTCAGCCATCCGGATGCGTCACTCGCGTTGAATTACTATCCTCCTCTATCTTCCCGAGCCTCGTCAGGCGAGTATGTCAGCAAAGACGTCTCTATTGGCTCTCATACGGACTTCCAACTATTCACGATCCTTTGGCAAGACCATGTTGGAGGACTTCAAGTCTTGAATAAGGAGGGCCAGTGGATCAACGCTCGGCCTGTGGAGGGCACCTTTGTGGTCAATATTGCGGACTATTTGCAGCGGATCACGAATGGGAAATATCAAAGCACAGTGCATCGGGCAGTGAATCGCAGTGGCAAGGAAAGAGTGAGTATGCCGTTCTTCTTCGGCTTCAACCTTAATGAAAGCTGTGGCGTGCTGGCAAACTGCGTGTATCCGGGTGAGCAGCCCAAATATGAGGAGATTGGATGTTCGGAGTGGGTACGGAGACGTGTGAAGGCTATGCATGACATCGCGACGGAGAGAGAAGGAGGAGAGAGTTAGGGACACGTTGGAATATAACAATACTTTCCATGAGATCCGACGTCAACTCGTCCAGGTTACACAATGCAGACAGCTGAGTTTCAGCCAGTTGACTACTATTTTGTCAGTCCCAAAAGATCGTACTCAGTTGCCAAAGAAAAAAAGAAAAAAAAAAAAAAAGGGGAGGGTTTTGCCAGAACTACGTAGCCTGGTCCGATAAACTTGACTCGAGAAGGCAAAATGTTCAATGGTGACCTGTCCAGGTGCATGGCCCACGGACTTCATAGGTAGGACCGCGGGTTGTAAAGTTAGGACAAGACTAGGCGAAGCCAGGTCGACCACTCATGTCACAGCCAACGTTCGTAGGCCAGTGTCCTACTACATGTGATCAACCCATAGAAAATCATCACATAGGTGTTCGTTTGAGGCGTGAATGGTGTTTCTAGAAGCTATCGTTCTGACCACACTTTCCGAGTCCTAGGTTTGTAGTCCTACCGGCAGCCCGCAGGCCATCACACTCGACCTTGCCGTCACTGTTGGACCATGTGTCTCTCGTAGAACAGACATCTATCCTGGCGAAAATTGTAGCGATTGTCTGTAGGTACCACTGGACTCAGAGCTCTGTCAAGACTGCACTGGCCAGTCCAGAGGCCTACATCATGTTTTCAGACTTGCTCGCACAATATCAGGAGATAGCGTCTCTTCGACGCTCTCCTCGTCCGACACCGCGTCCGTCACGATCCTCGCCCTTTTCTGCTCGCGCAGTTCAAAAATACGCACCACAACTACCCAGACACACATACCACATACAAGACCCAAGCTGGCTTTGAAGCCTTTCCCAAATGATGGCGCATCTGTCGTCGGATACAGGAATTGCTGGATAAGAGTCGTCGTGGCTGCTCCGCACGAATTCATTACAGCAAGCACCATTGCCCGGACCTGCGTATCCCCTGAGGTCAAAATGTTCGCCCACGTGTAGTAAACCGGTGACAAAGGCCCGTCCAGGCCGGCAAACATGTACGATACGATTTTCAGCCCGAGCGGAATGTCCCAGACGACGAGACAAATTGTGCCAAAAACAAGGATCGCCAGATTGAGTGCCACGGCACGCATACGATAGCCGGTGGCATCAATATAGACGTTGAGTAGTAGCAACATGACTATGTTCCATCCGTTGATGGCCGTGGGTATGTTGTTGACTTGGTAGATCGACCAGTCGTGGTCTGGGTCGTTCTTCAGCCAAAGTTGCATGACCGTGTTGGCGACCTTGCCGACGGTAGTATTCCAGAACCTGGTGGTCATTAGTGCGCGTCCGGGGATATGAGAGTAGATAGACCAAGTCAACTCACATCCAGAGGATAGTCAAAACGTAAAGCTGCCATGAGTTGATGGCCCTGAAGAACAAACCCCAGGAGAAGTTGTTCGTCTCGTCCCGTCCGTCCTCAACCATCCTCTCAACGCAGCGTCTCCTGTCTTCCTCGGTGAGGTAAAACGCTGTAGTGTTCTTCGGCGTGTCAGGAAAGAATATGAGGCCAAATATCGCAACGAATATGGTGATGATGCCATCAATTATGAAGACCCATCTCCAAGCAGCGATCCCATTTCGCCCTGCAAGACCTGCCAATACTGCACTTTGCAGATATCCCGAGACCATAGTGCCCACATAAGCTGCCGTGGCGAATATAGCTGCGCGCTTGCCCAGCTCTGTCTTTTTGTACCATGATCCGAGAACGTACTGAACTCCCACAAAAGTTGACCCTTCGAGGAAGCCGATAAAAAACCGGATGGGGTACAGCTATCATTTGTGTGAGCAAGTGCATCAACGAGTGGAAGGACCGTTTCTACCTGATTGACGTTCTTGACAGCATAAGTCCCGATTGTTAGCCCACCCCAGATCAGTTCGAGTCCTGGCAATAGAAACCTCGGCGGTATCCAAGTAAGCAGAATGTTGGCGGGTATGGGTCCCAATATCTGTCCTACTGAGAAGCACGTTGAGGCCAAGTTGAACTCGGTACCGTACATTCCCAACTCTTCTTTCATCCCGGACACGTAGGCGTTGGACAGGTTGGCCTGGTCGAGCCATTTGGTGAAATAGGCCAAGCAGGCATAAGTCAATATGAAAAGATCAATCTTGAACAACAGCTTCTTTTCGCTGGCTGGCAGACCTTTGGGATGCCATACGAAGAAGTCGGGTCTGTCTTTTCCGTAGGAGGAGGCGAAGATAGTCTTCACGAAGGAGGCCAGAGACGCCATTGCTGACCGAGATATGTTGTACCGTCCACAAGTCGCCCTGTCAAATGATGATTCAGGAGCGCTAGCACGTCAAGGCCTGATTTTGCCCAGCAAATTTCCATTCATGTAAACAAGAAGGTATTCGCAACTCGGCGAATCTTCCCAGCTTTGGTCAGACTCTCCGTTGAACAAGCGGAGGCCCACATCACAGAACTTCAAAATGCTTGCACTGATAGTGAGTATCCACTTCTGCGTTTTGGTCTCCCTTCCGGATCTGGGCTGCTAAGATACCATAACATAGTACAGGGCTGCGAGAATTGGGGACTACCGGAGATGGCCGAGTATCTCCCAGCTGTGAGACCCGGCAGCATGATCAGCACCCGGGCTTATCAGGTCCGGTTGCCGGGAGATATCAAGCTGCGGAGACGTGTAACGTGTTGCAGCCAGTTGAGTTGCTCGGAGCCATGTCATGTCAGATACGCTCGGTTACCATCGAAATTACATTCGAACACACTGACGCTCAGGTTGACCAGTTGTACTGACAAGAAATACGCATGCAACTTTTTCGCAGGTGAGTAACCCCACAGGCGATTGTTTCAGAGCCTAGGGTCTTCAAAAATGAACTCGGAACTTGGTAGTGACTTTGAGTAACTAGTAAATACTGTTATGTTGCGCAAGAGGAGTTCACTCGATCGCGAGTCGTTTATTCCTTCCACGTCCAGTCTGCCAGACCTTATTTGGCACTTTATAACAGGGATTTGCGCGTGATCAAGGAGTCTTCCAAGATCGCCCATCAAGCATAGGATTCTTTCCCCCCAAAAAAATGGGAGAGGCTGGAAAAACGACCAATGTCTTCGCCAGAAATGCAAACGAGGCCTCAGTCATCGATATGAAGGCAAGTTCCGTGGCATATACCCAGCCATCCCCGACAAGTAGGCATCTGACAAGCCGCTAGAAACCCGCTGAATACGTTTATTTCCACTCTGGGTCTGAGGCTACATACCGAAGGGTAGCAGATGTTCCAACCTCGTTCACCGCGATTCCCACCGTTGATTTGGCCGAGATCGATAATCCGGATCTGGAGGCCAGGAAGGAAATTGCCAAGGCTGTCTACGACGCATGCAAGAACTGCGGTTTCTTCTACGTCAAAAACCATGGAATACCCGACACTCTCATCTCTGAGACCTTTGCTTTGTTGCATAGATTCTTTGCGCTAGACCTCGAGACCAAGATGGAGGCTCACGTGCAGAAGAACCCATCCATCAGAGGCTACGAGCCTATGCTGGAGACCAGACTGGATCCGACGACAAAAGGAGGTAAGCTTTGGACCGTCACGCGTAGGACATAATGTTCGCTCACATGACGCTAGATATCAAAGAGTCTTTCACCATGGGCGACTGTGTGATAGAACCTGAGCAGGACTATGTGCGAAAGACTGGCCGTCAACCACCACCTCACATCACTAAGCCACAGAACATCTGGCCCAGCGAGGTTTCATGGTGGCGAGCAGGGCTCTATGAATACTACAACCACATTTACCCGCTGGCCATGAAGTTGGTGAAGATCTTCGCGCTAGCCTTCGAGCTGGATGAGAATGCGCTCGAAGGATTTTTCAAGTTCCCTATCACTGGCGTGAGAGCGCTGCACTACCCTCCGACCCCATCAGATGAGGAATCACCGAGTATTGGCCTCGGTGCTCACTCAGACTTCTCATGTAAGACAAGACCCCCTACAATGAATACAAAATCCTAACGCCTCTCAGGGCTCACCCTCGTACTCCAAGACTCCGTGCCTGCTCTTGAGGTCTTGAATCAGGACGGCATATGGGTCGACGCTCCTCCTCAACCTGGCACATTCGTATGTAATGTTGGCCAATATCTTGAGCGGCAGTCAAATGGAATATTTCCGGCGACCGTCCATCGCGTCAGGAATCGCACTGGCCTTGAAAGATATTCATTGCCTTTCTTTTTGACCATGGATCCCGATGCGGATTTGGACGTTCTGCCATCGTGTGTAGAAACTGGGGACATACCGAAGTATGAGAAAATCAACGTCGGAGATTTGTACATCAGAAGGGTACTGCCGGCTAGGAGGAAGCATCCGACAAGCATCAGATATATCGACGTGCCGCAAGAGGAGTGGAAGTACGAGATGTTGTTGGCATAATTTTAGGAAGGCGTCATGGTGGTATGCACTGTGGGCTACAAGAGAAAACTAAACACTTAGCTTCAGTAAATGTTCCCGATTTCTACGCAGGCCTGGCTCTCTGTTCACAAATGATAGACCATAAGCTCAAAAGTACTCATGTTGCATAGCCTCAAAATTCGAAACAGAGATATTCAAAGATAGTTGTTCGACATACACACAATTCTTTAGGTTCTTTTTAGACGTCAATGACGGACGACTCACTATCCATTTCTTGATATGCAATGCTGATCACGAATAATTGTGTCCTCGCCGCCTCGCGGTTACGGCATGTTCATCTCATAGTTAGGACGATCGTGAGCGGTGGAACGGGGGTTCAAAAGCAGCCACGTTCATGAGTTCTCGTAGCTCATGCTGTGTACCGGATCGACGAAAGTAAGCTTAGAATAGGCAAGCTTCCTGCCGACGCGCCGACACGAAGTTCCCCTCAATTTACATATATGCTGGACTCCGGAGCACTACATTGCGGCAGGCAGTTAAGAACAACAAAAAGAGCTAGTCGAAGTATCAGCTTTGAAGGAAATGGTGACCAACACCGAAGCTACGGGTCGCTAAGTGGGCATAGGCGCCGCCACATGAGATCAGAATTTACTAAGTAGCCATGGCTTGGCCTCACTTGCCGAAACCTGCATACAAGCTTACTTTACCAAAGATTGTCGCTTCTCTTGCGTTAATTTCAAAGTCCTATAATCCGTTTGAGGTAAGAGCTAGACCCGAGTCTTTAGTGCTCACGGGAACGCGGACGGAGCACGTGCGACATCAGAAGTCCTGAGGCTGGGGCCGACCGGACAACAGCGAATGGACGCTGAATATTGCCTTCCGGAATAAGCTGAGAGACTCGCCAAATGCATGATAGCGTGGTTTTATTGGGCTGTGCAATAAGGATGGCAGCGGATAGCTTGACATGAAGTTGACTGCCATGCATGCACGACAAGCAAGAGCAAAGAAGGAGGACTTGGTCATGTGCACTAAATTTGCATTGAGTCCGCAATATAAAGTCAGCTCACTGTGAGAGCTAGTAAAGTAAGTATGCATGTTTAGTCTTGTTGGACGGCAGAAGTACGTATCCTTGAGACGACCTGTGAAGTTTTCAATATAAATAACTAAGCTCCTCCCTTCCTGTATTTCGACAGCCTTGCAAACTTAGAACTGATCCATTGCTAATTGACTACCTATCTTAAACGTATTGATTTTGGCTCCCAAGCCTTGCCCTCGCCATGAAGATAATCCTTGCATTCTCACTCCTTCTCACTCACGGCCTGGCCAGTCCGTTTGAGCTCATCTCTAAACGTCCTCTCCCCAGAGATGAGTCGATTCTCGCGGAACGGGCCGCCTGTCCACGTTATCTCCCGGAAGGTGAATTCGAATTCCCACACTACATCACCCAAGTCTCGGCCTCCAAGCCTGATAAGGCATACGGCGCGCAGTTCAACGGCGTGTTCACGCCGAATGACATCTCGTCGATCTTCAGCTTCGACGTCCCGGCGTCACGCACCGACTGGAACTGCACCCTCGAATTTCTTTTTCCTCATAAGTCGCAACTGAAGACATCCAGCTACACCTATAGCGGTGGCGGTAGCTTTCTGTTCACGGGCTACCTGGCAGGCAGCTGCCCGGGGGAACAAACCACGTACAATAACCAGCCGACGCCCGGGACGTACCCTCCCTTTCCGCCTGTGCACATGGAACCAGGATATGCATACACATTGGACATCGGACCGTGCTTCGTTTCGGCTGGAACTTGTGTCGCCGGACGTAAGTGATAAGTGCTGATGTGCTGCGATGACTACTCGGATCTAACCACTTCTGTAGTAACTTCAACCACCGATACAAACTTCACATTTTTTCAGGACTCGGGTGATGGAGATAATGGCGACTGTCCTATCGGGATATACACCACGTACAGTAAGATCTCTGCCTAGGTATTCCGAGTGTTATTCCCGGAGAGGGCATGGGAAGTACCGCCGATGAAGTAGATGACCATCACCAATGGCCCTGATCCAGGACTTGTAGCTGGGCTTCGCAAGGTGAACACGATAAATTGGAGGTCTAGTAGCGTCAAGCGCCGCAATGAGATATACAAGTTGGCATCTCAGCCGTCGAGAAATAAAATCATGATGCATCGTGTGTTTGCTTGTCGTCCCGGTTGTACCTACGGCCGTACCGGGAATACACGGGCTGACCACGGCACCGCGAGTGAGATGGCCTGACCAACACGCCACCAAATACAGCTGCAATAATAAATCACACCACCAAATAAATCCTCATGATGAACAAAGGACGGCTGCTTCTAAATGACAAGAGAAGCTTGGTTTTCAATAAATATCAACCATTATCGACCCGACTCTCTGACATTTTCGCCTCGAGCAACTCTCCACTCATCCGCATCTCCACTCCAAAAACACTATTTTACGCACTCTCATTTGAGAAACTGTAATATCACCAAGCTCCTGTCCTATTCATCGTTTCTTGTGAACAAAAAACAACCTTTCAACAATCCAAACTCCTTTCCTCGCAAACACAGTCATGTCTCAATTCGGCACGGTGCGGCGACTGGCCCTTTCCACTCTACGTTCACGAGCAACTGTCCCTGTGCAGCGAGTACAGCGGCGACTTATCACGACTACTCCACCAAACATTAAGCCGGACACCATGTCGAAAAGCACTTTCTTGACCCTGGCTGGAGTTATGGGAGGCACGGCTGGCATGGGCACCGCATACTTCACGACACCATTGTCATCATGACATGTGGATGGTTGGTGAGTGACTACGATCAAAAGTAGCTTGAAAGCCTGTCAAACTGATAATTTGCTAAGATGCGGATGGACTTCGGCAGAGAACATTCTTTGAAGCTGTGCGGAGAGATTCTCGGTGTTTCCCTTGAGCACTCGCGTGTATTCGGAAGTCGAGGCGGGAGAGGCAGTCGATGCCTACTCAAGCAACCGCACATTTTTAGCGTGGCTCCTTTTTATTTCGAAGCGTAATATGTATCAACAGAGGAACGTAGTTGGAAATGAACACTCATCATAATCTTCCACATGAAGCTCCACGACAATCAGCAAGCCTGAGTCTAATGTCGATTTGGCGGTGACAGAGCGATCTGATCTAGCACAAAGTAGTGATTGACTAGCGCCTAGACCAGATGTGAATGTTGGCCTTTTGGACGCTGAAAATCCCACAGATTTCATTATGACTTCAGAAACTCTCCTTCACAAAGGTCCTTACAAATTCTGGAGGCCTATTCAACAAGGGATGGAGCAACGCTCTTCTACGGCTACCAAGATGGATCCCGCTTTTTTACTATTCGTGTATCCCCCGTTAGCTTTTTGCGCGGTTCTATTAGTTGGGCCCACGCTGCCCTTCTCTGTGCAAGTCTTCGCGATCAGCTCCTTCACTGCAGTGGTACTCGGACCCCGTCGGATCCATATTACAGGCAATCGAATCTGGTAGCATGGAAGACGTCAACATTGAGGGTATCATGATTTCTGCCCTCTGTAAGTTGTGGGATGTAAATAAAACCATCCACGTTGGAGACTGATGCTCGAAATACACACAGTGATGCGATACCGATCTTTGGAAGTCTAGAGAAATTTGCGGAGTGCAAGAGATATGGAATAGACTCTGCGCAGCTTGACAAGGGACAAGGCCGGCGCTCAGAATTCGAAAGACATCGCGATCATCATTAAACAGGGTCGGCTGTTATAACAGGATAGTCCAAGTAGAGCAGAGGAAATTTTCGACATGCGACCTAGGTTTTCACGCTGCTCTCGAGGTCATATCACGTATGAGGATGAAAGCACTGGCCGGGGTCGAGGACTTCTTGCTATTTGGGTTTCAGCAAGGAGAGCTGTAGAGTAGCCAGCTTCAACAAAACAATTTGGGTATAGTTTCTCCATACGGAACTTGCGGCGTATCCTCAAGAACATTTCAGTAACTTTTGCAGTCGAAATGGAGAATTACGAGTTGCTTTTCGACCTTGTCCTCCCCAAGGCAGGTGCCCGCTACCTCCTGCGCGACCGATTTGGAAGTCGGGACACACACTAAACATCTTGATATGAGCTCATGAAAGAGTCTTGAAGGAGCTATCCATCGGTGGCGTGATCCAAGTGCAAGAAGATGGTCATATGCAGCTTAGCTATGTTTGAAAATAAGGCTCCCCTTTAGCGGTCTGACCGGCCCACGACACGGACTACTCAAGCACAACAGTGGCCAATGTCCTCACAATTTTGAATTGGTTCCCTTAAAAGGAACGCTCAAATGTTTGGTTCCAAAACTTGAACCACCGCACAAAAACGCAAAATGTGGGTCCCGAGAGATCATCCCACGGAAGATGGCCTCCTGGTATTCGGTATCCTGGCTTCTTGGTACTGCTCGCCATGGTATGCTATTTCATGAAGCGTCAGCATCAAAGGAATCTGCAAGAAGAGACATATAGAACAAACGGAAAAGCGTGGTATAGGTACCCGTGGCCCATTCGCATAGCAACAGTTGGGCGAGGCTATTGGAGCTTTTCTGAAGAGGATTGGGTTCACCTAGAGTCGATTCAGAGACGAGTCAAGCCCGACAGTATGGTATAAGGCGCCGTTATCGAGCCGAGAGTATTGCATATTTGTTTCGTGAGTCTAGTGACCCCTTTCCCTTAACAGCTGTTATGACAAGTGTGTACTGACTTGTGGAAGGAACACGCTCAAAACAAGAGCTGAGCATTTTTGACGAAATTACACAGACTACGGCCAAATCATCAGTCCCCCCCCTTCCCAAACAACATGCCTTCCGTGATAGTACAATACTTTGGGTTCACAGTCACCGTTGTAATCGGACTTATCATTCTATTGTGTATCATGTTCATCTCTGCGCATGCTACGACCAGGGGCGCTCTATACCGTCAGTGAGGGAACCAACAGCTGTAGCTCGACCCGTACAACGTATGCCATGGTGTGATGAAACACCTGTCACAGCGTTGCCACGAACACCAACTTCAACTCAAGGGCCAGATACCCAGGCAGGCCGTTCGTGGTGGCAGGAAACGTTACTTGTGCCCGTGCTGGAATTACCAAGAATACTCACAGCAGGCACAGGCGAGAACAAAGACTCGCCACAAGCAGACGGAGCTATGCCGGATTCCAGGACCTTAGCCTCTGTCTCTCACGAAGAAAGCCCTTCAGAAATGGCAAGCGCCTTCCCAATCGACGTGGAGGCGATCGGTAGTCAGGAGACAACAGGAGAGATGTATGCCGAAATAGAAGAACCCTGGTGGGCGATAATACATGAGTATTTTACTCGTGTCAGAACCATTCCAAACGGCGATAGACCCGGAAATCCCGATCCGCTGCTTTCCAACCCAAGCAACTTAACAGCCTGTGGCAATGTTGAAAGATCCGCGGAAGTGGACAGCGAGGAGTCTTGGTGGGAAGACGCGCAGCAGTATAACGCTCGAGATGGGTCTGTCCATGAAGAACCGGGGGCCCAGAGTGAGGGTGTTGAGCAGGAAGCGCTCGCCCGACAATGATCTCCTGTTCAGTCTGAGCAGCCGGAGTGACACCTAAATGAGAGTAGTTTCTAAAAAAAAAAAAATTGATCAACTTTGCACTTCCTCAGACATCGGGCGAGCAGCCACAACCGATTGTCGCCATATATGTTTGTGCAGTGCTTCTTCCACTTGCCCCCAAGCAGCAATTCTTCTCCGATGTAGGGTTGGCCAAGCAAAAATACATGTATTTGTATTTTTGCTGTATTTGACCAAAAATACTGTATGTTTGGGCAAAAATACTGTACCCAAATTCACCAT
>JAGKQA010000142.1:0-100378 GCA_022609195.1 Plenodomus libanotidis | reverse complement strand
AAATAACTTAATAACTTTTAATTCTTACTTATATAAATACTAACCTTAATATTATGCTTTTATTATATTTACTACCTTACTACTAATATAAATCCTTTAATATCTTTCATATACTTATAAGTATTTAAGACATCGATATCACCTAGGTATGGATGTCTCTGTCGAAAGTGTTAATGTACAGACAAAGGGTTCCGGAGGGAGTGCGAACCCGACACAGAAATGATTGAGCCAGAGATGAATATGCCAGTATTAATGATATCGCATATATTGAGACTATTTGACGTAGGAGAAGATTCCGCCTGAAGGGATGAATCTTTGCGGGGTGGGAATCAAGTGGAAAACTTGGGGATAGTTCAACATCTCTGAAGAACTGTTGGTATATCTAAAGTAGCCGAAAGACGGATCGAGGCTCGAGGCTTGGCTTCCTATGCAAGACTGTATGGGCACGAGAGCAAGCCCCCTCTTCCTCTCTCCTTCGAACACCTTCAACACAATACAGTCTTTTTCACACCCTTCGTTTAGGCCTTTCAAAGTCGTACGGTACAGAGTCAACTGACAAGAACCTTCATTTTTGCTCTCTCGAAGCGAATTTGAACAGCTGTTACTGTTCATCAGCAGGAACTCCGGCACAATCTATCAAGCCGCAATTACTAATCAAACCTGGATCATAGCCACCACCACTGAATCCGCTCGAATCGGAGCTGCTTGAGCCAGAGCCACTGCTCCCACCATGACGAGCACGGGATACAGCGGCGTGGGCCCCCACGGCAATGATGATGACAAGTACGACGACAAATACAGCAATGCCTGCACGGATCTTGTTCTTCTTGGTCCAAGTTGTAGGGGTCCACTTTGCTTGTCTCAATCCGGCTTGGGAGCTGTATCCTGCGCCCTTTCCGACGTCCGAGTCGATGTTGTGCGTGGTCAGGGCTCCTACGAGCAGCGTTGCGGCTTCTGCGAATTCAGCTTAGTAAAGTCTTGGAACAGCTTGTGAGTACACGACTGTGTGCTTGCCTGCCACTGGTTTACGGTCGACATAAAAGCCGCCAGGTGCCAAATATTGTTGTTGATTCACGTAGGGAGTTGATGCACTCGGTGTTGGCACATAGGACGCTGGCGCATACTGAGCTGGAATATATTGTGGTGGAGCGTACTCAAATGTTGCGTGCGAAGTTGGTGCGTAGTATGCAGTTGTATGTGGCGGCATAGGATGCTCGCCTTCCAACTGATGCGGCTCTGTTTTGGGTGGATTGCTCATTGCAGGAATCTCATTTTTCTTTGGAACTGAATTTCGAAAGTTAGAGCATTCAATGTAAACTATTCTAAGGTATTTGAGAAAATTTGCAAGTCGTTGCAAGGGACGATTTCTCCCAATCGCTGCCCGAAGCGGACTTTTCCGGGATCCTTTCGAACGTATCAAGTGTAATAATCAGTTACGATACAGTGTCTGCTGCATCCTGAGTATTCTTGAAAAGAGCACGGGACGCAGTACTTTCTAGATCGGGATGTGGGCGCCTCAGCCACAATCTCAGCTCTCGGATTCCAGGTACCTACAGCCAGTCAATGGAGGACACGGGACGCAGGGCTTGGGCAAGAAAAGGCTCATGAGCCCTTCCTATCGCAAATCTATCTTGGCACTCCCAAGCTCCCACAACAAGACTGTGCAAGAATCACTAGTCTCGCCAAGCCCACTAGCTCACGACATAGCTCCGTCTAGGTGCTTGTATATCTTAGACCGCAATTTAGAGGCGTTGGTACCTAATGGGTGTTGACACATCAACATGTTTGGGACAGTGCAGCGAAAAGAGGAAGAGACACATGGATGGAGACTTCAAATTATCAGGTAAAGAGATACATCGCTGCGCGCTTACGCGAGGAGTACCAGAGAGAAGTAATGATTATCGACCTAAAATGGTCTATCAGTTCCATTCGCAATTTCTCTCTGGCCTCAAACCGATCCTGCTTTTCATAATTCTTCCGTCCTTGACGACCAACATAAGATGCTCCTCTATTTGATCAAAAGCAGCCACGTCCTCAAGCGGATTCTTATTCAGGAACAACAAGTCTGCGAAAGCACCCTCGACCAACTCCCCCAGCTTTCCCTCCATGCCAAGCTGCTTCGCACCATTTATTGCTGCCTGTCGTAAGACGACTGGACTCGGTGTCAGCTTTGCTCTTACGGCGAACTCATATGTTTGCATTAATAGCGTGGGCCCTGTCGTGTCTGTGCCAAAGCAGACACAGACTCCCGCTTCCTCCGCGATCCTGATGGCCAGAATCCCAGCATCGCCCATAATGGCATTCTTTCGCAAGCCCTCATGTGTCTCGAACTTTTCATAAGGCGGCATGGTCAAGAAAGTGTGCAGCGCCAAGGTGGGTGTCAAGAAACATCCCGCCTTTGCCATCATGTTCGCCGTCTCTCTATCGTTCAGAATTCCATGCTCGATGCCTGACTCCTCCAGCTACCGCATGCCGCACTCCTTCGGCGGTATAACAGTGTGCCGTCACAGATGTGTCGCCCATGTTCGTCGTGACAGTGTTGATAGCCTGTAGCTCCTCCACAGTCAACTGCAGTGACTCCAGTGTGTCGGTTTCCGAGGCGATGCCCCTCGAGGTGCAGACTTGATATGCTTGGCTCCCTTTCGCATTATCTCGGGCAGCCTTCAGATACTCTAGCACGCCATCACGAAGCCTACCAAGCGCAGAGCTTGGGATCCCGCTCGAGTTACAGCAGTATCCTCCACTGCTTTATACCTCGGTGTCATCGCCATGGCCGCCCGTTTGACTCAGCATTCGCCCGCCTTGAAACACTCGCAGGCCAGGTATGAGGGACTCCTCGGTGGCTTTTGCATGGGCTATTGTTGCCCCACCTGTTTCACGTACAGTCGTGAACCCATGAGATAAGATGCCTCGGAGAATTCCTGCCGAGCGCAGCACGGCTGTTTCGTGCGGGAATGTTAAGGCGCCGTGCAGGGTGGCACTGCCATGGACGGCCATCAGATGCACATGGCAGTCAATGAGACCCGGATAGACGAAGTACTCGCTGGCGTCGAGTTTGTGAACTTGTTTTTTCGCTGCAGAAGAACGATCTGGTCAAGTCCTCGGACGTTGATGGTGCGACTTTCGTAATTTTCCCGCCAGCAAGGTGAATCGTAGATCGTGGACGCACTACACCAGCTCGAGGATCAATGAGTTTGGCATTTACGATCATGTAATTCTTTTGGGGCCCCGGAAGCCACAGTCTCTCTGGAATGCCATATTCAGGACCGGGAGGATAGATGGAAGCCTTTAGCTTGTCTAAAGACAGTGGAATATCAGGCTTCGCTGTATTTGTGCGGCTCAGGAGCGACATTCCTGTGTTTGAGGTTTCATCGCGGCTGACGAACTGAGGTTGGCCGACTGCTTCGAGCTTCTGGGCGTGAGTCTCACGCTTCTGCGTCAGAGTGAAGGCTGTCATGTTGTGGATTTGCTTATGTTGATCCAGATGGTGTCACCAAAGATCTCACGAGATCTTGAGACCGAACCCTATTAGATGTGGACAACCACAAGCCCCCAGGATCGACGATCTGCAGCCGTCGCTAAAGTGGGTCCAAAGCTACTAGTTGCCGATACGGACGTGCAAATGTAACAATATTCCATCCGTGAGACTTCGGATGATCAATTTTTGGATGTTGCCACAATCTCAGCCCTTATCGAAGCCCTTGCGAGAGTTGCTGATATAAGTTACCGGGCCAGTAGTCGGCACAAAGCGCCTTGAGCCCACTTGGGTTGACTTGCTGGCGCCGGCCCGGGCGCACAGTATCATCTCCTTATGCTCTCCCAAATCGCCGGTCCAGAATTATTGAGCCTTGAGACTGAATCCACGATTTGCGAATAAATCACTACAATGCTTGCAACCTCGAATGTTACTCGTGCGAAGCGTTTTGGCGGTATTCGGTTCTGCTCGACCCTACTAAAGCTGGCTTCTACCAAAGATACCAACCTGCTAGAAGTCTGTTCAAAGCCAGAAGCATATACATGATATGAATACGACGCAATTAAACATAGACAGCACAGCTCTTGCCCGGAGGCCCGCGCCAGAGCTTGAAACCAGGGAGCTACTTATCTGTTGAGGCTCCATGCTGCTCTGAGCTGTCGAAGCAATTCCGCTTCCATCGGCTGTCCAAGTAGGCTTTTCCATCATAGTCAGTGATATTGACCAAGATTGCAAGCACGCCGTATCTGAGAAGTCACAAGTACAGCTCTCTGATGCAGAAGTCTGCTGAGGTAATGCGGTAGACCAGGAAGCTAGGCAGTCAAGATCATCTGTCGAGCAAGTGCAGGCACTTGTAATCTGAGCCGACTGTTCTGTTCGAAACATTGACCAGGACTCATAGCAGGCGCTATCGCCAGTTATACAAGTGCAGCTTTCTGTCGTAGTGGCAACTAGACCTGAGATGGTCCCGGTGCCACCTTGGCCAGCTTCCACGTGGGTGTCTCCCTGGACCACGAGCCCGGCGGTGACGAGCACAGTTGCTGTGCACTCTGTCTCAAACTGGACCTGCAGAGGAATCGTGAGGGTAGAGACTGAGCACGGGCAGCTTCCGCTGTTGGACGCTGCGTCGCCCGATAGATATTGTGAAGATTGTGTGCTGTGCTCTCTGATCACCGATCTGGAAGGTGGACCCTTGAATCCTTGAGATTTATGGGGGCCTTGGCCATGGCTTGGGCCGACTGCAGTGAGCGTGTCGGGTAAGAGACCGTTTGGTGTTGCTACGAACGGCGCCGTTGTGTCCACTACGAGTCCATTACTTGATCCAGGAGGGTAAGACCCAGATAGCAATGATGCAGTTGACAAAGATCCAGTGCTTTGGCTGTTAAAGCCTCCTCCACCAGAAGGCAAAGGCAAAGGTTGACTTGTTGGTGACAACTCGGTCCCACTTGACAGTGCGGCGTTGGACTCGGTAGAGGCGGGTATGGTGTCGCTGAATCCAAGGCCTGTTGAGGAACTTCCTGACAAGGTGGCCAAATTGCTCAGATCAGATGGCTGGATCGACAAAGCTGTCGAGATTGCGATCTCACTGGCATTAGAAGTCGTCGAAGGGATTTCAGGCGTAGCAGAAGACCCGACGAGGCAGGAACAAGACTCAACAGAGATGTGCCGCTGCACAGCAACGAGGCAGATCCGATTATGTAGATAGTGTCGGTCTCGGTGAGTATGATCTGCGAGCTTGCGCCAGGCCGGATAGGACAATCTTGTCCACTCGGAAGTGCTGTAACAATCTCGTTCGTCGTATCTGTAGATGGCGGCGCAAGGATTGGCATGACTGTCAAAGTTGAGGGTGATTCGACTGAGGCACAGCTGATCCCAAGAGCTGCGGATGCGGTGATCGTCACAGCAGCAGGTGTGAATGTTTCAGTGACCGTAGGGATTTGCAATAGTTCAGACGACGCGCAGCTGACAGGACCAGCTGAGGCGATGATTGTAATAAAATCGGAAGTGGAAATCTGTGTTACTGTGGACACTGATGGTGGCCCAAGGGTGGCACAGGTCGTAGAACTGGCGGTTGCAACTATCGTGACAGGAGCAGGCGTCACGCTGATAGTGCTGACCACAGTGCTGAACAAGGTCGAAATAAATGGCGAGGCAGTAGAGCAAGTGCTGAAGAAGAGTCAGCCTCCGAGGGACTAGGGCCTGCTGCATTAACAACTCACCTAAAAACTGAAGCGGTCACTGTGGAGAAAACGGTCTGCGTCGCGATGACCGTTGTCGTTGTATTATTGTTGCTGCAGTCTGGCGGGCTGACTGTGTTCGTATCGAAGGTAATCGCACCTGGAGCGGTGATCCCAAGAGCGAACAACTGGCCCAAAATTTCCGCCTCGGCCAACATGGTAATGGACTCCTGAGCCAGCACAACGCCCACGAAACTACTCGAGGTCTCGAATGTGGCCGAGTAGCCAACCTGCCAGTATATGTTGCAGGCATTTGCTCCATTCCGCAAACGCACGTTCGAACCGGTTGCGATGTCAAGACTGGATCCAATCTGAAAATACCAGTAGTCGTTGATACCATTATAACTCGAGTTTGCCGCGCCAGTGAGAGTCAGAGTACCGGTCAGTGCTGCGCTCGATGGATAGGCGTAAATTCCCGGTGGTAGGCTCATCCCAACGAGATCACCGGTCAAAGTCGTCGAGCCTTGGATGGCGGCGACTTCGGCATATGCTGTTCTAGCATCTTGCAATGCCTGCGTGGCTACGATCTCGTAAGTTCCGCTGATCGACCCTGGTGGGTCGAAGCCGGTGATGGAGGTGCCCGCTGTGCCGAGATCGCCATCGATGAATGTATCTCCGGTGTTGGTTATCGCAGAACTGGACAAGGCCCCGAAATAGTATGCAGATTGGAGATCAATCTGTTCACGTTAGCTAAGAGATTACAGTCGGACGAGGCAATTATGTAGTACCTGGCCTGTAACCAGATGGAGCTGAGCAAGCAGCAGAAGCGAGGAACGAAAACCAGCCATCTTGAGAGCCGGCAGAAACGATGTCATAATCCAAATTCAAGTGATTAAATTTTATCATAATAAGAACTGGGAAGAGTGAAGGGAGACATTCTCCGATTCTGCAGATGAATCTTTATGTGGAAGTATGGCTGATGTGTCCGCCACGTCGCGTCTGAGAAGACATGTTGACCGGGTCCAATTTGCGTGGAATGCCATCAGTCAGTAAAGCTCCCAAAAGAGATTGAAGTCTTAAGCCGCCTTTGGCAGCGTCGTAATATGTGTCCTTGCTGGTCGGATTTATGATATGTGAGACATTGAGAGGATGAGATGCGGCAGAGCTGAACACGATCCCGTTATGTACCGCTCAGTCACGTAGACCGGGTTGAATGATACATCATAGTGTCTGCAGTGACAACTGTCCATAGCTGAGGCTCTCAGATCTTCGTGTTCTGGGGCCGACGAGCGAGTACGCCTAAGACGATGCTCGTGGTGTATCCTGACACGAGAAAATACACAAGAGTCCCTGCAAAATATCAGCGAAAGGCCACAAAAATCCGACCACATCTTCTAGATTTCTTACTCTGTGCAGCTTGGTAAAATCAAGTCGACTTCTCCTGTACGGAGGACAACGAGCGAAATCCACAATCCCAGAGTTGATAATCCCAGAAGTGATTCTTTCACGGGTGGTTGTCCCATAGGTCATTGTTCCACAGGTGTCCATGGCCAATGCCCCTAAAAGCTCTACCAAGCGATACAGCACTAAAGAGTGGAGGGTTTTGCTTCTGGAGGCGGAAATATGCAGAAGACGAGCAGACGGTCAAGACTTGTGGCCGTCACGTCCGTAGCAATGATGCGGGGTGTATTACCTCCGAGGTGCTGACCACACCCGCGCACAAGATGAGCTGCAAGGCAGATCAGCCTTTGAGAACTTTCTCGGCGATGGCGGTGGTATGTATGATCGAAGTTCCGCACATTGGGGCCAGGTGAATATGCTGGCCACCACCCGCGGTGTGACCCACTTTGATCCATAGTTTGGACTTGCAGCACTAGAGACCAATTGATCAGCGTCGCGACTGTCCGCGGTCTCATCCGGTAGGACTGTGCGAATCGAATTCCGGATGGTACCGGCGGAGCCGCATGCTCCACTGTCAGGCGGTATTTGAGACTGGCCGCTGCAGCTGGCCGTGTGAAATTGGACGTGCGTCTTCACGCTCGTGTAATGATAGATCCGTTTCTTCCCGAACGTGGCCTGATGAGAAAATCAAATCTCACCCTCCTGCACTCATACAATATTCTTCTGCGACAATGCAGCTTTGACGGTCGTCTCCGTTGTGGCAAAAGTGGATGTTTCGCAAAGCAAATCGTTCTTTATGCCGGCCTATGACTATGGTCAGCGGTCAGCATTGAAAGCTGCGCGCGACGGTCACATCCTGTCCACGTCCCTCCCCTCTGGCTTCGACACGCGCATTGACTCGAATTTTTTTCTCGCGGGCGGTGTGAAGATAGGTAGTGCATGTAAGAGAGGTACTGTACGCCTTGCTCGAACTACGCTTGCTCAACAGCCTGGGAAGCCAGAGCAGATATCTTTTTGTCAAGCTTAGGTACATATCCAAGCAATATTTCGCACAATCCATGCTACTGCTGTGCACGATCCACGCATAGGGCTGAAGAAACAGGGCTGGCCCCGGACCGCCTTCGGCAATGTGGGTCTTGCTTCGCTTGGTGTGCGGGAGATCCTCTCGGGATCCTGTCCTTCGCGTCGCGAGGCTCCACTTAAGCGGCCCGACATCATGACATGGCTCGATTTGAACACACCACTTACATGCTCCTTCTCACGATCGCCGTGGAAGTAGAACTATATCTGTCAAACGTTTGATTCTACGCTTAGCCCGCCGTCAGCTGGCCTGGTACATTGTTATCTGGAGACTTGGTGCCACACGATCCACCTCTGTCTCTTCCAAGTACGACATCGTCTGTCCACCCGGAAAGATCGCGCCACACTTCGTGCAGGACGACCTGAATAGCAACCTCTTCTACACCACCGCCTCGTGTCATCGTTGATGTACGGGCGAAAGCCGAGCTAGAATATTTCCGCGCTCTCCACTGGCGTCAAGCTTTGACGCCGGCAGTCACCTCCCTAGTCCTGCTCCACCTCGAATTAGATCCGGACGATACTACAATATAAAGACGCATATACCCAACGTCCTGCCCCTGGAGAGCCTTGATTATACCAACAAGGCTCTCCGACAAAGACTGTATCTTCGCATTTTATTACACCAAGTGGTCTTGTCTAATTGTTTCCCCATGATGGCTTCTATTCCCACGAATATTGATAGCCTCCCGAGCGAGGCAAGTACCCCAGCACTACCCTGTGTTGGCTCTGAGACTGGCTAACACACTCACCACAGATCCTCATCCAAATCCTCTCGCCCTTAACGACTCTGCAGCTCCTGCCTGTCGCCCGCATAAACCGCCGCTTCCACGATCTGACGCTGCGCATAATACATACTCGCCTGACAGATGCCGCCTGCCTACCAGACCATGAGCTCATCCTCGAATGCTACCACCCCTCTGCCAAGATCTCAACTCCCTACCTCCACTGTGATTATCTCGGCACCGACGGGCTAGAACGGTACAGCGAGGACGAGGAGCAGCAATTGACCTTGGCTCAAATGCACGGACTCTACTCGCGTTTCCGGCCCGTCGTACAAGAGGAAAATCGCAGGGGGAGGACAAGACATCCCGCGGCAGGTGGGAGTGCACAAGCCGTCGAGGATGACCGCACGGCCTCGGTGAGTGTGCATCTCGATGATGGTGAAATGTTCAGCCAGCTGTGCGCGGTGACGAACCTGGTCAAGACGGGTCCCAGACGGGGCCTGTTTCTGAGCCATGTCAACGTCAACGACGGTGTGGTACGCGTGTTCAGGCGGTGGTTGGCGGCAGCTGCTGCCGGTGCGAGCGACGGGGACCCGATCCTGTGGACTGATCGCCACCAGAACGTTGGGATCAAGTTCCGTGTGCAGGAAGAGGATACTGGCACGAGAAGGCCCACGTTGTGGACGGACGATGAGGACCCGCCGGCGTCTTACCACCTCATCTATGAGGAGTTACTCATCCGCACAAGTTCGTTATTGTTGGAAGTGGAGAGAGCAGAGGCCCAAGAGGTCACGACTACAGGTAAAGCCATCATCATTGCTTCATTCTAGACCAGCAGACCCAGGAAGAATGGACCGGTCAAGGGGCTTCTCTGGCATGACGTGACGAGGAGGCAAGATTGTTCTTGCATTGAGTTGGGGGCAGCTCTTTGCGGAACAGTCTGGCCAGACCCCGTCCGTCGTGATCCAGCAGATGTTAAACTGTTGATCCGATTCAGCCCTGACGACTTCACGAATTTGATGCCGCTTCGTGGCCTGGACATGTCCCACGGACTGCTTAGATACGAGGACATGATCGGAGTCTACAACCTCTGCAGCCTGCGGCCTACGCGATTGTGGCATACATATACTTACAACCCTTGCAGATATTGGATACGTCTTCGAGCCAGGTACCAAAACACCATGCACGGGCCAGGTCTTCTGCATCCAGCCACCCCCGATATTCCATCGACAACAACAATGGGCTACCCAGCCTTTCATTTCAGTTGGTGTCGCATAGTCTCGACAATGGAAAACACAACAGTCGATTGTGTACTCCTCGGCGGAGAATTCCGGGTTATTACATTGCGATATGTCGGCGTCATACACGGCATGACTAGAAAAGAAATTCGGACTGGTCGTGGTACCATGAGACTGAGGCAGCGGTGCCCTTCGACCATTCTGGACCATAGAAGACGGAAGCCTTAAACGCATACCAAGAAGCGAGACCTTGGTGAGCTTTAGTGGTGCAGATAATGCCACAGTTGGAATACAGCACAACGTGAAACTTAAATATAGATACATACTCCATGCTAGACTTGCATATCACATGTATTTCGAGACTTGTGTGGTCCAAGCTTGTCGTTACATCTGGAATTAGCGCTCTCAAATTTGCGAGCAACCGCATAAGGGCGGCGTACGCCGCTGACAATATGACAGATAAATTATCCTTCCTAAGTGTGCTTGGTCGCGAATCGCGACACGTCAGCGGTGCTGATCTCACATCTGCAGAACGCATCAGAGGGCACACCTGCATTTTCGCCACATGTACAGCAGGGCGCGTCGAAGGGCGCACAACGGATCCACCCACAAACAAACATACAGACAATCTGACTACAAGATCGGAACAACACAACAATCGCACGCAGTCCATCAGCAAATTCACCACCAGTGCAAGGCCTCGCTTTACCTGCCAGTACGCTTCAGTCACATTCATCAAAATGCCGATCAAAGCTGTCCTTTACGACTTCATGGGCACCTGCCTCGACTGGCACACTAGCATCGCTCAAGCCCTTCCTGCCACCATCCCGGAAGACCAGCGTTCCAGATTCGCCCTGGAATGGCGCCAGACATATTTCGACTACAATTCAGCACGTCTCAACGCTGGCCAGCTACCCGAGGACATTGACATCTCGCATCGTAATACGCTGCGCAATCTTCTCTCAACTCCGGAATGGTCAGCCATGCAGCCCGAGTTCGCCTCAGAAGCCATTGTTGAGCGGTGCATCACGGCATGGCACAACCAGCCCGCCTGGCCTGATGTCCGCCCTGCTCTCGAGCGGCTACGCGATCAGGGCTACGAGCTCTTCGTGCATGCGAACGGGACAACGCGGCTGCAGCTGGATCTGGTAAAATTTGCAGGGCTCAAAGGATGCTATGATATGCTGTTTTCTAGCGAGCTGCTGGGGGTGCTCAAGCCCGCGCCGGAAAGCTACGCAAAATGCTTAAACTTGCTAAAGCTCAAGCCCGAGGAGTGTGTGATGGTCGCTGCACATGCGTACGACACCCGTGGTGCGAAGAAGGCGGGCATGAAGACAGTGTATGTGTATAGGTGGACGGATGATATTAGGGAGGACCAGGATATTGTTAGAGGCGAGCATGATGCATATCTGGAGAGTATGGATCACCTTGTGGCGGCTGTGGCCGGGCTGGGCTAGGTCAATGTCTTGATTTACTATTGGAACTCTCTGGACAGCTGCTGATGGGACAAGTAAACCTGTCTAGTCTATCATAAAGAAGCGGACATATACTTATCTCATTGCCGGAGTGCCCTCAAAATCCGAGGTCAGCTGAGATGGCCCAAAGTCTCCCCAGACACCGCGCTGCTCAATGTCGACTTCATGCATATACTCAATTTGCGAACTCGCTCAGAACTATCGGCAAGAGAACGAACAATATTCTCCGTGTTGACCATTCGTCTCAAGACGATAACCTCGCCTTGTGATGACGTGATTACCTGTTTTGGTATCCACCCGGCTTTTGCGTGGTCATAACTCCTCTATAGTTTGCAAACCCATGTAAATGCCACCACGGCTGCGAGCTCGCTGGAGAAGTAAGTGCTGTAATCAAATTAATAGTCTTTGAAATATATGCTGACGATATATCCTCGAACAGCATGTGGGCCGTGGCAGCCGTCTTCGCCGAAACTGACTTTCCGGATACCGGTGCCGTTCATTCCTCCGCAGCGAGAAGGGGGCTACATGCTCAATCCCAGAAAGGACAATGGCGTCCACATATTCACTCAGATCACCGAATATGACTTTAGAGGCGTCCGAGAGACCAGCAACGCCCGGTCGATGCAAAGCGCCAGCCCGCTGACTACCAACCTAATCCAGCTCAGACGAGGACACGTCTTCAACATTCTTCACCCCCATAAGATCGATATTACCAGCATCTCATGGCAGAGACACTACCAAGTTATACAACGTCTTCTCAACAGGTTTCAGGACGACAGCGGCCGGTCTTTGTCCTAGGTGACGCATGCCACACCCACAGCCCTAAGGCCGGCCAGTGTCCCAACATCAGTGTTTAAGAGTCTTGTTATCTGACCTGTAAGCTTGCAATTGTACTCAAGAGCCAAGCCTATGAAGACCTCCTAGCGACGTATGAGACTGAGCGGAAGCATATCGCAGGACAGCTCATGAACTTCGATGATGAGTTTGCCAGTGCTTTCGCTGGATTTGACCGTGCGAATACAGCTACGCTTCACAACCTTTGGGGACAGCACCACGGATTTACCGGTGGCTTACACCGCGCATATCTCAATATTACTTTCTCAATCTCATGTGCAATTCTGTGATGGGAAACATCAACCAGAACAGAAGGCGATCGTGCCTATCACTCCAGGGCAACTCTTTGTCGGCAACGGGTCTGGTATGATTAATCGATAGCAACTTGGTCAACTTACTTGATGGAAAGCTCTCCAGCGGCCTCTTCCACATCTATAACTTAGCCGAAATATTGGGTCTCAGGGCCCACGAGGCCACCAATATGCTCATCGACTTCGTGGACTTCATCAACAAGGGTCAGAGTAAGGCTCTTAGCCTGAAACACATCATGCACACCACCATCTCCGACGCCAACGCCAATTATCTCGTAAATCTCACTGTGATCCATGCCTCTCGCCAGCCTGACCGGAATTTGTCCTACGAATCTTGAAAGAGGCCATGCCGAAGGCGTTGCGTCGGAGCTTTTCTCGGTCGGGTCTACGAGGAAGGATCTAGTGCGCACCGCAGCAATTTTGGAGTCGCCAGCGATAGAACGTTGGTGCTGGTCCGGCCAGATGGGTACATTGGTCTTGTGACTAGCTTTGATGCGAAGATTGTAGATACACTGGCGGAGGGGCTGAGCAAGATCCCCATCTTGGACTAAAATAACACAAATATCGACTCAAGCTTCGGTCCGGTGACTGTTAATTTATTGAAATATAAATCGCAAGTCAGGACGAGCAATGGCATTCATAAACATCGACGAAGACGCAGAAATGAGTCAAGGAACGATACAACTAAAAAGGCACAGACACACCCACAGCTGTCTCACACTATAGACCAGTCTGCTCTGTTTTTTTACGCTTTGCTTACTATGTTCTATGTCGTACCATCTGTTGATTGGAGAATAGACTAGCCTACAACGCTTCACAGCAAGCTGACCTATGCAGGTTGCATATCATTTCCGACTCGCATGCAATTTCTATACTTGGCTAAACGCAATGCGTTGGTGGAAAGCCAGGGCTCGGTAAAAGCGCGAGCTGCTCAAAGTTTCGCTGACCAGTAATTCCATGCCCATGGCTATCTTTGATCGATGCTCCTGATCACTGCCTCAGAGACTGCATGGCCGGCCAACCCACTGGGAGCTCACACGAAACGGAGGCCGATGATTGGAAAGGAAGCATTTCCTGGTTCTGGCTGCATACTAAGACTTGTAAAGCGTTTGGGTGGTTGTAGAAGTGTGGGGAAGGGCCGATTGCGTGCGGAAGGTAGATTAAGGTAGATTTGGTAATCCCACTGTGCTCTGCAGCTTCAAGCCCAAAATTCATGCATGTGGCAAAATACCTAGGATGTATACTAGATAAAAATTCATAATTCTGACTAAAAAGATCAACCTTGGATGTCAACTTGACAGCATATAATTGTTTCTGATATTCTAGGCGCGTTTATCATGTGTTGATAACCAGGGTTCTGATGATGGATGTTTCCGCTGGCCTGGCCTGACTACGTACTAAGTATTCTTCGCGGTCAGTACTCCGCGTTCATCACAGATGATCATACTTAGATCCCTTGCTACAATTATGCAGTGTCGGTTTCATTGTGCAGCGGCACAATTATACAGGATGTCACCCAGGGGCTTCGCAGGGCGAGGCGGCGGGCGGCTGGGTCCATGACGATCGATGTATACTACAGTGCCGTATACGAGACACTCAAAATTGTTTCTTTATTTTCGGCCCAATTACGATTGGCTTTTCGGGCAGTGACCATGCGTCGAAGGGTGAGCTTTGATGCCCTTGTCAGCGACAAAGCCACAATAGAATCGTGCCAGGTGCGGTCCGACCCCTTCGAACATGCATATCAGGGGCTCAGAAAACTCCGCACGTGCTCAAGTTGGATCCCTGATCAATAAATTGAGGGGACAGATCAACCAGAGCCTCAATAAACGAATGGTGCATGAGTATGAGCTCAACAACGGGAACGTCGTGTCACGATCTAGACCTGTGGCTCACCGCGGCTACACAATCTTGATGGACTTGAGCGCGCTCATTAGGCCGAACTTTGATTGTGTGCAAACACGTGAGTCCCATGGCACTGGCTGTGAGTGACTGGAACTGGCACTACCATGTACCAAAGGTACTGCTCGCCTGGGCACACAGACTAATGGCGAGTCCGGCTCTGAGATACTGGGACAGCAGCGTAGATTGGATGGACTCACGAAGCCAATCGCGACGCCTCTTTTAAATTCTAAAAGAGAAGAACATTGACAGGCTTGATCTAGCTTCCGTCATGTCCGACTGAAGGCACGTTCGGCGCGACAGCTAGGCCTCACGCTGTGGCCTGCAATCGAGAATTGCGTGGCAGGTGGTTAGCCCAACTGCGGTGTAATAAGACACGACTGGAGGAGAATTGCGCGGATGTGGCTTTGTCGTTACATTGGAGTGACTGCGAGTGCCTTTGACACAGCCGATGAAGCCATTGCAACGTCTTGTGTTAGCTCCGCATCGGGATGCCTCCCAATATGGATATACCTACGTGGGGCCGACCAATGGGAGATCGAAGGTTGACAGGCAGCTTGCTATGCTATTGCCAAGCCGTCAGTGCCAAAACCGTTGACCCGAGATCGTGAGATCTTGAAGGCTTGGGGTCAGGGTTGTTCGCACGAAAGTAGGCGGTGATTAGGGGACCTGCTTTAATACTCTGAGGGCGAGCCACGGCTCCCGCTGTGGATCGGGTCGAGACTCCTACACAGTACCGGTGAGCTCGACTGGGTCCAGGCAAGGCCCCAGCTAATTCGGTTCCCCGCTGCCGATCTAGCAAAGGTATAGAAGCTTGTTTACTATGGTGCGGATACGGGATATTTTAAGGATATCTGCTCAAACTGATCTGTCCAAAGAATACGTACCAAGTCCAAGGCCTCTACCAGGAGCGATGTCTGCTTGATTGGTTTTATTATGTTAGTGAGCATGTCAGTGCTATCCCAGCCCGTCCTGGTCGAAGTCATGGCATCGAAAACACGACTATCCGAGACTGGTGAAGATGAGTTGACAGATATCCACGCGCAGCCTGCCTGCTAGGCTATTGCAGAGTCGACGTTGCTTACCGGGTTCTTTGTCGCTCGCGAAGGCCACTTTATGTTGCAGGAAGCGTAGCGATTGGGTGGAGAGATTCTGCATAGCTATGTCCGAGAACGAAGACTGTGTGATGGTCACAGCGTCGCATCCGCCGACCATGTTCCCGTGGACGACATGCATATATACATGTAATATTACCCACAAGATCATCCATCACCTAGGCAGTGATTGACACTGACAGGAAACAATCTGCACAACCACAGCGCGAACATGTGTTTGAACTAAGTCGGCGGGCGACCATCTGGCAATTGACAGCATGATTCCCTTGCCAGACGGTGCATAGGCTAACTAACGGCTTTGTCGTTCAAGCCAAGTTTCAGGAAATGTCCAAGCTCCCGAGTCTTGACACTGCGCAACACATTGTGCCAAATTGTAAAGGAATGCACGAAACGCCGCGCTTTACCAGCTTGGGCTAGCTATCATCCGATCACGCACTCAGCCTTCGGACACCATCCGCTGATGTGGGGAACGGCATTGTAAGAGATGAGCCAAACAACGATACAATGAGCTGCACGTTACAGGAGCACGTTGCATTCACCTCCCGGTATCCTCTTTGGGTTCTGAGCATATACTGTAGTCTCGAAGGTGCAACTCAATGCTCACTGCTGCTGCTGTAGTCTGTCTGTAACGTGCAGGTAAGTCTTTGGAAACATCCGTCACCCGACACGTTTGAATACAACCTCATGATATTCCTAGGTATACTCGCCGCCTGCATACGACAGGTTTCTGACTCCGTTACCATGGAACGTGTCTGCCATGTTACGAGCGACATAAAGAAGTTGCTTCGTCTGATCTCACCTTGCAGATGGCACATTGATAAAATGATTTATCTGGTCTGGTCCTCCTATCTGCTATCTTTACTGCACCATCGGCGCACGTCCTTGTGCCACATGAGACTAGATCTTCGTTCTGCACCCACAACAATCCTGCTCTGGCTAGGCCCGGATTGTGGTTCGCCGACAAGCCACGCGCGCTCCAAGTGTCATATGCTAACTTCACCTCACCAGGACCTGGCAGGATAGAATAGTAATTGTATCTCGCACTAGACTTCAAGCACATACTTGTAAGCTGGGACGTGCCATCGTCCGTCTCGTTTCCTTAGTCATTTTTCCGAAGTGACAAATCGACTGCCAATCTTTACTCGTGAATCACATTACTTCTTCCGTGTTGATAGGTTGTCTTTGTTGCTGCTGGCAGAACATCTTCTAGACCTGGCTGTTCGTGTGGTGTCTGGTACACTTCTCAAGCACAATGACTTCTGTGGCGGATTTCAGCGATCTGGCCTATTTGTTTAAGTCGGACCCAGCAGAGCTCGAGCCGGCTAGGGCGACTGCTAAGCCGGAGCCAGAGCAGCAACAGCAGCCGCAGGAGCAAGTCGATCATGAATCTGGCCAGAGAGAATCACTCGCCGAGTCGGCCGTTATTCCCAGGGACTCAATGTTCGAGACACTACCACCGCTACCACGAAAGGATACACGACCCAATACCAATATATACGAGTTGTCTGCTGAGCCACTCCAAGCCTCAATACGCGTGTTGTTAGAGGGATTGAGTGGCCAGCGTGAGAAGAAAGAGCACGTTCAGAGTACACATGACGACTTGGAAAGACAAACCTCGTCCACATCAGGTGATATCGAGATACATCTACCACTATCGACATTCAACCCGAAAGAGAAAACCCTGAAAAATACTATGTACACCATGCATCCCCTAATGCTATCGCCGCCGTCGCCCATTCCAGCACAGGTACCACAGATGCCGAGGATACCCAAGAGACCTACTAGACCTTCTTCCCTTCGACTGCCTTCTTCACTTGCTCGAAAGCAAGACTTGACGACAAGCGTGGTGGTCGTGCTGGGCCCAGATCGACCGGAGACGGCCGATTCGTATCAGACACAACCTCACACTCGGTACACAGGCTGGACCCGGACGAAGTATGGACGTGGCAAGCATGCGGCCACGGAATTGGTACCGCAACCCAGTGATGACCCTCAAGACCCTTTGGTACGTGTAAAATTACCGCACGCTTGGAATCAACGCTGACTGTGCATAGAACTGGCAATCTTGGAGGAAGGAGCTACATCTGTACGCTCTTCTTGTCACGGTTGCATTATGCAATGTTATGAAGACAGCGCTGTTCAGCGTCAATAACATGTTGGCAGAAGAGCTCGGTGTCTCGTACGTCGCGGTGTCAGCCTTGACGGGCGTGCCACTCATGTTAGCTGCCATCACGGGGTTGGCAAGCTGCACCGCATCCAAGATCTGGGGACGAAGGCCTGTTTATTTGATATCCATGATCCTGATCTTCATCGGTCTCGTCTGGAACACCCAGATTACAGCCAGTTACGCTCATTTCATGGTTGCGAGGATATTCCAAGGTTTAGGATGGGGTGCATTCGATACATTGGTATTGTGCTCCATCATAGACACGTACTTCGTAAGTCAGCCTCGATAATCTTGCCACTCATGAAGACAACGTGGCTGACATACAGACCAGGAGCACGAACGTGCCACCAAGACAGCAATATACCGCATTATTTCAGTAGCAACAACTTGGGGCCCAATCCTGCTCGGGGGACTCGCCTCTCAAACCGCTCGTGGTTTCAATCTGCAATTCGAAATTATCGCCATATTCCAGATTCTCTCTATCCCTCTTATCGTACTTGGCGCGCCCGAAACCATATATGACCGTTCAGTCGCCTTACTGGAGAAGTCCACACCTGGTTGGACACCACGCACGGGCTGGTCGTCTCTCGGCCTCAAGAGCAGCAGTCGTTTCCAACGCCTCCCGGCCTGGGCCCGGGGCAGGGGAAGCCACATCGACAAGGCGATTCAGTACGTCAAGGATGTCGCTCGCCCTAAGAGCTACGCTGGAGTGGCAGGCGGCGAGGTCGATCAATCGCTGCTTCTACAAACACCATTTGCCATGGTGGCGCCTACAACCGTGCTGATCTTTCTTGCGTCGTTCTTACCATACTCTTTTCTTTGGGGCTTCTCGTCATCTCTCTCGGGGCTCTTCTCCAACGCGACTTTCGATCTATTCCCTTCGACTGTCGGGTCCCTGCTAGCCACGCCTTTCATACTCTCGTCTGTAGCTGTGGCAATCTTCTCTCTGTGGCCTGCGTGGTCCCAGACAAGCAAAGCCTTCAAGATCGAATCCTCTCACCTGTTCGTCCTCGCAGGCGGCACCGCCCTCTCATTCATTGGAATCCTCGCTTTCGGGCTGTACATGTCCCCACGACTAAATGGAGGCGATCAAGGTCTCCGGTTCTCAGCATTGTCCTTTTTGCTGGGCCTCTTGGCTGCCGGGGCCTACGTCTTGGATGCATCAAGCAAACCGCTTATTCGACGGTCAACGCAATTCACTGCACCGAACCTAGTTGTGAGTTTGCGCAACGAGGGCGATATGGATGCGGGCGTCACAATCTGGCGGACCCTCTTTGCGGGGATTTTTGTGATGGTCGCACCTGCTGTTGTGGTGGCGAACTCCACCGCGCTAAAGAGCACTGGGATCGGCGTCGCTGTCATGCAGGTTCTCGTTGCTGTGTTCATCGGGGCTGTCTGGTACAAGTACGATGAAAACATTAGAAGACTTGATGGCACTGTGATGAGGTGTGTGGATCTGACATTCTTAATGAACCCAAGAAGCTTCTTCGAAGTTTGACGACAGGACGATCCTGCGTTGCGGAATGTGCTTTTACAAAGTTGATTCAGCCCATAATACCCTTGTGATTAGACAGGAAGGCTGTGGAACATGATGGGCTGTTACAACACTCGAGCTTTACAATCTGTACAGTGATCTAAGCATCGCCATTTGGTTACTTTCAACTAATGGCAGTCTCGCGAAACTAGTCTCGGAAATGGGCCAAGAACACAGTAATATACCCTCCTGAGGAATTCAACCTAATGTTCTTCATACATCCTGTGGTGCCGTCTTCAAACATTCTGTGGTGGCCCTTGAGTTTCCTACTCAGGATCAACTTCATAATATCTGTGGCTCGTTCGCAGCTGGGCACCACCAAATTTCCACTTGATTGCCACCTATCCACCTGAGCACTCAATCCCCTGCAACGAATTTCGGAGTTGTGCCCGGAGAGCCGCACATAGTCTTGGAGAACATGGGGAAGCAGGCAGCTATTTGTGCTCCTGCTTATTCAACAAGATTATCTACATTTTTCCGTCAATGGAATCGCAGAGTGGCTGCAGCATACATCTTGCCAAGCCGCTGCAGTAGAAACTGGGCTTCCGGTCCAGAACTTGAAAAGTGTTCTTTTGCCGCGGGGCAAGAATGTCATTCTTTGTGTGGTCACCCAGTCGCGTCCCGCGTCACGATATTTAGTGCAACTATCAAGTACGAAGTCCTCTTCGTCGTGCTATAGGGCAGTGTGCATCGCCAAGGCTCTAGGATTTCACCATTTTCTTCATTGGTGGAAACTGTTCTCGTCAAGTCACGTCCCTGGCCAAGGTCCGAGGAGAATATTCTTTGGCGCGGAGAACCCAGTCTTGCAGTTTTGTGGGATGCAGCTTTGCAGGCTGCTCTGCACAAGCGCGCCTGTCACACTCAGACGACTCGGAACCAGCCGACTGGGAATTCAGCCTTATTGCTGTGGAAACGACTGGTATCAAACTGCAGATTGAGAATACAGAGTTGTGTTCACAAAATTAAGAGTGCGGGGGGTTGCTCATATAAATACCCAGACCCTCGCTGTGTGCTTCTTCTGAACACTGGGTCTGTTCCAGCGGAACGTACTTACCTGTGGCTGCAACAAGCCTCACTTTAGCAAACTTTGTTCACTTCAGCCATGATGAAATTCTCCATAATCACAGCATTCTTTTCGCTGCTCTTGGAGCTGTCGTCCGGCGTGGCGGCCACATCAGTTTACCGCCCACTGCCCCCAGGCGTTCCTAGGTCTGTCCAAGAATTCCGAGAGAAGCATCCATACAAGCCCTCCGAGTCGGGTTTCCATGGGAGACACGTTGTAACCCTTCGCGCGAGCGCCAACGATACCGATGACATCTCCGCCGAGTTCAAAGCCGGCCTCAAGCGTGCAAATCACGGCGGAACACTCTACCTCCCCGCGAACCAGACCTTCGTCATAGGACAGCCTCTAGACTTGACCTTTTTGTCAAATGTGCACTTGCGCCTTGACGGTGAGATCTTGTTCACCAACAACACGGAGTACTGGCAGAGCGTAGCCTTCACGCACCCGTTCCAAAAGACAATCATGTTTTGGAAATGGGGAGGAGAGAATGTCAAGATTTACGGTCAGGGAACCCTCAATGGCAATGGTCAGCGGTGGTGGAATGAATTTCAAGGGCTCGAGATTCTGGACCCAGACAACGCCTATTTGCGTCCCGTGCTATTCTATGCTCAGAACGCCACAAATTGGGACATCGAAGGGATAACGTTCAAAGATTCGCCGTGCTGGCATAACTTCATCGTAACGTGTAAGTGCTTGACAGTCCTGTTGGTGACAAGAAAGACACCCGGCAGTGGCGGGTGTAACAATACGATATGCTCAAGTGAACATACAAAATTTAGGTCTCCATGAGCATGATCGTGCATGGTAATACGAGTGCTAATCCGCAGATACACTTAGCAAAAGGATTCAGTTTCACAGACATCGCGGTCACGGCCATTTCAAATGTGAGCCTTTTTGTCCATGGTCCTTCACGAGGTAATATGCTAATCGTATTGATACAGAATGCTTCTGTGCTCCCCAAGAACACTGACTTCTTCGACTCGCTCAACTTAGATGGCGTCACCGTGGAGAGGGCCTGGGTGAACATTGGAGATGACTGCTTCAGTCCCAAATCGAATACAACGAACATCCATGTGAACAACATGTACTGTAACGGTAAATATGGCCTGTCTTTTGCATGGCTCGACCATTGAATTAACTTATTGATGAACTCAGGCACCCATGGCCAATCAATGGGATCGGTGGGACAATATTCGGGCGAGCAAAGCATCATCGAAAACGTCCTCATCGAAAATACCTGGATGCTTAACGGCCAATTTGGCGGACGTCTAAAGAGCTGGGCAGGTCCTGATGTTGGATATGGACGCATCAACAATGTCACCTTCCGAAACATGTGGAATGCCAATAATGAGTATTCGGCGTACTTGGATTCTTGCTATTTCAATGCAAGCTCACCCGTCCCAGCCCGCTCTGACGGCTATGTTCTCCTTTCGCTAACAAAATACAGGTCAACGCGTCGCAATGCTCTGCCTACCCATCAGGCGTTGATATCAGCAACATCACCTTTGAGAACTTCTCTGGCTATACGTCCGGAAAGTACGGACGTGCAGTAGCACGCTTTACGTGCAGCACAAGCCCGGACGCGGTGTGCGAGAATATTGTCTTCAAGAACTTCACCGTGACATCGCCATGTGGGAATGGTACAAACAACGCAGTGGTCATATGCGATGGAGTGACTGATCTGGGGGTCCCTTGTGTCAGCTCAACAAGCGCAGAGGCAATAGCTGCGCTCGCAGATAAATGCAGTGTACCGCTAGCGACCTTGCCTGAAGGTACAAAACTGTGGTAAAGCGTGTTTGGCGCAAGGAGCTCTGCTTGACGTCGCAGAAGAGTGAGACCCAGCTAGCTATCTAGGTAGCAAAGAACTTAAGTGGTCGACTGAGTAAAGTCCCGGCCTATTCTCCCGGTAAGTAATACAACGTTACAGCTTAAAAAAAATGGTACAGCAAGCAACTCTGCTGCGCAAGTATACTGTAAAAGTTCGCCTAAGCAACGAAACTTCGAATTCAACGAAATAGGTAGCATTTAAGGATTGCTTTGTGTAATTCACCCACTGTCTACTTAGTAGCAATGCATCATTCCCAGTATTCCGTTTCCTTTCCACTGCGTCAACCACACAACCGTCGGTCATGATTAATCAGTCAGCACTTGCAGCAGGATTCATCATGCAATAATCAATATTCCCAGTCTGGAAGTTGTTTCCCCAGTAAGGAGGAAAGGGAATGGCCGTTCCACTGGCCCCCTGCACTGCGAAGGTAGTCACAAACACCAGGAACTCTGTACCGCCACTGATCGCGGCGGCCAGAAGGTAGTTGTACTTCAGAAACCACCTGGGGTATCTCTTCCGGACCCAAAACTGCATGAAAAAGCCAACGGCAAAGAACACACAGACCGCCGAGTTGATACCCACCGAGAGGTAGCCCAAGTACCAGCAGATAAGCGGAGACACGAGATAGTCAAAACCGGCTTTCGGGAAACGGCGGTGTAGGAAGTAGAAAGGCAGTGGGACGACGAAGCCCAGAGGAAGGGCGAGCACGATCCAGGTGTATGTTCGGCCAATGCTGAACATGAACTCAGAGAGAGCTCCGAAGGCGATTGCCTGTTTTCAAGTCAGCAGATTGCAAGGAACCAACATACTGGTAGGGCCGAGAGGTGGCTCACGTTGGAGTTGAAACTTTGAATTACTTGTCCAGACCAGATGTTTGTGCCCTGGATACTCAACAGAATTTCCCGTTGATTCGTCGTGATGGAGGACATCAGGATATAGTTGATCACTGCCCCAAAGAGCGTCCCTAAGATCTGCATGCTGTTATGACACACCACTATTAGTATACTGAAGCCAGAACAGACTAGTCTGTGACCGAGTCACTTACACAAACGTACAGCGCGGGCTTAGCTTGCCGTACTGGCCCAGCTTGAGGCTCCCGACCAGATTGAGAGCCTGAGACTGAGCATTCGCACCAAATAGCACGAAATACATCAGGGCGACCGGTCTTCCAGGATGGAGGTAGCCGCCTATGAGTTGAATCACGCTCGTAATAGGGACTTGGAATCCGAAGATGCCGGTAAGCGAGCCAAAAAAGAGGGTACCCAGGAAAGACAGCGTGATAGCAACGAAGAAGCCCCACCAGGGCAAAGTCGACCCAAGCGCGTAAATGCATCCGATACTTGTAATTACTGAGCCTGCGAGAATGGCTAGATACCACCAGCCCGGTACCTCTTTGTACACCAGCATCAGACGGTAATGTGGGTCCGTCTCATCGTGCTGAGGTCCCGAGCCTTTCTTGAACAGCGAACGAGGATTTTTGAAAAATCGGACTAGCGAGCTAAAATCGAATGCGTGACGCAAGGTGTCGCGGTTGAACAGTGCGATATGCGTAATCGCAGCTGTGACGCCGAGGTTCGTTGTGAGCAGGTAGCTGGCGTTTGTCGTGGCGAAGAAGGGAAGGCCAACCTCCACCAACTTGGCTCGGTCAAGCTGGAAGGTCGAGTCGAGAATGGCCTGATACACTGTCAGCGTGCTAGCATCCGAGGATGAAGGCCTCCAAAGGCATTTACACTCTGATTGTAGATTTCGAAAGCAAGGGCAGTCGAATTCGATGAGAAGAGTTGTTGAGACAAAAATGGAAACTTCATGGCGTCCCAGACGTTGCCGTAGTATAGTGCCATGAAAAGAACCAGGCAGCCGAGATACCCCACAAAAGCATTCGAGAGAGCCTGAAGAGGGTAATAGAAACACGACGTGTTGATGAACTGCCAGTCGAAAGACAGCGCCTGCGAAAATAGTTAAACCCGTACGAGTGTGCGACAATCCCCAGAGTACTCACTAGGAATCCTAGACCCTCATTTCCACTAGCTCCACCGAAAAGATTTGTAAAAAGTAGACTGTTCCGATTCGACAGGCAGAAAACGGAGACGCCCACGAGAATTGGCATCACGTACTGTGGAAACAGCTCCCAAACGGCAACAACGCCGAAAATGATCCCTGATTCCACTGTCAGATAACTTTAAACAAGACATCCGGGTACTAAGCACGCACAGAAAAATCGAAACCTTTTCTGCATCTCATTGCGCTCACGGTGGAGTGTCTCGATGAGTGAACTCAGAGGCAGAACGCTCGGCCACAGCATTTTGGTAGGATATACCAAGCTCTTGCGAAGGACGCCAGCCATGCCATATCCAAGTAACTGTGATGAGAATAGCAACAAGATGGCTACTGCACTGTTGGGAACCACGTTGTAGTAGAGTTTTTGGGCAGCTAGGACTTCCGTGGCCAGCGCTGCACCGGCTGCAGAGCTCGACATACTATGTGAATACACTGTTAGTATCCTTTTGACTAGACTTTTGCATAGGGTAGCCAGCAGTCGAGTAAGATGCGTGGACGAAAGTAAGCCATCGCAGGAGTCCAGTCAAGCCACTCACATGACTATGGCAAGATGCTCCTTCGAGTTAAACGGGTGTGGGTTCAACCATCTGCCCAGGAACCCTCCCTTGGGTATGACCATCTCCATACCAAGACCTGCAGCGTATGAGATTACGGTCAGGAAGATGATACTGACGGACACGCTCTGCGGCTTGAAAAGGAAGATTGTTGCTAGTGCAGAACCGAAAGCAGATAATCCAAGGCCTGGAATGATAACGTCAGAACCCGCATGTTCACGCTGAATGATTCAGTACCAACCAATAAAGAATACTCGGAACGTCCACGGATTCAAGCTTGGGTCGTCATCAACATGGAGGGCCTTGAGAGCAACCGTCTCCATGTTGGCGTTGATCGATTCCGCTTCCACTGATTCCACATCGCTGAGCTGTGAAGACGCTTGTTTCTTCTCGGACCATGTGTCTGCATTCATCATGTCTTGCGCTGTATAGTTCCTTCGCAGTCCAACGATCGGATCGTCCGCCTCAACCTCTGGCTGGGCCATGCTGGAGGTGTTGATGGGGAGTGGCATACTCGTCATGCCGAATTCAACAGCGCCACTGAAAGAAATGAAGGAGAGACCGGACCTGTCCGTATCGTCTCGAAGGTCACATGAAGACTTGTTTCCTATTTAGGTACCGTGTACTGACATCGAAGGACTGCCACTAGGATGCAGAAAACAGGCTGTGAATTGACCACCCACGCAGATCGCAAAGTCGTAGGTGCCAGAAGTCGAGGCTGCTGATAGGAATTGTCGCCGGTTTTGCTTCACTGTGCAGGTTAGAATCTGGTGCCAGCAGATCTGTTTTGATCTGTCTCTGTGCAATAAGATTCACAATGGTTATCTCGGAACTCGAGGTGAGACAACAATGCAACAACCAAGCAGTATCCCTCCGATATCACCAGATGAGATCATCAAAGTGTCAGGGACTACCATGTCGACTTGCAAAGTGAAGGATAGTCTGTGGGGGTGTGCTATGGTGACAATTCCGTATGCGGAAGCTCATGCTGCCACGGCGTCAACATGCTTGGCTGCTAGACATTGACCTTATCTATTCGGCTGATTTCAATTGCGTCAATGACACCGGATCACTAAGCATAATCCTGTACTCTTGAATGATTCCGGTATTTCTACGCTGTACTAGTAGTATTCGCGATGCCAGACGATGCCAAACGATGCCAAACTATGGTTGAATCGCGGGAGAAGCGATTAGGAATCCGAATGAGGCGCTGCACTGATCAAAGCTTATTGTGCATGGCTCTCTGTGTCTTGGCCCGGGAACCGAACAACCTTAGACCAAATGTTGGAGCTGTGAATTGCTGCCATGATCGCCCGCGCCGATGATTCTGAAACGAGAATGTGCCCGCTGGCGCGTTGCGGTCACGCGGATTTCACAACCGGTGAGATACTTACAACAGTCTCGTATGATTGAGCGCTCGCTCCCCGTCGGTACTCTAGACCGTGCAAGCATTGCTGAGTTATGTGTATGTCTAGTCATTGATGGCAAAGCCGGCGCCTACCCACGCGCAAAAACTACAGGAATTCGTAGAAGCTTCTAGGTCTACCAGTGACTAGCTTGAGTGGTAAGTACTATTGTAACCACATAAACCCCTAACCGTCCTCGCCAAACCTTCCACCGCCAACGCGAGGCAGATACTGTGGTATCAGGCCGTTGTAGGCCACTCTGTCAGGTACTCTCAGATACTACATCAGAAACAAATGCTAGTGTATCCGATAAACATGTATCCTACAAGCCATAAGTAAACATCCTTGAGGCGACCATCCCACAGCCAATCACCCCACAGCTCATGTTGAAAGGTTTAGTCTTGCAATTCCAGAGGGTAATTGATGGCTAGCTCATAATCTCGGACCCTCCTACAACAATTTGTGCCATACCCAGCAAGACATCTTTTTGGGATGAGGCGTCACACCGACCAACACTTGACGCCTTTGGAGTAGCATGCTGACTTGGCTCTCTCTCAAACTACTCTGTAGTAGGTCCGGCTGCTATCAGAAAGACTTTCACTGACAATGAATTACTCAATTCCTTGGAACCAAAACACCGAATCCTTCAAGAAGATGCATCAAGATGGTCGACCTTTGGAAATTTCCCAGTCCCACTGCTAGTGATCTGACGCAAGTCATGCTCCTGTATCCTGCCCGTCTTCGAGATGTGCCTCATGAAGCCATCCTCCCCGTGCTCGTGCACCGCGTGGCCCTTCCCAATGATCAGGAAACTGTCCCTCATCAAGAACTCATAGTAGGCAGTGGCAGCCAAAGTTGCTGGCACGTTAACAAGTATGGCAATGGGAGCATATCCCATGTAAGTGAAAGCTTCCCGTCCGTAGAATATGGCGGCAACGATACGGGTGCCCAGATCACGGGCTAGGTTGGTCGAGATGGTGACATCGGCGAAGCCCCAGACCATGCTGGCATATGCGAGACCGATCACGAATGGTGCGGAAGCTGGTGAGACGAAAGGCTGCAAGGGATTAGTATGACAAGAATATTCGCGGGGCAAATGTGAATGTCTGCCATGCGTGAAGCATGATCAAAGTTGCACCGTGACTTACGTTGGCAGGATCGAGACAAGACCATATAACAATACCAATGAAGAAATCGACGAAGAACTCAATCATAAACACATAGCCAAGGTTCGTCTGGTTCGGGTTTGGGAACGAACACAGGATCGAGGCCGGGCCCCCGTTAGCAACAAGCGGCTTCCCAGCTGCGATCAACTCGGCGTTCATGGTTTGTATCTCGGGCCAATACATGCCCATGACGAGAAGCCCAGCGATAAATGCACCAAAGATTTGGCTGACGATGAAGTAAGGGACCTTCTTCCACGGAAAGCCTTGCCACAGGGCAAGTGCGATTGTAATTGCTGGGTTGAAGTGGCCTCCCGATGTCGACCCGCACGTGATGATCGCGAAGCTGATTCCTATGGCGAAGGCCCAGCCGATTTGGAACAAACTCGAGAAGGCAGTGACGCCTATCTCGCTTGTTGCGTTGAGAGTGAAGCCCTGACAGGAGTGGTTTTAGATCTGTGTTCAAAAGCCCCCCCCCCCCCCGATGTGTGGATGGTCAAGTATGGTGAGGTCACACCTGGCCAACAATCAGACACAAAGTGTTGAGACTGGAGAATACATACTGCGATTGCGGCAATGCCAGGAAAAACGTAGAAGAAGACGCCCGTCGCTTCACCCAGGCACTTTTACCAAGTCTTTAGTTAGCTTTTTTCCAGGTTTACATATCGTACAGCTGATCACTGTACGGCTCGTACGGGTGCGCGAAAGGTGATGTAGTACATGGTGTACACGACATCAACCACAAACATCCATTTCTACGACGACGCGCATATATGCTCGTTCTCGAATCGCCTGTGGAGACAGGATGTCCGGGGCAGTTACTCACTTCTCGAAGCCAGCGTGGTCTGAATTCTTCTCGTCAGTGCCTGAGTATATCCCCCAAAGATTTTAAACAAAAATCCACGCCAAAATCCATGAATAAGAGGCAAGTTAAGGGCTCCGAGGGAGGAACACAGAATTTCTGGAGAACGAACCTTTTGTGCTCGAAATCAAGCTTCCGTTGACTAACAGGCTTTGGTGCCACAACGTTGCGGCTTACATGTTTCTGAATAGCTTCTGTGATTCCTAGTTCTAGGTCGTTCGTCTGAAGTCGATGCATCTCTGCCATAGTGAAGGACCGTGTGGCGTCAGGGTATCTAGGCGATAGAGACGTGGGTGGACGGATGTGTGTATCTATTGTGTAGAAATTGTCGATGGTGTGAGAATTTATGCCAGCAAGCAACCACATTTCTGGGGGACTGCCAAGCTAAATACTACATGGCCCCTATAGACAGTGTATCATCCATTTCCATGGAATGGTGTCGTCGACACCCTAATTCCTTACCTACTACTTGCTTCCGCCACCGACTGTGCCGAGGTCTGAAAGGAGGAGCTGGGCTAGAGAGTCCCCGGCCCTTGTAGAGCACATGGATTCCATGGTAATTCGCTTGAAGACTACGACGTTTACGGTGTCATTACCATTCAAAGACAATTGCGCACCAGTAGGAAGCGAAGTCGAAGTAACACCGACGACCCGTTTCACGCCATGGGTAGAGCTAAGCAAGCGGCTGGGACGCATGGGCAAAAGTAGCTGGGGTAATAATGGGGAAGCAGGGGAAGTTTGCGGGGGTGGATCGCATCTCAAATCTGGGGAAATCACTAGTGTTGCAAGTGGCATGAAGGAGGTCGTCTTACTTCGGGATCACGGCTCGTACCTAGGTAGTCGACACAAGCTTTCCAAGACTTCCAAGAAATTCACAATGCAGCCACCACCATAGAGATAAGGCTGAAAGCATGTAAGCGGGTACTCCGTTCCTGGAGTAAAATAGCTCGAGCAGTTTCCTTCTCTTGCCAAGCGTCCATAAGAACTTCGACATCTAGCCATGTCAACGCGCCTGCGCTCTGAAGAACTCGGCCTGGGCCCTCTACAAGTGCTTACGACCGTTTTGACCACTCTAGGTAACGCGCGTCCCGGATGTTTTGTCCGGTGTCCAGGGTCATTTCCCACATTCAGGCTGTATCGTAAAGATAAAGTTACGGCTTTAATGAGAGTCCTATATCCGCAGTGGATGGGGGCCAAACCTTCGCGCAGAAACCCCGCTTACCTGAGGGTGGGGGGGAACAAAAGGGTGCACTCTAGCTGCTTGTAATAGGCATCTAAATTGCTCACCACCGTTCTGCGTGTTATAGTACTACGCGGTATGAGAATACATCATGGAACTGCCTCCAAAATTGAAAGAGAGCCTGACTCATTCCCTGTGTGAGTATCGCCAGCTGGGGAAATCGGGTCTGCGGGTTTCGGTTCCCATCTTTGGCTGCATGAGTTTCGGCGACCCGAGGACGTTGCCATGGGCCGTTGGTGAAGACGAGGTAGGACTGCCGCAGTCTGCGAGCCTTACCACGCTCGGAATAGTCAAGACTTTTGCTGACCTGCTCACTTTGACCCGGACAGGCCATACCTCTCCTGAAGGCAGCGTATGACAAGGGCCTCAATACATGGGATACGGCGAATGTGTACTCCAATGGCGCAAGTGAGGAGATCATTGGGAAGGCCATCAAGAAATATCAGCTGCCGCGCCACAAGCTTGTCATCCTCACCAAATGCTACAATGCTGTATCTGAGGATCCAGAGGGCCGTTACTTCTTCCTGAAGGATTCCTACCAAGCGTCGAAAGACTACCAGAACAATTTCGGTAATGGACGAGCCGCGATCTTCAATCAAGTTGAGGCATCTCTGCAGCGCCTGGGCACCAACTACATCGACCTGCTGCAGATCCACCGCTTTGACAAAACAGTGCCTATCGAAGAGACCATGAAGGCCCTCCACGACCTCGTGCAGTCCGGCAAGGTGCGCTACATCGGCGCCTCCAGCATGTGGGCATGTGAATTCGCCCTCATGCAGTTCGCCGCCGAGAAGAATGGCTGGACCAAGTTTGTGAGCATGCAGAATCACTACAACCTACTCTACCGCGAAGAAGAGCGCGAGATGAATAGGTTCTGCGACTCTACTGGCGTTGGACTGATTCCGTGGGCGCCCTTATGCCGTGGCCACCTCGCCCGGCCGCCGTCCGAATTTGGCAGCACAAAGCGTTCCGAAGGGGAGAAGCAGAGCGCTCCTGGAAGTCATGGCACCGTTGAGCCCGACTTGACTATCATCAGGAGAGTAATGGAGCTTGCCGAGAAGAAGGACTGGCCCATGGCGCACGTTTCGCTGGCATGGATCAACAAGAAGGTCACGAGTCCCATTATTGGATTCAGCAGCGAGGGAAGAATCGAGCAGGCGATCACGGCCAAGGGCAAGACTTTGACGGTAGAGGAAGACAAGTATCTGGAGGAACTCTACGAACCAAAGAAAATCCAAGGGCATGATTGAGCGTGGTGCTGAGCTGGACGTTGCAGGCCAGCGCGCCCCGAGAGAGAATCACAGGCGAGCATACGCAAGCTTTCAGGAGGTAGATCCGCAACACTACTGCGTTATTACTCTGGCCCGAGGCCCTTCACTCCAGCTGTCTCATCACTGAGCGAGCATCATGTCTCTAAGTGTGCACTAGCCAGAGGAAGTGCGGCTGTCAAACAAGATGATCTGCTTCAGATACAATACAAGGATTTGGGTTCAGAAGTCTCATCATCGGAGCAACGCTTGTCTATCCTCTGCAATTATTCTAGGATCTCATGACTCATTTCGCAACAAATCCGGCTTCCTTATCCAAGTTCGCGTCCACATACACACCCTGCTCCGCCCTCCTCCTCCTCGCATCCAGATACGCGAAGACCGTCTGCGCAAGCTGCACCAAAAAGAACGGGATCAGATTGAACTGCCACCCTTTCGCTACCTTATCGTGCACCGCAACCGCATCCCTCTCACTCCCATCTACATAATTCAACGAAGACAGCGCCGTCAACCAACCCTGCGGCGTCCACTCATTCGCCGGATATGTCAACGTTCCATCCTGTCCCTCCTGCACCGCATTCAGCCGAATACTATGACCGCTATGCGTGTCCGTAACCGCAAACACATATGCCAGCGCGCCCAGCGTGAGCAACGGCGCCGGGACGTTCAGCGCCAGCCACGCGCGGTAGAAGACGCGGCTGACCGCCGAGGTGGTGTAGTAGCCGGGCCGGTCGCGGATCCAGAGCGCGAGGATGCCGCCACAGCCGATGATGATTAGACCCGTACCGGCGGCGCCATTGGCGGTGTGGCCTTGATCAACCCAGAGTGTGGTGGGGAGGCCGGGGAGGTGAACGATTTGGCTGGCGGAGGAGAAGACGGTAAGGGTTGTTTTGCTGAGTTGGGCGAGGTAGGCGACGGTTGCGGAGATGAGGGCGAGCTCGATGGCGGAGACGAGCATGACCAGGCCGAGAGTGATCTTGAGAGGCAGTGAGGTGCCCATGGTTGCTAGTTGTGGAATTGGTAACTGTATGTGTTTTCTTGGACGACAGTTTGTATGGAACAATGGGAGGAAGGGCCGTCAGGTTCTCAGAGTGTTCCTATCAGCAGCTTTGTGACGCCTTCACATACTCGGTCATCCAAATCCAGGGAAATATTGTTCCACGAAGTGTAGCAATATATAGTGAAGGCAGAGGGAACGGTGAAATTGACCACCCTGAAAACACCGGGCAGCCTTACTCGGAGCGACGTTGCGTTGTCATGTATTTTGACTTCCTCCCTCTCACCTCAGCAGCATTAGCAACCATCAGAGAGCCAAAAATAGCAGCCTGCTGCCACCTTTGGAAAGACACAGAATTAGTTCTCAATCCAGCCAGACAGCGCCGAAAGCGCCGATACTCAGATACTGTGCAGTAGCGCTGACCACCACCAACGTTAGTCTTTACGCCCCCGGCTCCCACAAAGGCATGTCATGATAGCAAGCTGAGTCCTGACGCCCTGCACTTCCAGGAAGCGGGTAGCTCTGAAGGCCTTTGGCGTAAATGATGTTGTCTTCAAGACTCAATTCAGCCCGAAAAGTTACTGTGAAGGACAGGAAATGCAGTAAGAGCAAAGTACCCAGGCTGCGCAATCGAAAAGTTGCCCTGCTGAAAAACCTTACAATGCCGCCTTGATAGAGGGGTGTGCCATCGCGCAGAAATCACAGGTCAAGAAGCCTATGACTGTCAGTAGCTTGATGCGGCAATCCATGCAGAAATCCATCCCACGCCTCGCCAGCCTTCTTGAGCCGGGACCTGTGCATAAGGCCGGGCTACGCGACCCGAGGATCTGGTCCGTCGCACAAGAGCTACAGGTTCTGTGGAAGTTTCCCAAAAAAAAAAAAAAAAAAAAAAAAAAGGGGGCCCAGTACTGAGGCAAAGACCGTCTCTGGCTTGAAAGATCTGGATAGTGGACAAAGACTCAAGCGTCATCAACTGAACGGCGTTTGACTACATCAAACTGTGGACTTTTGAACGCGACACATACCGCAGTGCATTACACAAAACCCTGGACTCGATGTAAGTTGACTCGGGCAAAAATGCCTCGATCTTTCAGCCTTGCTCAGCATCCATATCATCTCGGCTCCGCTTACTGCCACCGGACCGCTGCCTGCCCTTCAGGACCGCGCCCTTCTTGCCCCTGTCTGCGTGGAGATTCTTCATCTCATTTCTCGCTTCCCTCTGTGCCTCCTCGACACGGGCCTTGAAAATGAATACTTCGTCCTTCTCAGTCGGATACACCTCCTGCACGTCTCCGAGTGCAGCCTCTATCCTCTTGAAGATCTCCACGTCATACTATAAGCGCAATTAGTGGCCGATGCGGGCGCACAGAACTTCAAGCATGGTGGACAGCCACTCACCTGTGTTACAATGCTGATGGCGCGGCCGCTTTTCCCGGCACGCGCGGTACGTCCGACCCTGTGAACGTACGTTTTGCTGTCACCGGGCAAGTCGTAGTTGACCACAAGCTGCGATGCGTGTCAGTGGTGGAACACAATGCAAGGCTACGGTTTGAAGCTTACATCGACATTTGGAATATCAAGGCCACGCGCAGCCACATCTGTGGCCACGAGAATGTCTCGATTTCCCGCCTTGAATTTGTTCAATGCGCCCAGCCGATTGGTTTGGCTGAGTTGACCATGCAATGGCACCGCACCGAGGCCGAGGGTTCGAAGAAGTATGGCAAGTCGTTGGGTCTCGTTGACCGTTCTTGTGAAGATGACAGCCGACTGGCCGGGGAACTCGTTCGCAAGAAGCCAGACCAGATATGTATCTTTATGCATTAGAGGGATGAAAAGGTAGTTTTGTATCAGCGTCTTGACGGTCTGGTATTTGCTGTCCTTGACGCTAATCCTGACGGGCTCGCGGAGAGAGGCACGCTGCAAGCTCTCGACCTTGGAGCTCATGGTGGCACTAAAGAGGAACGTGTTGCGCTCGCGCGGCATGAATTTGAGGATTTTCTAGGCGATGTCAGTCACATTATGTCGATGGAGAAGTTTTGGTGTCTGCTTACCTCAATGACTGGACCGAATTCCAGCTCCAAAAGCCTGTCGGCCTCATCCAGCACAAGATATTTCAAGGCGCGGAAACTGAAGCCCTTGGTCCGCTCCAAATGATCCAGGATGCGACCAGGGGTGGCAACCACAACGTGAGGCTTTTTTCCAAGAGCAACCTGCTGTGGGGTGAAGTCCATGCCTCCGACGATGGTGACGACGCGTAGTGAGATGATGGCACCCAGTGCTTCGAATGTCTTGCCGATCTGGAAGGCCAGCTCACGGGTTGGAGCGAGGATAAGAGAGAAGAGCGGTTGTGGTTTCTCGAGAAGCGCCTGAAGAATAGGGATGGCGAAAGCAGCGGTTTTTCCAGAACCAGTCTCTGCAAGGCCAACAATGTCTTTACCCTGAAGAGCGACGGGAATAGATTCGGCTTGGATCTGGGTTGGTTTGTCGTACTTGAGGGCAACGCATGCCTCTGCCAGGGCGTCGACCACACCGAGATCTCGGAATGATTTTGCCACTACTGGTGCCTCTGTCTCTGCTTCTGCCACATCTTCGGCATCGCTGTCCTCCTCAGCCGATGATTCTGCTGCAAGTGCCTTCTGCGGCCGCTGAGCTGTGTCTGACTGATGCTCATCGTCGCTGGCGGACGACTCTGCCTCCTGCACAACCTGTTTGGTCTTAGACGACCCTTTCGAGGCGGATGGCGAGGGTGCAGAGAGCCCGTGAGAGGTGTGTGAAACTTTTTGGCGCTTTGAGATTCCGCCGTGGCCACCCATGATGCTGGTTGCGCTATAAGTCGAAGGGATTGGTTTGTCTTGAAGATTGACGATGAAGCTGAAATGGATCCATGAACTTGAAGACGCATCTTTTTAGTGGGGCCACATGCAAGAGCAGGGATCTAGGAGGTGGTTTATCATTATCAGCGCTGTGTGAACCCTGTAAAAAAGTGCCTAGCGTCGCTTGCAAAGTGCACCTCTGCACCTCTCCACCTCATGGCGCATCAGATCTGGATTTCATAACCAAGGACCTCGAACTCTTCGTTTCCTTGCAACTCACTCACCGCCGAAATCTCGAAAAGCATGGCGAAACGACGCACCAAGAAGCGCACCCACGCAGCGGGCAACCCTAACGGCAAGAATGGTGTCGCCCCGTCCGCCGGCAAGATCGACCTTAACAACCCGAAGAGCATGGTCATCCGCATCGGCGCCGGCGAGGTCGGCACCAGCATCAGTCAGCTGGCTACCGACGTGCGCCGTGTCATGGAGCCCGGCACTGCGAGCAGACTGAAGGAGAGGAAGGCCAACCGTCTGCGTGACTATGTCACCATGTGTGGCCCTCTGGGCGTCTCGCATCTGCTGCTCTTTTCGAGGTCCGAAACGGGCAACACAAATCTGCGCGTTGCTACTACACCCCAGGGTCCTACGCTGCATTTCAGAGTCGAGAAATACTCATTGGCCCGTGATGTGAGGAGGGCTCAGAAGCATCCGTTGGGTGGCGGCAAGGAGTACATCACTCCACCCCTTGTATGCTTCCCTACTTCGTTGGCTGATGGTATGATCCCGTACTGATATGTCCCCAGCTCGTCATGAACCAGATGACTAGCGACGCAACAAGTTCCTCCGACAAAGTTCCACGCCACCTCGAGACCCTAGTCACCAGCGTGTTCCACGGCCTGTTTCCTCCTATCAACCCTCAGGTCGCCCCTCTGAAGTCCATCCGCAGAGTCCTCCTCCTCAACCGCGAGCGGTCCAAAGATGACGAAAACGCCTACATATTAAACTTCCGCCACTACGCCATCACAACCAAGATCACGGGTGTATCCAGGGCCGTCAAGAGACTTAATGCCGCCGAGAGATTGATGAACAGCAAAAGCCGGAAAGGAAAGCTGCCAAACCTGAACAAGTTACAAGATATCGCAGACTATATGATTGGCGGCGAGAACGGTGACGGTTACACAACCGATGGTACCAGCGGCAGCGAAATCGACACCGACGCCGAGGTCGAAGTAATGGATACCACAGGCCAAAAGAAGGTGGCCCGACGACCCCGTGCTACCGCAGATGCGGCCGCAGAAGAAGACAGCGACGAGGAGAATAGCAAAGTAATTCGTACTCACGACAAGGTCGAGCGACGTGCCGTGAAATTGGTCGAGCTTGGCCCGCGCATGAAGCTGCGCTTGACTAAAGTCGAGGAGGGTATGTGTGCTGGCAAGGTCATGTGGCACGAGTATATCCACAAGACCAAGGAGGAGATTCGAGAACTGGAGAAGACCTGGGCCAAGAGAAAGAACGAGAAAGAGGCCAGGAGGGCACTACAAAAGGAGAATGTCGAGAAGAAGCGAGCCGCCAAGAAAGTCGGCCGGGGCGCAAAGGGTGACAAGGAGGAAGAGAGTGAGGACGAGATGGATCTGGACGATCTCGGCAGTGATGCTTACGACTATATGGATGAGGACGAGGTTGATAGTGAAGGCCTAGGTGGTGATGCAGAGGCCAAGACGAATGCAACAGCCGAAGAGAATGGCGAGTGGTCAGACGAGGAAGAAGAAATAGCTGATGGTCGGTAGGCGAAAAAGCTCATGAGTTGAAGCCTCTCTGATTGTTCACGATGTCGTTTGGACCAAAAATTATATACCCTTGGGTTGCCTTGCACACTTCCCAGATCACTTCTCCACTTTTTCGTCCCATAGGCTTTCCACCATACCGGAATTACTCTCTACAGCGTCCGAAACGTTACCATATGCGCATAGAATCTCTAATGATGAGTCCCGCGCCGGATTTCTCAGCGTCTCGAAAAACCCAAAGACCAGACCTACCACAGCCAGCAACAGGCAAAAGGCAGCAGACGCGAAGATGAAGCGTTTCGATTGAGTGTCTGCGCCACAATTAACACACGCACTTTCACTGATTCGCAAGAAGATCGAACTTACCCTCGGCAGTGATACCTAGCGCCAGAATCACAAATATGAACAACGGAATCTTCATCACCCCATACAGTCCCGTTCGACGCTTCTCATCCACCACCAAGCCGCGGATATACGCCATGCTGGGCGTATACACCCCATTTGCCAGCTCGAAGACAAGGAACATGCAGAACTGCGCGGCCTCGCCGCGCAGCATGCTCAAGCTGACCAGACTGGCGCCCGCTACCGCCACGGCGGCGAGCAGCAGCCAGACTGGCGTCTGGGCGCTGCGCTGGAGCACAAGACGTTTTGAAGAGGATGAGGCGTTGAAGGTCAGGGCGCCGATGATCATGGCAGCCATGAGTGCGGCTGAAATTACGCCGTAGGGTATGTCATCGTCGCCGCTGTCTTCGTCGGTGCTCGGCAGGTCTTCGAGGCTATGGGCTTCGTTGTGGGCGCTTTTCAGGACGCGGGGCCAGAAGAAAACGACGAGGAAGGTGGTGCCTTCGAAGCAGCAGGTCACCAAGGTGAGGGCCCAGATCCGAGCATCTGTGGAATCACAGGTGAGTAAGTCTCATGGCGTAAAAAAGACTCCGCTCTTTGGTTAAGATCTCACCACCGAGATGCCCGCGTCCAACGATGTCTGGTGGGCTGCTGCCGCATATTGCGCTGCTTTCTTCGCTTCTGATGCCAAAGTTCTCGTTCTACGCCGCAGGTCAGAATTGCGATATTATCACTGACAAGACTCTCACATCGACTCACCATATTTCTGAGAATCAAGACTATAGCAACAGCCTGCAGGATCTACAAAAATGGTAAGCCGAAAATGCAGAAGGCAACAGGAAGTGGTATGACGACTTACTATGGCGGTGCCGAACGGCCACAACTTCGAGCCAAGTATGCTCACCAGACAATGGGACAACACGCCTCCTAGAATAGCGTACGCACAATTCCAAAGTGTCATCAGACCAAACATCTCGCTCATACCACCTCCATCCTCATTCTCTAACCCTCTCGCGTTCCACTCGGTCACCATCCAGCTCTATGCGCCGTATCTGTGATCAGCATTATGCCTCTAGCAAGGTCCCAGAGCGATGTTTCCTACCTCGAACACAGTCCACAGCAGCGTTAACGCCACCCCAGCAAATACTCTCCCCACAAACAGCACAGGCAGACACTCGCCCCCGAACACGACCGTCAGGCACCCCAAAGAGTGGAACACGCACTGCACGAGACATGCCTTGCGCCTGCCGAAGCGGTCCGCGAGGAACCCGACGACCAGCGCAGAGATCGCCGCGGACGTATACGCGGTGGCAAAGAGGGCAACGACGGTGGACTCGGGCAGGGTTTTGTCGTCGCGTAGGAGAGACCACAAATAGGGACTTGCGAGTGTCTCGGGGGTCATGACGAGGAGGTAGACAGTCAGGAATGTGCGGCGGAAGGAGGAGACTTTCTGTGCGAGGTCGCCAGGAGGTGGCGGTAGTGGCGCTTCGGAGTTGGGAAGGAGAGTGTCGGTCTGTTCGAATTTCTCATCTGGATGAGGTAATCTCCCTCTTCTGGAGGCTTTCCATGTTTCACGCAAATTTTTGAAGGAGCGCACTGCGACGTTGCGGCCAACTATGAGCAGTACGATGAGCAGCAGCAGGAGAAGGACTGTCCAGTAGATATCGAGTGCCATACTGTCATTGCTTGAGGCAGACTTGTTTCTTTGCAGAGAGTAGCTCAAGGCAGGAAGAAAAAAGAAGATAGAATCGGTAATTTGCAGTGCGATGAGTATTTGCGATCTTTCAGATCTGAGCATTCCAGAGGTCTCAAGGGAGGCACGCGTCGCCGATGGTGCGTGCAGCATTCATGCCACACACGCTCAGCGCGAAATTATCTTTCACGACGCGCCTTGGTACCGCTTCGGAATCCAGGGCGATTCATCTATGAGCTTATTGTTCGTGTCTTCTTATACTGTCCGGTCGAGGCTTCCGCCGCAAGGAACTCCTCAGTGGTGCATGTACTCAGCTAACACAGGCACGCAAAATGACAAGGAGAAGATGACTCTGCAAAGCGGTCATGTATATTTGAGCACATAATAACAGACCGAAGTACGCCAACAAGCCAAGATCTGTGGCCACGGATGTGCTCATGCTGGTAATAACAAAGGATGGAAGCATACCATTTCACGCAATGCAACCCTCACACCGCCCATTTCACCTGGATCATCTTGCAAATCGTGCCTCGAAGATCAGACAACTATTGGCAGACCAGCGCTTCGAGACCTTTCTCAAGAGCTTGCGCCGCGTAGTAGGGCCCTCAACATCTGGCAGACAGCGCCGCCTGGCCACTTGAGAATAGTACGATCGGATGCGTCTCGAAGGCTAGCCACGAGGCTGTCTAATTCTGCAGTCTGAGAGTCAGTCCTGTAAAGATATGGTGCACACTTTGGCGAATTCTTCCACCAAATCCTACATTGAGATCATCCACAGTCAGCTCTCAGACACAAGTACTCATCCTTCGCCCACCAAACCAGCCATGACTCACATCGAAATCGTGATTCTTGAGCGTACAAAACACTTTGTGCTTGTTCAATCTCAATCTCATCACCCGAGGGCTTTGAATCCCAAAACCCACCCGAGCAAGAAAGCGAGGGTCATCGCGAACTTCAGTCGCATCGAGCACTCTCTGTATGCTTTCACGGGTAGTTACCGCCTTCATGATCATGTCTGCAGGCTTCTGCACCGGTTTCTTGGTCAGGCAGTAGGTGCAATGGTCACCGCAATCCTTCACTTCGTTGGGCAACATCATGCCGAAATGCTCAGCGAGACCGAGACAGAAGCACTTGGTGCCTGTCATCAGGTCGATGACTTGGTTAGTTTTCTTCATTGCACTTTCCTCGCGGGCTTGCAGATCGCTGAAGATTTTATCGGCCAGAGCGTTGATATCCGCCTGGGTGACTGGCAGCGAAGTCACGACGCGATATCTGTGGATCATGGTGCCTGCCGTCTGCAAATTGATGTGGCTGTGGTTATGCAGGAAGTTCAGCTTTTTGATGAGATCTATTCGGTGAAGGTTCAAGTCCTGCGCGACCTTGTTCACGTTGATATGGCGCCACTTCTTTGCCAGTGGAGACAACGACAAGATGGCCGCTGCTTCAGGGCTGGGATCCCCCCTCAGCGCAATCTCGTAAGTTTCAAATGCTTCAAACTTGTACTCGGCATACTCGAGTGTGATTGCACGTATACAGCAGCCGTGGTGTAGCTCCAGCAGGGCGTAGATCACCTTCAGTGGATCTGCTCGTATGTCAGCACCATGACCTGTAAGCTGACGCAGAGGTCGTCTTCTCACTGGGCTTGTCAACACCCATGCCAAATGCAATGGTGGCTACCACAATATCTATCTCGTCTGCCATGAATCTATCCTGCACTTCTTTCTTTTGCTCTTTTCTCATGCCTGCATGAAATGGCTCAACATTGAAGCCCTGGTCTTGAAGCTTGCATGCGTGGTCCTCTGCTTGATCTTGTCGTGCCACATATACCAGAGTGGGTCCAGGGTTATCCCAGAGGAAATGGTAGAGCTCTTGAACTTCGTGCCGTCAGATTCGTATCCAGTGTCGTTAGTAAATTGTGCCTCGAGTACCAGACTAGCAATGATTAGGCTTAAGCTCGAAAGTTCATGCTAAGGAATATTAGAAGTGAGTACTTGGGCCTGTAAGGTGTGGTGCGGAAGACACAGTCCATCTTTATGATGAAAGCATTACATATATCCTGGATCACATCTGTTGTCGCAGTAGCCGTGAGGCAGACGACTCTCTCAGCGTCGATTTCTTGCGCAAATCGAGACACTAAGAAGTACGCGATCAGCCTCTGTGCTACTGCCTGGGTTATGGTGAAATCTTACGCTTCAGATAATCTGGTCGGAAGGTGTGGCCCCACTGTTATAATCATCGCCTCGAGTGTCAGCAAGCCATGAGAGTATGCGTCAGGCCCAGGTTGAGAAAAGACATCATACCTCCGAGATGCAATGTGCCTCATCTACGGCAAGCAGCCGGACTCCTCCAGGCACAGCCTTCATGGACTCGAGAAAGGGTCCCACTATTCACTCTTTCAGGTGAGCAGTAGAGAATGCGCAGCTCATCGTCGTGGATGGCTTGGTAAAGCTCTCGCTGCTCGTCCCACAATATCTGAGAGTTCAGAGACTCAGCCGCTATGCCTCGCTTCTTCAGGCTATCGACTTGATCTTTCATCAGGGCGATCAATGGTGATATGACAAGAGTCAGGCCCGCAGCGCGGTCTTCACCATCGATGGCTGTGAAAGCGATGGCAGGAATCTGATAGCATATACTCTTGCCTGCCCCAGTGGGAAAGACCACCAGCGTGTTGTGGCCGTTCAGAATTGAACAGATCGCGGCCTCCTGCTCGCACCGGAACTCTTGATGCTGGAATATTTCAAACAGTAGGCGCTTCGCTATGGCTCGGGCCAATACTGGGGTCGATAAACACAAGCCGTCCGCAAAGAAACGCGCAAGCTGCTCTGTTGGCGATTCCTCAACGTTCACATCCTGCGACGTTCGTTTCATGGTGCCTTCTCGTCTGTTGTTATCAGTTATGAGGAAGCAATGTGGTCTGCACGAAAGAAGTCGAATATTCTTGAGGGAGGTGGCGGAAGAAGAAGCAGCCGGACGACAGAAGCGATAATTGCTTTTGCAAAGGTGCAAGTCGCCGAAGGACTGCTGGCCAACATGCAAAGACCCATGCTTGAGGGCGGGGTTTTCCATCAATATGCACCTCAACACTGTTGGGCGATGAGAAATACTGGTCCAGTCAGACGGCACGCCCAAGCGACTGAAGTCAAATAAGGTGCCCACCTCTACAGACACGGTCACTTCTAGACTGCAACTCTTGATGCATTTGCCATAACATGTGGCTGTACCGCATCAAGGTGGGTGTATCGGTATGGGTTTCAACCCGCTGGACTCTTTCCTGATCCTTCAATACGGGACACCGCGATGCACTGACGAGGAGTGAAGCACACTGCAGGTGGCCTTGGAGATTGCGCGTGTGAAGAAAACGACCCCGGTATGTGACAGAAAGAACTCCTTGGTATGGGGTGAATAGAAGATGTTGTGGTAGGATGGCTGGTGCAAACGAGTGGAACGGTCTGGAAAATGAATTCGACACGATTTGATTATTTCTGTATCGCTGCAGCTCATCAGGGAGTTCCTAAGATTCCGAAGGCATCGGCAGGATCCATTCCGCTCTTACATCGCGATGCCTCCAGTTATGGGAGACTGCGCCTGCCCAAGATCGATTTGCAGCATACCTATGCTCAGCAAGTTCTCAAAATCTTATGCAGGAGAAACTCATCAACTGCGCCAGCCCTCACGACTCAGGTGCCCGTCCTTCCTCTACAGCCTGCTCAAAAAACTCCAAGGTCACCGCCGCCAAGAAGCCCGGAATGCATTTCTTCTCCCGCACCCAGTACTTCGTCAAATTCGATAATTTCATTGCAAACTCGCTCTTCGGCCCACCACCAAACTTCATCGAGCCCCTCTCGCCATCAAACGTGATTGATCGCTCATGCTCGTCCGTCTCCGAGCCGTAGTACACGCTCTCAACGCGCATCTTGTTCTTCGGGATGAAGGTGACGTGCCATCCCAGTAATGAGAAGACGGCCTCTTTGAACTCATCGGATTTCTCCATGAAGATCTCCTTGAGCCGTTTGTACCTCTTCACGGCGGAAGCTGTTTCCTCGCGCGCGGTCTGGATCTCGCGCTGGAGGGCGACAAGAGTCGAGACGGGCACCGATTGGAAGGAGGTGACGCCGCTTTCGTCATCGTGTATAAGCTTGCGCAGCTCCTGGTTTTCGGTGCGCAGCTCATCGATGGAGGCTTGTTTGGCGGCGCTGTGTTTGGCGGTGGGGTTGTCTTGCAGCTCCAGTATGCGCACGCTTGATGTTCGTCTGGCGGCTTCGAGCTGCTCTCGGGCGACAGAAAGCTCCTTCTCGATGACTTTGTACTTGGTCTGGAGCGAGTCTAGGTCGTCCTGAAGCGTTCGATTCTTGCGTGAGAGTTGGCCAAGCTGCTCGTGGTGTGAGGAGTCCTCATCTTCAGGGGCGGGGCGCTTCCGACCTGCGGCTGCAGCGAGACCATCGGATGAGGACTGAGTACCGCTAATTTGGCTTTCCAACTCCTTGATCTGGGCCCTGCTTTCGTCCAAGAGCGTCTCGAGCACATGTATCCGTTCTACTTTCTTCTCGTCAAGGTTGCTGGGCTGGAATGTGAGATCGGACTCGTACATCTTGAGCTGGTCGCGGAGGAGCTTCACCTCCTTGTCGGCCAAGGCGCGCTGTCGTTCCAAACGCATTCGGACTTTCTCAGCCGAGCTACCTCCTGTGCAATTGAGCTTCTCGATCTGGCTCGTCATCTCGCTCTTGGCCTGCTCGAGATCTTGTATGGCGGCATCCTTCTCTAAAAGTTGAGATTGAATCGAGCCTAGCTTGTCAAGAAGGGACGCAGCATTGTAACGTTCCTGTACCAGAGCCCGTGCCACTTCCTCAGGCGAGTTGAACTCTGCTTGGCCTTCTCGCTCGAGATACGCAGCCCAGGCAAAGTGCTCAGTCTCCAGATGTTGCCGCTGCCGCCGCTCTGTCGCAAGCTCAGCTTTCGTTGCCTCGGCATCTTCTAGCTTCCGCTTCAAAGACGCCTTCTCCTCCTCAACGATGCCCACCGCCTTGTGGGACTGTCGTAGATGTCTCAACTCGGTGAGCTGGTCTCTATTGGTCGCTTCCAGATTCCTGATGTGCGCAACCTGTTCGGACAATTCTCGCCGGATCACAGACATGGTCTCCGCATCGCCGGTGTGAGCCTTGAGCCTGATCACCTGGGCTTCCAGATTGCTAGTCTCTGTGTCCTTGTCATTCAATTGATTCTTCATCAACTCTAAAGCCTCGTCTCGCGACTGAACGGCCTCGTGCAGCTCGGCTATTGTGTTAGAGTCCTTCTGAATCCGGGCGTCCAGGTCTGCGATTTTCCTCTCCTGCAACCGGGCGTCCTCATCCTTGGCAGCTTGCACGTCGTCGAGCTTCTCCCGCAATAGACGAGCTTGTTCCTCCGCGGCCCTGGCGCGTTTCTCGAGCTCAGCCTTGTCGTCATCGTGCTTGGCGCGAAGCTCGTGCAGTTCGTTCTGTACTTGGTCAAGCTGTCGTAGCGCGGCATTCTTCTCAGCTTCAGCTTCTTGCTTTGCCTTGAAATCAGCATCAGACTCTTGTTGTTTCTTGCGCAATTCGCTATCATGCTCAATCTTCTTGATCTCGGCGGTAGCCGCTGTGCTGTTGACGCTGTAACGTAGTTCGCTGATCTCGGCCTTCAGAGCCTCGATGGCTTTCCTCTGCGAGTCGTATTCCTCCGCGTCAGGGGGCGCAACATTCTCCTTAGACGAGTCGCCGGTCATGGCACGGGGATAAATGGGGGAGAAGTTCGAGGCGGGCGAATTGGACTGAGGTCCGCGTGTGATGGACGGCGAGCGATTCGAGGTTGCGTCGACGAGGTTGTAGGATGGTTGATTGCTGCTCGCCCTGATATCACTCAACTAAAGGTCAGAGTGATCAGTAAAGGGTGTTTGCAAAGACGCTGAATGCCTGCTTACCCTCGATGCTCGCAACGAGTATGTGGGTCGCGATTGGCTTTGAGCGCCGGAAGCAGCGCGGAATCTGCTTGTCGTGCTCGTCACCGAGCCTCGTCTCGAGCTTGCCGCGCTCTGTGTTCTATCGAATCCAGCGCCCGGTGGCGTTTGTGGATTCATGGTGTGTTGAGCCTCGCTGGCGACATCAGGATGTTGGTGGGAGACGCGAGTTGACCATGTTGGGTTGCGAGTCGCGAATGCGCCGAAGCCGGTTTGGGAATAGGCTGATGAGCGCCCTGGGTGTGCAGGGATCGGGGCTCTGCTACTAGCAAAGGGCCCATTCCCAGGTTCCGGGCGAGCCTCAACATCGGCCTTCTTGAGCATGTGTGCTTCTTATGTCGAGGCCACAAATACTGTGTACTGTATGATATCATCAGGCCTGGCATGAAATGGGAGCATAAGTATAGAGTACACAGAATCTTCGACCCCATTGCAAGATTCGTTGATAGACATATTGCAAAGGAGTAAAGGCACTTCTTCAACGCTTTGTGCTGAACACGCGCACGCTTTTCCCGCTTCCCAAGACATAGGCATAGGTACTAAGTATACGTAGGTATTTGTGAAGAAGATAGCATCCGGAGTCAGCTTGTATGTGCCCATTTAGCAATACCTAGATAGGCATCAAAACAAGATACCTACTTCCAGAATCGGTCGGGCTGTCCTGGAGCATATTGGCACAGAATGGCCTTGCAGCATAGGCAATGTTCTTCCCTTCTAGATACTAAGTACCTAGCTTATGCACCTAAACAAATGCCAGAGTAAACCGCATATTGGAGTCTGCCCGGAGATGTACTAAGAACAGTGCTAGAAGACCTAAAGTCTTGACTTAAAGTCCGAATATGTCCGGTAGTTCGTTTGACACCCATTGAAACGCCGCACATCCCCTTGCGCAAATCTCCCCGACATGCTCTCAGCCTTACCTTTCAAGGCAAGGGGACCCACGAGAGCTCCGAGATGCACGAGAAATGACGAACATGTCCATAGGCAAGCAAGCACTGATGCTGGACGTCTACGGAGCACACTTTCTTCGCCCTTGTCTCCCACCCTGTCTGGTTTCCAATCAATTGATCTTGTTGGATCTTCAATTGAAATGAAGTCATAGCCCAACACTCTCTTCAGCAGCTCCGGCTGGTCGCCAATCCTTCCCCTTCCTCAACACCACTCATTGGCCAATCACGCTCCTTCAACGGCCCCAATCACGACCTCGTAACGGCGGCAGCAATGGCGTCGCTGCGACTGCTGGTAAGCCCAGCCCGTCTCTCAAGCTCACGTGCAACGGCGTCAAAGCTCCCCGTCCTATGCGACACCCGTCCAATGACCCGCGCTGACCTCAGCATGTGATCCATCAACTAGACGCGCACGACTACTATGCGCCCGGTATTCGTCACCGTGCCGTTAGGTGTCGTTCACCCCTACCACCGACTACGAGCCAGCTCTTTGGCCTCCCGATCTTTCACTGGCTCCGCTGCGCTTTGCAATGACACGAAGGCGGCCTCGGAGAAAGCTGCGACGAGCCCCATGAGTGGGGAGAAGGAGCCCAAGAAGGAGGCTGCGCAGTCGTCCAGCGAGTACAAGAAAGAAGAGCGCGCAAAGATTTCGAGCGACGCGAAACGAGACACAAAGTCGAAGCCCGCCGACAGCTCCAATGTCACCCGCCAGTCTGAAGACCGTCCTCCGCCCATCAGTAAGCTTGCTGCCACCTCTAGAGTCCACAAGTCCGAGGGTTCCTCGACTACCAACTCATCCATAGACGACTGGGAGACGAGTTCCATTTTCAAGGTCGAGAAATTTGCCGACTTGCCCCACGATGGCTTCGGATACAATCAGCATATGGTCATAGACGCCGAATTCAAGAAAGCTCTAGGACAGATCCTTTGGCAATTTCGAGCGCCCGTACGCTACGCGTTTGCGTACGGGTCTGGTGTTTTCCCTCAGTCTAAGCCGGACGGCCACATTGCTTCTGCCGAGGAGATACGTCGTGTACATCCCAGGCCGCCAATAGGCATCCAAAAGGCCCAGGCCAGTGCTCCCAAAATGATCGACTTCATCTTCGGCGTCACCTTCACCCAGCACTGGCACTCTCTGAACCTAAAGCAGCACCGCGACCACTACAGCGCCCTGGGGAGTCTCGGCTCCGGGGCCGTTTCGTATGTGCAGGATCGCATGGGCGCAGGCGTCTACTTTAACACCCATGTTGCAGTCGACGGCACTCTGATCAAGTACGGTGTCGTGAATATTGACACGCTGTGCCGCGACCTGTCCGAGTGGGATACGCTCTACCTCGCCGGCCGCCTGCACAAGCCCGTCAAAATCCTTCGCGATGAGCCTAGGGTTCGTCTAGCGAACCAGATCAACCTGCTGTCCGCGCTGCGCACCGCCCTCCTCCTGCTCCCAGAGAAGTTCACCGAGATGGAGCTGTACCAGACTATTGCGGGGATATCATATTTGGGCGACCCGCGAATGACGCTGCCCACGGAAAACCCACAGAAGGTCTCCAATATCGTCGGCAACAACTTCGTCCACTTTTCCCGACTTTACAACCCCCTGCTTGAAGCCCTTCCCAACGTTTCCTTCGATACAAAAGGTCAGGCGCTCCAGCTCGATCGCAAGATCCGCCAGGATATGGACCCCAAGCGGCGCGGCAACATGGTGCGCCGCCTGCCCAAGGCCTTCCGCAGCAAGCTGTACTTCCAATACCAGCGCAAATTCCAGATACCTCAGGCTGAGTTCGAGGATATGATGAGCTCAGACGCAAGCCGTGGATCGAAGAAGATCGTGGGTTCTGGTGGATTCGAGATGCGCATCGCGAACGATGACCCTGCTGAGTTGCGCGGCCACGTTCGCAGGATTATCAAGAACACCATTGGATGGCCGAGCATCACTCAGAGCTTGAAGGGTATCTTGACTGGGGGCATCAAGAAGAGCATGGGATATGTTTGGGAGAAGGTCGAGAAGTACCGCGCGGGTGTGGCCAAGGCGGCTGCTGACACGAAGCAGGACGCGAAGGAGGTCAAGGCGGACATCAAAGAGTTCAAGAAGGGCGCGACACAGTTGTCTGTGGAGGCAAAGCCCGACGCCATCTCAAAAAAGGAGAAGAAAGACTGAAGCAACAGCCAGCCAGCTTTTGCAGCGATCCTTCATCTACCACTAGGACGAAAAGCGAGCCACTTTTGTTGTGGCGGATTGACCATTGCGGACTCAGCACTGCAGTGAATTAGCCCTCACTTCCGCAAGCCGCGCAAGCTTTTCGTCGGACAATGCGGAATTCGACATCCTGCCTATCATGTCAGGAGAGTCCGCTCAATGGGTTCTACAATTAACGTCGCACCGCCACGATTGTTTGAAACCTTCCCGAACCACGACGAACTTTCTACAATCGTGATGAGTCGGCCGGACACCTGGGCAGCCATTCGTCTTGACAAAATCTGTGGTCACATTGCGAGGCTGTGAACACTTTTAGATGCAAAGCATAGCCGGTCTGGAAATGGTGGACATGGGAGGAGATACCAAAGCGTTCTGCTTCAGATTCGACTTGGGACAGCACCGAGCATCTAATTGCGGATAAACATCACGCTTCATTGAGCTGACTCAATAAGTAGATAGTCTCAATTGAGAAATATACCACCGAATTGGGAGGCGTGGATGCAAGGTGGCCTAGCTGTTCATTCCGGGCACTACGTATGAAGTTGCCCAGTATGAAGATTGCAGGTATGTCGTTCCATTGCCATACACTGGTCAGCACAAGAGACCACATCTTCCAGGCGGCCAAACTCAACATCTCACCTGTAACACTGGGGTGACGAACTACCAGCGTGTCCTTAATTTCCACTTGAGTTTAATTTCTACGAGCCATGCCTTTCTCGCTCTGCGTGTCAAAGTCCAACGTTGCCAACGTCAGGGCTCACTCAGCAAGGCGACTGAGAGGAAATCGGTTCTGTCGAGTGGCCAGCTCTGTCATCGTGGTGCCCATCCGCATGGGAACAGAAGCCGCATTTGTGATACGAGGCCGCGACCGCTGGCGGTCGCAGAACTGCCCGCAACGGTGGCGCTGGAAGAAGGAGCGGATGCCCTCGGGGCCCAGATCAGCAGGGCCGCAGTTCTGCAGCTGGGACGTGATGACTGGGTCGGACAAGATGCTCGTGGGAACAAGATGGTCAGCGCTTCTGTGGTCCACGTCGAGGTCCTCAACTGTCTTGCGACACAGAACGACTTGACTGTAAACTTCACTCACTATCCGTCGCTGTAGAAGCCATTCCGAATGTCGCAAAAGGAGGAACTGGCCGCTCGAGGTGTGGCAGGAGAAGTGACTCAACGCCTGCATGGCCTCGCCCCACGCAGTCCCAGTATTGGGGGCCCAGCCCGAGTTGCTGTTGAACTTCTCGAAGCTGACGATAAAGGGCTCAACGAGCGACTTGTGGCCGGACACCACATAAGTCCAGACCTCAGGAGTGTTGAAGACAGTTTTGCGGCTGATGACACGAGCAGCGGACCAATTTTCCATTATCCTCTGGGCTCGGGCGATGATGTTCATCTCCTCAGCAAAGTAGTGCTCTTCGTGCACAGAGCCGGTCCTGGTTTGCTTAGACACGCAGCCCTGACCGGCCCACGCGCCATTGACGTATCTACCCTCCCAGACAATCTTGAAGGTGCCTTGAGCATATATTCCGTCGCGTCTGGCAGTTTCTGCGCTCGTGACGTTGTTGTTCCTCTGAACGGCCATGCTTGCATGCCGAGATGCTTTCATAGTGCCCAGGCGTCTGTCTGGAATGGGAAGAAGGTTTTGACTCGAGATCAGCTTTGAAAAGATGCGACCGAGGAGGTGCGCGCTGGGCAAGCCGCAGTGATCTGCAGCTTAATGTTGACACCCCTCGAGGTGCGCTTGAGAGGCTCTTTAAGCTGTCCTTGCGGCTTGCGAATCAAGATGCAGGCTAACGCGTTCAGCTCAACCACCCGAGCGCGCACGGTCGACTGTAAACAACGGTAGCGCTCATGAAAGGGCTCACAGGGCAACTGAGACAAGAGTCGCAATGGTCTGGGAAGTTTGAGGCTTCAACAAACGCAAGATGTCAAACGAGACCGGCTGCTGCTTGCAGTCGAGCACCCTACTCTTTACTGCTGCTTTGTCAACACCTATCAGCAGATCATGCAAGTTCCAGAATCGCTACATAGATGAGAATCTCTACACAGCGGTCTAATAATCTTGAAAGTGGTGTTTGCGTTATTGCATACTTGGCAGTTCCGTGTCCAAGTGACCATTGTTGCTGCCGGCAGAGGGAGGGAGAGTAACATCAAGAGTGTCCTTCATCCGAGACCGTCTGGCTCCTCAAAGCGGTTTTGGTAGGTGTACACTCCTTTAGAAGTCACGGAGAATATCTACATCGTTGAAGACGAATATCGAGTGTCGTTCGAGACGGGTGACAGCCATGGACACGAAAGCACCCTGGACTTTGGGTCAGGTCCCCGGCGCAATTAGTGTATCTTAGCAATAAGTTGCTTTTCATTTTGTAGTTTATAATGTCTCAATGTAAGAAGAATTTCACATTGTGCCTACCTCGCCAGCCGCATCACCAGTCACCCAGTGCAAACGGAGGCAACGCCACGAGCCCCACGGTAAAATCCGAGGCGCCCGTAGATGTTCCGCCTGTCGCAGAACGCGAATCACACCTTGTAGTTATCTTTTCTCGTTGCAAAAAGAACTCACGGAAGGCGACAAGTCATCTCGACCACTATGGGAAACTTCGAACAACAGCTCCGGTCGTCCGAGGACATGTGATGTGTCTCCCAAGTTAGAACCTCGTGCGCAGCATAGCAGTTTCTCCATTGCTATGGATTGTTCGCCTGCGTCAAGCTTTTCTTTCTCTTGCGAGATCTCAACAGAATGTGGTATAGTAAAAGTGCACGCCACGAGGCGTCGCCAAGAGAATTACAGTATGTCCAGTCCGAGGATGCAAACCCAATTTCGACAACATCGCACCTGTAGACCACCCCCTTGGTTCGAAATGCAGCTGTACACGCTCAGCTTGTAACCAAAAAATTAGATATGCCCTGAATAGCAGGGTATGTTCAACGACCATTTTCCAAGCTCCCTTCAACAACTATTACACGCACTCTCACTTCGCCTCATATTTCCCGCTTACAATCTTCCGCACGAGCGGCACTTCCTGCCAGTTCACAGGCTTCGGCGGCACAACCGCGCTTTCGTCCGCAAACGGGTCGTTATCCGTGTCCTCGCCACTCGTGTCGTCCACCGCCTTTTCCTTGCCCTTGCTCTCCCCGCGCCGGCTGATCGAAATGCCGCTATGACTCGCCCCGCTTTCAACATCGTCGTCGTCGTCCGGCTTGGACGTGGTGATGTACTCCCACCGCGCTTCGATGTTCCCGGCCTTGGGCTCACCTTTCTCCGCGCCGATGACGCGGCATATGATCTTCTGCCAGTCACTGCCGGACTGCAGCGTGACGTCGCCCAGACGCCAGTAGACGAGGTGCTTGTCTTTGAGGTGCGTGCCCGTCGGTTTTGTCTGGACGCCGCTTGCTCGTGCGCCTTCGTAGGTTGCCACGAAGTTGACACCTTTAAGTACCACTGGTTCTGAGTTGTGAGGGAAATCCGGATTGAGCTTGTACTGCAGTACGAGACCGAGTTTGTCGCCCATTGGTTTCCAGACCGGATGGACGATGAGGGGACAGTAGGTTGCGAAGTCCGATGTCGGATCGTCGGCGTGGACGCGGTACGTGAAACCAGGAGTGGGTACCTTGGAGGGTATGTGAGAGACATCGAGAGTAAATTCGTCGGGGGTTGGTGTGCTCGAGACAAAAATGCGGTTAGGGCCAATAGCATCCAGACTTGGAAAGTCGTTGATGCGAATCATCTCGCGAGCTATTCTTCTGTCAGCATGGGTCGGGTGTGCGATCTGACGTTGCGACTCACTTTCGGAAACCATTCCATCCCCATTATACGCAAATGCAACCTCGCCATTGATCTTGACGGATTTCAGCGCGCCGTCTTCGAAAAACGCGGATACCGTCTCGATGATACTCGAGTTGAGCCCGGGCGCGGTCAGCTCAGGGTGTTTGCCATGCATCATACCACCCAAGCTCGTTGCGCTTCTGATGGAGTTGGTGTCGCTGGTCCCTGTCACACTGGCCTCGCTCGCTAAAGTCTGTATCGCTGATGGTCTCGAGCTCATACTGCTACTGGCGAGAAGTGCAGGAGATGGTGGCAGGTTTTGTGTCGGCTCGGCAACACCGAGAGATCCCGACGAATCCGCGGCTGGACTCGGGACGCTCAAAGGCACATACATGGTATTGCGCACATCTCTCCGTCCACGAACGGTACCTGCCCGCCGCGCTGGCGCTCCCAGAGTACTTAAAGAGCTCGCAACATTCGCCAATGCTGCTTTGCTCGCGTCAGGATCTTCCTCTGCAATAGGACTGTTTTGTATGTTGAGTTTGAAAGGTTGGTCATGATCCTCCCCAGCCTCTGTGGCTGCCTCCCTCTGCGCCTGGGAAATAGGATCATTGGCTGCAGGTGGTATAGTGAATCCGTCTTGATCCTTGGCTGCTTCAACCTCCTTCTTCAGGTGCGATGGGGGTGGACCTGGGGGCGGAGGCGCGTCGAAGATGGCTTCCGCGGTTGCGCCGTTGAGCAAGTTCAGATGACCGCCCATGCCAGACCCCATGCCATTCGTGCCGTTGGTTGCTGCGCCCGAGTCCGCCTTGGGCATACCTGGCGTATCTGGTGTCTCCTCTAAAGCGTCCAGTCTACCGGTGGAGGTGGCGAGGTTGCTTGACGAGGCTTGAGGTGACAAGCGACCGTGGCTGCTGTGAGCGCGTTGGAACGGCCCTCTCTCCTTGCCTGGTGACAGTTGACCAAATCCACCATGTACACTCTGTCGTCGTCGGCCAAAGACTGTTCCGATACGACTTCGTAATTTTGATTCTGAAAATACGTCAGCATAAGTACCCATACAAAAGCCAAGCAGATTGACCAGGCGCTTCGCATACCAGACTTCTCTTCTTGCATGGAGTGATTGCTCCGGTTGTCGTCCATCTGTGCAAAGGACGTGGGCGGCGCCAAGCTAGAATCGGCAGTGGACGGAGGTTGATTACTGGTCGACGTCGACTGCCTCGCGGGTACGTTAGTGGACGTTGACTGTCTTGTGCCGGTGGGTGTTCTTTCGGAGGGCCTCCTCTCTATCCTGGCCCTTCCACCTGTGACTCGGTTGGCGAAGCCCTCCACCTCCCTCGCAGTATCGGCCTCCAATATGGTCGCCAGAGCATCGGTGGCAGCGGCGCGAAGCCTCTCCGACTGGTCAACCTCGTGAGTTTCGAATTGTGTAAGCACATCTCGGAGGTGGTTGCAACGCTGTTCGTCGAGGGCCTGCAGAGTCTCGAGGATGAAGGGAGCTTGTGATTCCCATTGGGATGAAGCCGACTCTAGTCTTTGTGTGGCCGTGTCCACCTTGAGGGCACTGGCCTTCCCACCTTTCCTAGATAGCTTCTCGATCTTCTCCTTGGCATCGTCTAGTTCGCGCGCCATGGTGCCCAAATTCGTGGACATGGTCTGCATGTTCAGGACATCTTTGCGATTTTGGAATTGGCGCAGAGGCTGCTCGACGTCCTTGTCAACGCGCTGAGCGAAGAGCTGGTGCGAGGCGGCAGCGGCGTCGGTGGCCCTTAGAATCTTGTCCCATGAAGGTTGGAAGGTACCAAGCTCGGAGTTGGCATTGGGCACCTTGAACAGCTGCAGCTTCCTAAGGCCGGCGACATACTGGTCTTCGATACGTCGTCGCTCCTGTGAAGTCGGTGATTAGCGCTTGGCCAGTCGTAGATCGTAGGTCGTAGATCGCTGATCGTAGTAGCGGTATGGTATATGATGTGGTGGTTGACGGCGTGCATACCTGTAGCCAGTCCGCAATTTCCGTGTTGACCTTTGTAATTCGTTTCAACCGTTCGTGGACAACTTGCGTTGTTTGTGTGGGCTGCAAGGCTGCCTAGAAGCGAGTGGAAGAATAACCCGTTAGCATACAATGCGCGGAGTGGTGAGGCAGACTCAGGACCCGGGTGTGGGACCCAACGATAGAGCGCATGGCAGGACTTTGGCCACCACAGCCAATTGGGTAGACTTACCAGCATCGAGGGATACTCTGACCTCTGGAGCTCCTCCATTGTGGGTGTGGGTGTTCACTGTGGTCGGCGCAAGCACGAGTAGCTCTACTTAAGATTCAGGGGAAGAGGACGCGCGCACTTCATGAACAACGAGCGTGTCGAGGCTTGGCTGCCGCGGATGGATCGGATGCTGGACCGGAAGTCAAAGCAGAAGTAGCGAAAGTGGAACTGCACGGACGGGCAGGATCGAGGGACTGTCACGTAGACTATGTGCGACTATGTACAGCGACGCAGCGCGGAGGTGGTTGCGTAAAGTTCGGACGAAGGAAGGGTAAGGCTGAAAGGCTGAAAGGCTGAAGTGGTGCGGTAACGGTTGATGTCGGCGGGTGAAGTTCCACTTCAGGCCCAATCGCAAGTACAAGTATAAGACGCTGGCCGCTGGACAGTGGCGAGCTGGCTATCTGTATGCGTCGTGATGCACTAGTTGAAAGTCAAAGTGTTGACGTGGTCGCCAATGTCCAATGACCTCCCAAGAAACAGGGACATTACCTTTGGAAAAGGTTGTTGAGCGAGGCGAGGCCAGGCCAGGCCAGGCCATGGACTCGGGCTTCATCTCCAATTAGCGCAGGTCCCGCTTGCGCTGGCTGCCGCGGCCTAATAATGCGGGATCCACTGCCGCGATGCGCCGTTCACGGTGTTGGTGTCTTGCAGGCCTGAGCCTGATGACATCAGGATCGTTCCGGGTTAGGGTCTGCATGATTACCTTCCAGATGCCGCTTGAACTTGAGCTATCTAGGTAGAGCTTGAGGATGTCTGGAATTAACTTAGTTCACGCTACTTGAGCTAGCCATTTGTCCAACAGAGATGCTGAGAAATGGACGCCTGGGACAGATAACCGCGTTACACTTGTGTCTGCGACAAGACTCAACGGTGCTGGTGTTGCCGACTGGCCTGTCGAGTATGCAAGGATCATCCGATGTCCAACTCCGACACATTACCCTTCATGACCAGCAACCAGCCAGCGCCAAACAGTCACTTTGTCCCAATCTGCGCTGACCCTCGTTATGCCCGACACTAAGCACTGGCATGCTGCGCTTACAGCCTCCGAACGCTACGACAGCATCCAGAAAATGTATGTTCCTCTTCGTCTTTTTCCTAGCATCCCAAGCTGATATGCGTCAGCCAGAGCGCTCTTGAGCTCGACCCAAGCCTGGGCCAAGGCAAGACCGCATTCGCTATCGAGAACGAGGCCTATAGTACCTCTTCTTCGCGTCAGAAGTACGAAGCCGCCTGCGACATTTCCCCCCAGGGTGCAAGAGCGTCACCGTCGTCATCCCCCTTCGCGAATGGCCATGATGGAAGTCAGGACGCAAGCCCCGGCGAGAGGATAGGTCCATTCGAGAATTGCAAGTACATTGCTAGCGGTGTCACTGCCGAAGTCTATCGACACAATGATCGTGCTCTCAAAGTCATCACAGAGACTCGCAACATCGATCCCCACAATCCGCTGCGAGAGGCCGCCATCCTGTCGCAGCTCAAGAAGCCGTGCATTCCACTGCTCGACACCTTCTATGACCACGAGCAACGGTTCACCCTGGTCTTCCCTTACATGCCCCTAAGTCTCTCGGATCTGCTAAATTCGGGTTCCTTAACTTCCGTTCAAATTCGCTGCATTTTCACAGACCTGTGCCAAGCACTCGCCGACATCCATGCCAAGGACATCATTCACCGCGATGTGAAACCTCAGGCCATTTTGCTTGCCTCACCACAAGGCCCCGCATGCCTGTCCGACTTTGGCACAGCCTGGCATCCACAGCTTTCCCTTTCAACCGAGCCAAAAGATGCTAAGGTGTTGGACATCGGCACTGGACCGTATCGTGCACCCGAGGTCCTCTTCGGGAATAAGTCGTATGGCACTGCCGTCGACATGTGGGCGGTGGGCTGCATGCTGGCCGAATGTGCCCGCCGTCCACCAATCCCCCTTTTTGAGTCAAGACCTGTCCACGAAGATGGCAATCAGCTGGGCCTCATTTTGAGCATTTTCAAGACCATCGGCACACCTACCAAGGACACCTGGCCCGAGGCTCAGGCTTTCAGGACGCCTCCTTTTGAACTCTACACGGTCTTCGAGGCCCGGCCATGGGACGATATACTCGATGGAGTCGACGAGGGCTGGGCAGACATAGTGAAGAAAATGGTCAAGTACAGTTCGAAGAGGATGACAGCTATCCAGGCGAGTTCCGTTGCATCCCATTTCAGAGCCACTGCTGACTGTGCCTTGCGAACTTAGCTATTGGAACACCCGTACATGGCTATAGACTGAGGAGGGCGGCGTACTATGGGCACTCCCATGAAATTATCATAGCAAGTCGTTCAAGGCATCATCTGCCGTATGCACTGCTCTATCATGCCACTCCGGTTCACTTTGAGGGGGCTCTGACCATTAGAGCGGGGGTCGCATACACAGCAAAGCATACCTAGTAGTACCCGATTCCGGCCTCAGCCAAAACAGTCCGCTTCAGACAGCTTGGCACATACCATTTGTCTTGCGCGTCTGTACTTCTATTTTCTTGCGGCTAGCAGGAACCAATATAGTTTCGATGTGGCAAGCAGGCTCCAACAAATGTTGCAATGCCTTTGGTGTGTCGGTCAGTACATGTTGGCGGCAGGACGAAGTTAGCTTGTCCCGTCGCCCCTATCGCCAATTCGAGTCAGACAAGTGACTGGTCTTTTCTGCAGGAAGCTTGGTACCGTATGGGCAAGGTCTTGAGTTCTTTTATCAATCAAGGGCTGTAAGTGCTTTCCGTGGGAGGAAAATAGGACCGCATATTCGGTCGAAGCCTATTCGTGGTTGGTGAGATTGCTTCACGTCCTCCTGAGCCGACAGTATAGTCACTTTTCCGTGGCATTGTAAAACTTCTCTTATATCTGCATACCATGTTGGGACCTTGATGGGAATGAGCGGGTGAATGGCATTTGACTCGCCCGCTCACCGTGGAATGAGGCGTTGCATAATCTCTCCGACACGGCCAACACCAGATGTTCAATTGGCCATGCCGCTATCCATGTCTAACTCGCGAATCTGCAATACAGAATCTTCCATTAAATCATACCGAAGGGAGAGAAGCTGAACACATACAACTGCGTTCACGGTATACTCGACCTATTTGTTACCATACGTCAAGCATCATCTTTTTCTCTTTCACTAGTCGCCCCTTTGGTTAGTGGTGGTGCTAGTTGAATTAGTGCCTTATCAGCAGACTATTATGTCCCTGGAATGGATTCTACTATGGTGCCTAGTTCTTGCTAGTGCAAACGCAGAATTGACGCAGCAGAACAACGCCTCCCCTTTCAGTGATGCGAACTCTACCTTAGTCTTGGAAATACCTGCTCGCGGTGACAATAAGATCTAACTTGCTGCGAGAGATGAACCCGATCCTCACTTTGTACGCTATACATACACGACCACATATCTGACAACAATCAGCGAGGCGCATGACGCCCACACAAGGTAATAGAAGACCTCCGATCCATGGTGCGGAAGACGAGAAGTCTGATCATCATCATAGACCTGCGAATCCTGTCGAGGCTGCTAGCTCGCCTGGTCCTATGGTGCAGGCGGACGCAACGCGCGAAACAGCATGCCCTGCCAATACACAACAAGTAGCAAGTGGGTCACAGCTTACATCGCCAGAGCTTCACCCAGACCCTATGACTACGCCGAGGTCTGCGGCAACCCGAAACCTACAGCAGACCTCTGGTAATCATTATGGAAATGAAATAATCACTAGTGCAAGCAGTGATTCTGACTTTTTGTCAACGCTGCTAGTCCCGCCAAAGTCGACATGGCACATTTCGTCTCTCAATTTGCCAGCGAGTGTCACCAGCAGTATCTTTGGTAGCTATACGAGCTCCAGCGAGCCAAGTTCGCTCTTCTCAACTTCTATAATGGAGGGAACAAGACCAACCTTTTCAACAGATGCCTTCTTCAGTGCCTTAAAAGCTCAACAGGCCTGACTAGTCCTACATCGTATATTTTGACCTTGAAACGCCAGACCTCGGTCGAAGTCACATCTGGCAGCTAAGAGTCGCCTTCGTAAAGCAGTGATGATGGCACTAGGTCGTCATATTTGCCATTGAGCTCAGTAGCGGGTAGTACACAAGTCTCAATTACTAGTCAGAGCACCACCAGTGGAATTCGGTCCAGCAGTCCAGTCACTTCCAGCTCTCATTTATCGATCACGGTGGGACCCAGCCAGAGCAGCACCGCGCTATATAGCAGTCTAGCAAGGAGCATCGACAGTAGTAAGATGAGTAGTGGGACGCGCTTGCCAACGTCACCCAGCATGGGTCCTGCAAGCGTGCAAGCCTGGAGCAGCTTCCAAGTTGGAGGCAGCACTCAGCTCGACAGCAGCACTCAATTCGAGAGTAGTCCCCAGTCCGCAAGCAGCCCTCAACTCGAAATCAGCCAGCCAACGAGTACCAGTCAGCCAGCTAGTACCAGTCAACTAGCGAGCAGCAGCCAGTCATCGAGTAACAGCCAGCCGGTGAGCAGCGCTCAACTTGAGAGTAGCAGTCAATTTCCAAGCACCTACATGTCTACTCGGTCTTCAAGTGTACAATATGCCGCGAATACAGTGTCCACAACGCCGGGCTCCGTTGGGCAGTCTTCGGAACAACTATCCATAGCATATTCATCTATGGCCCAGTCCTCCACTGGTCAGGGTACAAGTGACCTATCATCAGCTATTCAGGCATCGAGTCTAGCCCTCGGCACCACTGAAGCGAGCTCGCCACCTTCATTTGAAAGTTCGGCCACGTCCAGTCTAGAGACGAGTATGCGCCTAGCGCTCATATTCCCAACCTGCTGCAGTGCCGTTTCAAGTCTCGGGTCTTCAATTTTGAGCCCATAACAGGCCTCGGCGACCTCTTTGCAGGACTTGGCATGGTCTTCAAGCTCCCAAATAACGAGTTCGCAGACCACACCTTTGCAGGATATAGAGCCTCCGATGCAAAGCTCCTCGCCCGCGGCTTCTACAACGTCTTTCACAACGCCCGTGGCGCCAATAATCCCCAACATCGAGCGCTACCCAAATCTGCAGGGATCGTTGACCACCCTGTGGTCTACTTCTTCCAAATGATCGCCTATTTACTCTACTATGCCTAGTAGCATTGCCACAGTTTTCGCTGGGCTTTCTACCTCCTTACCGCTATCTTCAAGCTTGCCTTTGATACAGCAGACTCCCAAGAGTCTAACGACACCGATGCAACCATTTGGGCCAGGTACCGGTACACCTTTGTTGTCCACAATACCGAGTAATTCGAGCCTCGATACATCCAGCTCGCAACACTCATTCTCTCCAAGTCAAATATCGCAAACCTCAGTCACTTCAATCCTACCCAGTCTGAGTCTTCAGAGTTCCACAGTAAGGACCGGCTAGCTCAGTGAACAGAGCTCACTGTGGCTATCATCGTATTAACAACAGCTGCCGTCCACCTTATCAAGCCAGATTCTACAGATCTCGTCCAGTTCCATAGAGTCCACCACGATTCTCACGAGCTCGCAGACCGACCTGACAGCTTCAAAGATCACTTCAGTCCCTGTCCTTTCAGATCCAAGCACAGAAGCGCAGTCTTCTTATAGCACTTCAAAGCCCTACGATGGCTCGTCCTTCTCAAGTACTCTTGGGCTTCCAACATCCGCCTCGATTTGGGATCCTCCGGTACAGAGCGCTACCGCACAGCTTTCCCCGTCGATACAGCCGTTACAAGGCTCCTCTTTCTTGAGCTCAACAACTCTGCAGACTAGCTTGATCACGAGTTCAAGTTTTGTGCCGTTATCGCCAGCCTCCACGACAATTTCTCAGAGCTCAGCGTCCGTCCCAGAGTAAGTGTTGCAAACTCGAGCCCTCTCAAGCTCAACATCCTTGCAAACCAGTACGGTGCCAAACATGAGTGCCGCGGCACCACCAGCGGCCCCCACGACTCCAGATCCTAGCGCGTTGTTCACTACTGGAACAATCTTACAGAGCTCATTGCTAAGCAGTTCGGGGTCACTAAACTCGAGTTTCATGGTGATGTTGACATATTCTTCCAAGCGGACGGAATTAGTAATAAACACTCCGTCTACTAGCTCCACGTTATTTACGACTAGCCCAGCCTTCTCCGTGGGGATTTCATCGCAGGCCCCGTCACTCCAGAGCAGTTCTGTCCCCCAGACCTCGGCCTCCCTGGGCCCCTCAACACGAATTTCCGCTGGAGCATTTGCGATTTCCAGTCTACCAGCCTCGAGCTCGGCTGTGCAAACCTCTACATTAGTGCTTATTAGTCAAGTTCCTTCCATTAGGACTAGCACAACGCAACCTCAGTTTTCCCAGAGCATTTCGGCACCTCAGACCTCGGTCAGCTTTGTAGCTTCGATCTGGTATTCGATCTCCACGTCCCCGACATTAACCACCACCAGTAGTCAAACATCGAGGACAAGCGTCATCCCACCATTACGAACCCTATGCTACGACGACTTCACAAGCGGTCCATACCCCAATTTGACGACCTATGACGGCTCCTGGACGGCCACAAATCAAACCATGTCAGAAACTGCGTTTGTGAACGGGGCAAAAGCCGTCTATGCAGGGTGTCCAGCCTATAGTGACTTCACCGTCGACGGCTATGTGAGGCACAACGTCCTCAATTCCACGGGCTACGCCAACGACGGTATTTCAGGGTTCCTCTCCCGTGTGTCAAATCCCGCAATCGGCATGGACAGTTACCAGGGATACTATGCGTACCTGGACAAGAATGGAAATGTGGGTCTGGGCATGTCTAATAACACATGGAAGCTCCTGACGAATGGTGCTGTTCCTGGGGGAATCACTCCGGGGATTTTCTATCACTTGCGAGTTACTGTGATTGGCAGCAATATCCGGGTCTATGTGACCGATATGGTGACGCCGAAGATCAACATCACAGACACGACTTAGTCGAGCGGGAGGATTGGCATACGAGTGCAGTTTGTGCAGTCATCTTTCGATACTATTCCTGTTCTGGCGCCGATCGCTTGAGGACACAAGGTCTAGACCTGGTGTAGCTGGTTCACATTCTCGGTTCGCAGTTTTGATTCGAGAAAGCCTCAGAAAGGGTCTTGGAAGAGCATACTGCATCAGGTCACGCTTGTGTGGAAAGCCTGGGCAATGTTGGCATGGGAAGACACACTGCTCGATAGCGCATGCGGAGGTGAGAGCTACGAGAGGAGTGAAGTATGACCAGTCATCCTCGTAGCCAGCCAGATGCCTGCGACAGGTGCCAAAAAGATTTTTACGGACGTCTTGTTACCGAAGTAAAATTGACCTTGTGAAGGATGCTGATGCGGGTCCTGTTTGCGCTATAACAAATCCTTGACGGATCTGGGAGATTACACTGCGTTTTCGTCGTGGCTTCTGGCGGCATTAGCAAGACTTGGTGGCTGCTCTAATGCATTGGAATAAAGGGAAGTCGGTTCGAGAATTCCGAGGTTGTTGTCTGCCAGAGCACGGTGCCCGGGGCGCAGAGTCGACTACGGCATGGATGCGGCAGCAACTTGATGGTATTCGACATGAATATTGGTAGCTACAGTTTAAGCATTCCCCTTCATCTGGTCTCAAGCAATACTTAGGTACTTTTTGGGGAGGTTTAGGTTGGTGGAAGTCGCCCGCAGTCCGGTTAAGTGATACGCCTGGCACCACGACATCAACACTTTCCTGTCAATTGTTGCATCAATGTCTCTTCTTTCCACCTTCAACCCAGCGTCGCTAAATTACTGCAGCGGCCTCGCTTGCCTGGTGCGTTCACACAACGATACACACGCACAAAAGAGGTCTTTTCAACTTTTCGGCTGCGGCCACATCTCTTTCCTTTTTTTCACTTTCCTTTCCTGTTGATGATTATGTCATCATTAGCCTCACCCTTTCTCTCTGAGAGCACACAACTTTTACACACAGAATGCATTGCGATCTGCTTGAGGGCTCCTCTGCGTTCCTCTCATCCTCTCATTGCTTAGTACTCGCGGCTCCCTTCGACGCGGCTCGGCACAGTTCAATGCAATTCGGCACAACCAAGTTCAAATCGCAATTGCGCAACGAACAAGTAAGTCAACAATTTGGCTTGGCTGCCCTGTCTTCCTGCCTTTCCTGTTCCCTTTCCACTCTCTTCTTACTCCGCGGGCACGGTTTCACAAACTCTGGTACGACTGCGGCTGGCTTAAAGTGCTCAGTAAGGCCACCACTGAATACGTCGACTCGACCTGTCCGATCGCGAGATAGCCATCCCTCCCTTTGCAGTCTACTACTCAGTGGCCTGGCAGGTTAGGCGAACTAATTCGTGAGGTTGGTTCACAGGCTGATTTTCTTGCCCTCCGCTGGCCATGGAACCCAGATCTCTTTCCTCCTGCCCAACGTCTTCCAAGGTTGCAAACGTCGCGATCCAATTGACCAACTGCTGACCCACAAGCAGCTGTCATTATGGGTTTCAAGAACAAATCTTACACCTCTTGTCTGATGGGGTTCATCGACAGAGCCGCGCACGAAGGGACAAACTCAGGTCTTCATCAGCCACGAGTCAAATGGGTTCACATTTGCGGTCGAGCAGTATTCACCCAACGAGATGCCTTTCGTCGATGCTTACATTCCCGCCACCCACGGCGATCGCACCTTAGGTGTCTCCGAAGTCGACAAACGGCAAGTCTACTTTGGCTCAACCATCGGGAACCTTGGCCTCAGTTTTACTGCCATGCCAGGAAGCATGCGCGAAATACTTCCAGTTCAAGCCTTCGCCAAGCTGCACAGCGTCGAAGTTGAGGAATTGCTTATGGCTTTGCTGAAGCTCCAGAAGAACGACGTCGCCAGGACGATGTCCGATGAGAAGTTTCGACAAGCATAGAAGGATTCCTACTGGGATGGCTTCGAATTTGTTGAAATACGTACTGGTCATCACTGTGAGCTTTGACCTCTTTAGGTCAGCTAACTAGCTAATAGCCAGATCCAAGACTGGCTACATGTTTGATAAGAGAATTTGATCTAGCTATAAACAGTGGGTGCCCCACTTGAGGGGCCTGTAGCTAGAACCTCTGAATCTATCGCTTTTACCCACATTTTCAACAGAATTGAGGGCTTTCAAGGTGGCCGACCAGACGGACCCATACTACCCCAGTGGTCCACACAACGATGACAACGTTTTAACGGAGAAGGGCGCGTACACCTGCGCTATGCCATTCTCGAAGATGACACTGCACCACACCGTGTTCTTCTTTCTTCTTCCTAGTTGCGAAGCTAGAATGCAGCAAGCTTTCGACGTGCGGAGAGGACAATTGCTGAACTGTCCGCACAACCACTTGTCATCCCATCCGGGGCCTCGTATGTAACTTGTCCTGTTTACTGCTTCCAGATAGTCATATTAACTCAACATAGCAAGCAGTACGACGCCGAGAAGGCCGCTGAGCTCCAGAGCAAGCTCCAAGGCGACGACATGAAGCCGATCAAGCATGCGCCATACCGCCCTTGGGATTACTTCGAGGCAGCATTTGTTAGACGTGCATCCGGCACTGACGATGATCTTGGTGTGGGAATGACCTGATTACTTTCACCCGGTGCTGAATGACGGACTCTCATAGAGTAGGACCTGTCTGAAGTTGCCCAACCAGGCTGAACAAACAGAGCAGCGGATCAACGCTGTCAATCGCAGGACTGCCCGCTCGATGGGATGCCTTGCCATGCCATGCAAGGGATCATTCGCTGCAGAGATGGAGAAGACCTCGACAGGCGCCCATCATAAGCATATGCTAGGGCTAAATATCTCACTGGTCTCAAAGGCAAGGTGGTGCAGTCCATGATCGACATCCCCCCGAGCCTCAAGAAAAGGATGTGCGACTTCCGTCAATGCCCTATGAACACCTTGATGGCTGCCACCAACGATACCTTCATTGGTGAGATCGAGAATAAGGTTCTTATCCAGCACAATGATAACCTGTTCGATATCAAATGAGCAGTGCCATGTATCCAGACCTTTGCCAGTCAAGACTTGTCCATCAGCTGTCACGGAGAGGGCCGAGATCAGCCTAGCAAATGGATCTTGAAAGATCTTTCTGCGGCCGCCAACGTCCGTATTGAATTTACCCACAAGAAGCCCAAGCAGGTGGTGCCGATTCATTTCACGATTGCTGGTCCGCCCGAAAATATTCCTGGCGCCGTTGCTGTACTGGAGGCCTGGGTCGGATCCTCAAGTGTAAGGAAGGATACCAAGGATGCCAGGAGGGCGGCTCAGAAAAACGTCAAAAGTTCAATAGGACGTGATAAGGCTTGAAAAAAGCAGTCCGCCAAGGCCAAGGCCAAGGAGAAGATCAGGAAGTCGACATACTGGACTGCTCAACCTGGCTGGTTCGACACTCTGCCTGCCACTCAGGCTCTTGCTGAGGCTCTTTTTGACCTTCCTGGTGAGGCTTCTGCGGAGGCATCCGAGCAGGGGTCGATGATTTGCCTGAACAGCGCACCGTTGCTGTGCACCGTTATGGTTAAGGGTCGCGTAGTTGAAGAGAACGCCAGCATTGCTGGCAACTCGGAGGATTTGACTGCAGCTTTCTCTGGTTTGGTGGATTGTTAAGAAGTCGGTTTCAAGGAGATCGCCGAGGTGCAGATTAGTTCAGGGAGCAGTGAGCAGTGAATTCATTCACAATATCAAGGCATTGAATGGGCTCCAGATGTATCTCGCCTTGATCTGTCCTGTTGCTACTCCTTTGTAGACTCTTGTACTGGTCTGTGGGATGCTTGTCGGGGGAGCGTTCGATTGTGGGTTGCTCGTATGTAGGAACTTCTGGGTACTTTCTCGATGTTTTTGGCGGGGACCTCTGTAAACAATTGTGCGGCCACGGTATAATTGGGTTTATTGCGTCTCGGCTTGTGGTAGAGGTAGTGAGGAATAGTGGTGCTCTGTTAGAGACAGAGGTGAGGTTGATTCAGGGATAAATTGTCGGCGCCGGAGTCCTCCTCCGAGGTGCGGGGGACCGGAGCCGACCGCAGCGTGCATTACATGCCTCATGACGATGCTTGCTGGATGCAGACTCCATCATGCATGCAGGGTCCCTAAAACAAGCTTTGGAGGCTGAAGATTGCTTATCGCTTGGCAACGTCACTTCCATCTCACATCAACAACCTGAGTTGTTTGCAGGTGAGCTCGCATGTTGTGTCGAAAACCATTCGCATTGACCCCACTCAGGCATCCGACGAGAAGGCCGCGAACGTTCTTCACTACCGAGATTTATTTCATCGCACACCGCCTTCGAGAGTCTGCGAAGACCCGAGTCTTTGTACTCCCAGTGGGCGTCCCCATGGCCGCCTCTCCCCAATGTCGCCTTCCGCGTGCGAGCTCACGTCACTTGTCCTCAGCCTTCAACGTCCGAAGCCACGATCAGCCCGACGCCTTGATGAATGCATTACAGCTCGGGGGCAGAGGACCCAGCTTTGGGTGTCCATGGACTCGGGCAGGCATACGGCTGCGATGGAAGACGCCGATCAACCGAATATATCTGTTGGACATTATTTGAGCGCAGGAAACCACGCTGTGGCAGTTTCGGACTGAGCATCGAATAGTCTGCTTTGAAATGATGCTGTGCCGGCAGCAAGATTCCAATGCCTGAGGGCAGGGACGTTGGACAGCATCGAGTGATGCTCACGGCCTCGGCAGGCAGGCCGCCTCAACTCATCCAGTCCGAAACGACCCAGATCCCCAAAGTCGGCGCTTGTGCTCCCATAGCAAGCTGCAGGCGATCGGTGGAGAGGGGCGCCACATGAGCTGTCGTTTCGATCTCATATCTCTCCCCATGCCATGGAAAGTACAACGGCAGTGAGACACGCTTCAGAGAGTGAGGTCGCGCATGGCGTGGGTCTATCGTTTGGTCTTGTTCTGGACTGTGTGTCTGTAATCAGAGCACTTCTTGTGTATGTCGTGGACTAAAGACCATGTGGTCATAGCCGGGTGATACGGGCAAGCTCTTCATCTTAAGCCTGGCTCAGATCGATCGACAGACGAGCAGATTCTATTGTCAATGAATTGATACGTGCACAGTGACGGCAACTGCTGTGGTCAGTGTCACCTACTGAGGGAGAACACGAGTCAAACAAAGTTGATATGATATTGCAGGTGCCGTGTGCGACATCAGTCCTCATTCTCTCCACATATCTCTGCATTGGGGCGCAGAGTCTCACGGGTGCTTCCGGACTGTGCGCATGCGGTGTGAGTATCAAGAGACTGAGCAACTAATGCATTCCTTGGGTTGGTTATGTGCGCACAGCGGGCAGTCGACGAGATGGCTGGAGAAAGATGAAAAGGCTTTCCTGTAGCCGCCGCCGTGTTAGTCTGACGTTCTAAAGCTGTGCGACGCCAGAGACGCGTAAGATCGCAGTATCTGGGCGGGCGAGCCATCGCCCGGAAGTGCTAGTGGCTGAGACGATGTGCAGTGGCCTCGCCAGCACTTTGGTGGATATGCCAACGCTGACATACATGTCTAGTCAAGCATTTCTCTGGACTGGCCGGCAACAATGCCGGCATGGCCGGATCAATGATCGAGTCTGAGGAACACGGCTACTTCGGGAATACAGAAGTGCATCACACAACGGGAGAGACGGCCGCAGGTGGGTTGTACCTTCCCGATATCTCGTGATGCCCTTGCTCGGCTGTTCACGTAGGCATCCAGGGAGGAGCCATGTCTTCCTGAGCAGCGTCTCGTCCGATGCTCCTTCCATTGTGGCCTCTGGGGTCGTCGTGTTTGTGAATCTCCAGAGTGGGTGCGCAGAGTCCAAGGTAAGGCAGGGGCGATATTATCACGGGAAGGAGCCAGTGTGCTCCTAGTAAATGTGTGTGTCGTGGCATTGTGTGGCTCCTTCCCTATGTCGCTCGTCCCGGATGATGATGTGTCCCGCCTCGATTCGCGAATCTCACATCTTCTCGCGCCCAACCTCAACACAACATCTTGCCCACCAATCTCGACCACGCGATCTTGTCGCGCCTGACCTGGATCGACAGCATCTGTTTTCGCCGTCGGTTCCAATTTCTTCACGCCATCCGTCACAGATCAACACTCGGCTGGTGGCTGCTTGTGCTCACACAACGGAGGTCCGCCTCTATTTCACATCGTCCGTCCCAAGTATCCTGAGCCTGTTCATGTGTCTCGCTTGCCTCATTCGATTTGATCACAAATCTGTCTGCTCGTCTGTTCTACTTTGCTTCACCAGTCACAGCTGTTGCCTCACTCTCCTCGCGCGCTCATCAGCCTGCAGCAATCAGCTTGTCTTGTTACATCTTTGCGTGTTGACAACAGCAAGCACGCCATCAGGAAACATTTCGACTCGTCTCACTGCTTTCGCGTCCTTCAGCGACGCTCTCCTTCACGATGCCTCCTCGCGCCCCATGGAAGCGTCAGAACGCCGCCGACACTAGTGGTGAGGGTGTTGGCAGTCACAAGCTGGGCCAACGTCTCTCCTTTCCCATGAAGGCCAATCTTGCTGCCTTCATCAGCGAGTTCGTCGGAACCTTTCTGTTTCTCTTCGTGGGTATTCCTCAACATGCTGCCCCTTACCAAATCCCTCGATGTACAGTCTAATGCTGCTGCTGCTGTAGTTCGCGCTCGGTGGCACTCATGTCGTCAATGACGCCACGAGTGCCAGCTCGACTGGAAGCCTGACGATGAATGCTGCCCAGCTTCTCTACATCTCTTTCGCCTTTGGCATGTCGTTGATGGTAAATGTCTGGTAAGAGTCAACCAACCCGTTCTCTGCCGGCCCCATCTGTCCGTGGGGACATTTCCCCTACCAACGAGACTGATCTTCTGTCATGTAGGGCTTTCTTCCGCATCGGAGGTGGCATGTTCAATCCTGCCGTTGCCGTAGCCATGTTCGCGCTTGGTGCCATTGACTTCATTCGTCTTCTTCTTGTCTTCATTGCCCAGATCGCTGGAAGCCTCGCGGCGGCCGGCCTCGCCGATGCCCTGATGCCGGGCCGCGGATTCTATGCCACAACCACTCTCAACGGCGGCATCAGTATCACCCAGGCCTTCTTTCTCGAGCTGTTCCTGACAGCTCAGCTGGTTTTCGCCATATTCATGCTGGTTGTCGAGAAGCACCGCTCTACTGCCGTTGGCTGTATTGGCGTTGGAATGGCCTTGTTCATTGCCCAGATGACGTTCGTCCCCAAATCCCTGGTGGTCTTCGCCGGCTTGCTGACGATTTATTGCAGGGGCGTTTACTACACCGGAGGTAGTCTTAATCCAGCCAGATCCTTTGGAGTAAGTCCGCCTCGTGATTTTTCTTTGTGATCCCCTTCTCCCCTCGCAAGGCGGGGAAGTTGTCGCTCTTCAAGAGGCCTCTTGATCATCACTCGTGTTGATGTCCCACTTGATTTTGTCCAAGCCGGTCAAGCCACCTCCAAGACACCACTGCTGACACTGTGTGCAGCCCGCGGTAGTAACTAGGGAGTTCCCCCACTATCATTGGATCTATTGGATTGCTCCTATTCTCGGTGCGCTTCTCGCGGCCGGTTTCTACAAACTGGTCAAAGCTCTGGAATTCGATCTCGTTAACCCCGACATCGACGCACCTCCCCGTCCAAGCACGAAGGCAAATAATGGAGGCTCGGGACACAATGGTTTGACCCACGATCATGGCAACCTCGCTTGATCAGAGATCCGACAAGCCTGGGAAGAATCGGAACACTTGCAATTCTAGTATGTGCTCTGCTGTCGGTAGCATCCTCCACTCGTCCTGCAATTCAATAATGCTCGATATCCATGATGCGTCGTCATGCACGGACGATGTTTGGATCGGCGACGGTTTATCACTCAGGTACGGGGCACAATGTTATGGAGGCGACTAGTTGGACGAATGACTTTTGCGACATTTTTTACCGACGTTGGTTCCTTGTTTGACTATACCCTTGCTTACTATTCTATGTTACCACCAATAAAGGGCAATGCGTTGGTTCATTCAGGTACAGCGCTTCACCTCTGCAATGTGCGTTCCCTATGCAGTACTGTCCACGCCAGTGCTGATCTCTTTGATCTCGTCAAATTCTTTGGCCATGGTGTCAATTTCCTCTCTCAGGACTGCAAAAGACATGGCACCCAAGGGAAATCGGATGGAGTCTTTTGGCCCCGCGACACAATTTCGACGATGGCCTTTGCCATATTGATTGGTAGAGTCCATGTCTTGCGGAACTCAGGGTCGGCAATGGCAGCATCTAGCTGTCTTGATGGCGTGTCCGGCGCAGCATATACTGGGTGGCGCGTCAAAGCCGTCATGCTCGTCTTAGTAAAATTTGTGGCGATGCCACCAGGCTCAGCAATGATGAAGTGAACTAATTTCTTTATCAGTCGTTGACAACTGTGGCTTCAACTTGCCATACTTAACCGCACTTTTACAGAGACAAGGACTTGCTGCGGATAGGACTTACTATTCCACTCGGGGCGCACCTCACGGCTTACCGACTCCGTGAAGCCTTCGACAGCGAACTTGGCCGCATGGTACCAGGCACTGCCCGGGTAGCCCATGAATCCTCCCATGCTGGTGATCTGAACCACGACGCCGCCTTGCTGGCCGGAGAGTGGATCTGTCTCACGCATGATACGCACTGCGTGCAGGGTGAGATAAGTCACGCCCCAGAAATCCGTCTCCCTGTCGACAACTTCGAGTCAGCAAATTATTCGAAACCATGTACGATTTCGTTTACAGGTGAAATGAAGTTACACAGCACAGCTCGGGCTTTTGCGTGTTCGGTGTCAGGTGAATTTGGCGCAATCGAGGACTTTGGGAGAGACACTTCGGTGTCACCCATGAGCCCGTATCCCGCATTGTTGACTGCATTAACGGACGGTCAGTAGAGTAAAGGTCGTTCAGCTACACTGCAACACGCAGTGCAGCCGAATACATGAGAGACATGAAGCCACGAACCAAGCACATCGATGCGGCCGAAATTTGGGTGCTTCAAGACAATGTCTAGCGCTCTGGTAACAGAGTCTGGGGAGATGACATCCAGCTCGACGAGGAGGACTCGCGGGTGTGTCTTTGCGTGGTCGTCTGGGAGCTCGAGAGCTTCCTTGAGGCGATGGGAGTTGCGGGCTGTGGCGACTACGCGCTGGGTTGGGTGTGCGGCAATGCGTTTGGCGAGGCCGAGGCCGGGGCCGGAGCAGCAGCCGGTGATGAGCCAGACCGCGTTTTCTGGCGGGGAGTAGATGGGTTTGCCGGCGTTGGAGTCCATTCTGGAAGGCGTTCCTGTTTGTGCTGGTCGGTCGGGGAGATGGCGGTGGTGTCTAAGGATGTGGTTAAGCGAATGAGGGTACTTCGAGTTAAGATATCCATGTTTGCAGATGTGGTGATCTTATGTATTAATCCGACTTAAGAGGTGGCTTACCACATACATATCATCACGTCTGGCATAAGTGCTCAGAGACGGAGCATTTAATACGATGTCCATAAAGTGGATTGTCCCTAGGGAGAAGGTTCACGGACTCTACGGAGATAAGTGCAAGGCTGCAGTTGAGCCGCGCCGCGCTCGACAGTAGAGGTCATACTCGGAGGATTCATCAATGGAATGGCTCTCCACTCACTACGTCTCAGCTAGTTCCAGCAGCATTTCGAGTTCTTGCGTTGCCCCTAGTGGCAGGATTACGAATTCAGAATTCGAATACATTCACCTTTGGGATATAATACCTACCACTACGATACTCACTTCTAGGGCACCCACCTTTGAGATGAGCACCTTTGGGATGATGTGATAACTAACCCGAGGACACTAATATTTAGGTTAGATATGTGGAACTGATAGTCAGCCCAGAACTACTTGATGGTATCCGGTTGACGTTTTCGCAGGTAGTCCTTGCTTGTAAACATCGATATATTGTGGACTGGGAAGTTTGTTGCTGCATAGTTTGTTGCATCAAAATGCGCATGACGGTCGCTGTCTGCGCAATCTATGATCTAACCCTCCTTCAAAGCCCGAATGCAGGCACTCTGTCGAACTAAATGCATGGGACGGCACGCAGGCCAGATTTGCCTAGCTGGTGTTCGATGAATGGTAGCTCAAAATGAAGATAATCATGGCCGAAAATCTACGTTGAGCAACATTGCTGTGCATCCATAGCTGCTGGCCAATCTTCACACATTCCAGATATCTCTAGGGACTTGCTCGTCAGATTGCTCCGAGCCCTCTAGCTGCAGCTGTTGGGGAGGATCCACGATTTCCGTGTCCAAGAAAGTGCAACCCAATGCCTTGCCCCACTGGGTATATGGCTTCATCTCGAATTTGAACCTGTGGTTCGTCGGAATCTTGTCGGGAATAGCTGGAATAACAAAATGATAGTGGTAAGTTTTTCCTATTTCCAGGACGGGACAAACCTCGTCGACGAGGTGGTCGCAGACGTTATGGACCTGGGAGGTGTTAGTCTCTTATATGAACACGGAAGTAACAAGAGAGCCAAACCTGGGGATTGAAGGTTGGCAATGCGTTCGATGGTACTTACACGCCACTTCGCGAGCGCAGGCCCGAACATTCTTTTGGCTGGTCTCATCTTGAGTTCGAAGTAGGCTCCTTCCTCGAAGGGCTTTGCAAATTTGCCAAATACATCGAGGGTGAGTTTCTGGCCGCGGACTGGCTTCCTGGGTCGGAGCTGGACGTCATGGATATGGACCGCCCTGTCAAAATTTTGCCTGTGGGTTTATGGGCGTAAGTTTGTATGATGCTCAATGAACGCAAGCCCGTTCCTGTTGCAAAAATGAGGGAGAGTCCTGAACAAAGTTACCAGTTTGGACAGCCCCTGAGTGGCACGCTGGCGGGTGGCTCGGAGGGATCATCACCAGTGACGTTGAGTGTTTGGTGGCCAAGCAAATCCAGGCTGGTCGGCGCCTCGTCCATTGGCAAAGCAGAGCTCAAGCTGCCGAGACCGGCGAAGACAGACGCATAGTTGGCCAGGAACAGGGACAACTTCATCTTGCTCTTTTGTGCAATTTTCGCATCGAGACAGTCGATGTCGGGAAGTAATGCAGTACGTGGAGAAACAATGGACAAAGGAGCGTTCAGCTGGAGAGCCGTGGCAGTCCAAGTATGGGAGACGCTGTTCAGCGCCGGTGGCCATCTGCTAGTATCACTGTATCAGGTCCATCCGGCTGGAGAAGCGCACATGTCGACATCACCGCCTGCGGATCGCTCAACACGACACTGCAGCCCTGCAAAGCTAGTGGTAACACTTGGTATCGCCGTAGCTTAGTCCTCCCACCTGAAAGTCAACAACCACCTTGATTGGATCGATGAAACGGTCCCGAACAAGGTCCTTGCCGTGGGCCGCAAATCCGTGACATCTCATCAACTCGCTTGATAATAGCCAAAGAGGTGAAAGGAATGTTTGCATGTGGGATCCCGATTCTATCTTCGCCTAATGAGCAGCTTCACTCCACCACGTTGCATCGCTGGCTGCACATGGCTGCACGTGGCTGCACGGACTTCAAACAGGCCACCACCACTAGCAAGACTTGCTTCCGAGTCGAGGCCGTAAGCTATTACCAGCTGTTAAGCCATTGAAGGCAAGAGCCCCGAATCTTCCATATGTGTAAGGCCGAGTCGATGCAGGACCCATGAAAGAGGAGGGAAGTTCAAGAAGTTGAGGTTGGATACGCCACTTGGCATATACCTGAACGAAAGACTGTAGACATGTCCCTGTGTCATCTCTATGCGCTGAATTTGATGACCCTGATTCGCGACGACTATGCCGACGCCCATGCCAACAGCATCGAAAGTCTGGTCATGGCTGTGCTCCAGGAGAGCCCCCCCCCCCAAGCTCAACCCACAAACGCATACCACCACGGCCGGCTCCCGGCAGCAGGAAGCGATCCAGGAATGTACCGCACAAAGTACCTGAAAAGCAATCACGACTTCAAGCCCGATCCTTCCTGGGAGGCTCTTGGAGATGAGTGATCCGTGAAGAGCCCGGTGAAGTGGCACGTTATCTCATTGTCGAGGCTTGCACGCTTCTTGCCTAGGCCGCTCGGATCTGAGATTGGGCGCTGGCACAGCCATGAGAATGCACGCAGTTGGCGACTATACAGTTGCAAGTTGCTCAGAAAACCGACCAGGATGAACAATGTAAGTCAGTGCATCTGTCAGCATTCAAGATGCCATAGACAGTATATGTGCCCCCACGTTGTGTTTTGTTTATAAATGGGCGAGGAGGGATTCGTGCGTGTATTATAACCCACCCAAAACGGCGAGATCCCTGCAAACTTGCTCAAACTTGTCGGCGAAACATGCTCAAACTATCGCATCGCGGCTCCATCTCTGCCTCCATCTGGCCATTCACAGCTTCCCCAGTGACTCTGCAAGGCACGCAAACGCACTCAAGTGGCGCCTCTCGTCTGCACCATCACCATGCGCCATGCACGGTCAGCGGAAGTTGGCGGTCGTGTCGTTCGTGTCGGTGCAAGCCAACAGCCCAAACTTGCGCACTTTGTGCTTGGAATCTGCTCCCGAGACGCCCAGCACCCGATCAGCACCGACACTCAAAAGGTAGCCCGATGCCTCTCTTTTACCTTGTCATGATATAGATTGTTTGCTGTCGACTCCCAGAATCCGCAACCTCGACGACTCTCTCGACAACTGATGCAACCCTTTCTTCTGTGCCCGCCAAGTCCTTAGCCGTTGTCCAGCCAGTTGCAATTTAACATCGCCAACATGGGTCTCCCGTGGCTCACATATCCGCTTCTGGCCTACAATTATCAGGAGCAGCCCGAGTGCGAGTTGACGCCGGAGCAGTGTGCTTACCAGTCGCAGCCTTTTCGGAACTGGTGAGTGACTACCCGCCCGTTGTGAGACATCGCCCTAGAGATCATGCTGACATTGTGCTCCTCAGGTACATTGCAGATCTGGTATACGGCCGCGGAACCATCTACTTTTTCCTCGTCGTCCTGTTCTTCTGCATCACTGGCTTCTGGACCCTCAGATACGCACCCGCCGCCATCAAATCCCGAGCCTCATGGCACAAGACCGTGGCCATCTTCCGATTCTGGGCGTACCGGCGATATGAGGTCAAAGCTTTGCGATGGCACACCCCTACGATAGGTGTCATGATCCTTCTGGGCACCGGTGCCACCTTCTTCACTTTGATGGTGCTGGCACCGCAACCCTTTTACTGGCCCACGACTGCGGCCTTCGGCGACTCGCCGCCCCTGGCCACGCGGAGTGGGTGGTTGGCACTTGCGCCGATTCCGTTCATGATTATCTTTGCTACCAAGGCCAACATGATCGCGGCGCTCACGGGCACCAGCCATGAGAAGCTGATGGTCTTCCACACATGGCTGGCCTGGGCGGTCTTTGCACTGGCACTGCTGCACACGTTCCCGTACATTGTATACAACAACAAAATGAATATGTCGTGGGAGATGTGGGATATGATGTCGTACTACTGGACGGGCGTGATTGCCCTGGTGGCGCAGGCATTTTTGACATTCATGTCTGTCCCGTGGCTGAGGTTCGTCTCCCCTATTATCCCGTCTCGGCCAAGAAAGGACGACCAGGATCTAATCACTGTAACAGGAATATGTGCTACGAGTTCTTTAAAGCCACCCACTACTTCATGGCCATCGTCTTCATGGTCTTCCTGCTTCTTCACTGCGGCTTCACGCTCACTTCCGTCGACTACTTTATCGTCGCCGGCTGTCTATATGCCGCATCATGGAGCTATTCGCAGATGAAGACCTACTTCGACCATGGCATCCGCCGCCGAGCCACCATCACGCCCGTCTCAGACCGCTGCCTTCGCGTCGACGTTCCCGTGGGACCCTTCACGCTGTGGACACCAGGCCAGCACATGTTCATACGCTTCCTCTCCGTCGGCGCCCACGCTTTCACAGCACACCCCTTCACCATCTGCAGTCTCCCAGACAGCGACAAGCTCATAGGCGAGCCCAAGTCCGTCATGACCTTCTACGTCAAGCCACGCGGCGGCTTCACGGGCCGTCTTGCCGCAGCGGCGCTGAAAGCCGGTGGAAGCGTCACGGTTCCCGTGCTGCTCGAGGGCTCGTACGGCGGCGTGCACGGCCGCTCATTGACGGAGTACGACCGCTCGCTGGTAATAGCTTGCGGCTCTGGCGCTGGCTTCTCGCTGCCGTTTTTGATGGAGCAAATTGCTGCCGCGGCCCGTACCGCGCAGCAGGCAGAGGGCGTGAAAATGGCGGCACCGAAGAAGTTGACGGTTATCATCGCTACGCGGGACGCGAGCATGGTGCAGTGGTACGAGGCTGCTATTACGGAGTTCCTTCACACGCAGATGCTGGACATGCCGCAGGGGGTGGTGGATATCATGGTGTACCTTACGTCGGAGGCAGAGGATGAACGGGTAGATGCGAAGCGAGTGTCGCGCAGCTCGGAGGATGGGAAGATTGAAACCTCGACGCCTGGCAGGGATCTGGGTATCAAAGTGCAGACGGGTCGGCCTGATATGTCGACGATTGTCCGAGAATTTACCACAGAGAGCACCTCATCGGTGGGCATTGCTGTTTGTGGGCCGGCGGGGGTCTTGAAGGCTGTTCAGGACGAGGCAGCCGAGGCTGAGTTGAGGATATTGAAGTCTGGTCCTGGAGCAAAGGAGGTGTATCTCTATTCGGAGGTATTCTGTTGGTAGACGTTTTTATTTTGGGCCGTAGACCATTAATTTAACTACCCTCGTACTCAACCATTGTTTCTCCCAAGCGAGAGCATCAAAGTCGATGGCGCTGCACTCCAGGTCCGAGCGCTCGACCAGAGCTGATGTATTGGCGTTTTCGTGGCCATGAGGCTCCTCACTATCAGGAGGACCCTGTAAGGAGATCCCTCGAGATATCGACATACTTCCTCTGAGCTACGATCATAATGCTGATCAAAGTCCGACCTGATCGCGGTCGACGTGCTACGTTCCACATGAAGTTGTTCCACGTTGTCATCGGGATCAGATCAGCACTCTGTACCACGGCAGCTTTTCTTCCGGGATTTTCAGCTCGTTTTCCCTTTCTATCACATGAATCTCCGATAGATCCATCTTGTGCAGAGCAACGATGGGTTCGCGCAGGAAGACGAAGGCTCCACCCCATAGCACTAGCAGATGGTAAGCAAAGGGCAGCATTGAAGGGCCGATAGTAAGACGAAACTTACACAGGAAGATGGTGATCCCAATGTAGGATACAAGAAAGCTATTAGTATCCCAGTCGTCTACAAGGAAGACGTTGTAGCCGGAAAACAGAATGATGATCGCCAAGAGCACTGCTGTAAGCCACGCCATGTGTGGCTGGAAAGGGCTCTTGTACGGGAGGCCTGGGACATTTTATGTGAGCATTGGTACGAGCAGATACATGCGATACCGCAAACGCCATTACTACACGTCCGTTGGGTGCCATGGCCTGTGGCAGACTTACGATCACGATTAAATCCCTGGGCTCTCATCCCATAGAAGAACCGCAAATATGTAAACTCAATGATCAACCACGCAATCAACGCTGCCACGGTAGCAACATTCACAAACCATCCAAATGCCACTGACGAATTACTTCCCAGGCTTAGATACACCAGTGGTAAGAAGACAGTCGACGCGGCGACAGCCACGTACGGTGTGCCGAGGCGGTTCGTCCTCAGCAACACGCGCGGCGCCTGTCCCTCCTCGGCGAGGCCATACAGCACGCGCGACGCCATGAAGACGACGGCGGAGCCGCAGCTGAAGGCGGACGTGACGAGCGCGGCGTTGATGATGGATGGGAGCACGGTGATTCCGGCGTTGGAGAAGGCGATAACGAAGGGGGACTGTTGCGCGGTGCCAGAGCCGTTGCCTAGGTTTGGGTCGTTGAACGGCCTGCATGAGAATCTTAGCCATATTCTCATTCTTTTAAAGAGAGGGTTAGGTCGCACTTACACAAGAAGTCCAACAACAAACATGCTCAGCACATAGAATACGATGATCCGCCAAAACGTCATCTTCATCGCGTCGGGAATCAGCTTCCGCGGATTCTGCGTCTCGGCACCCGCCAGCGCTACAACCTGGATGTTGCAAAACGCGTACGCGGCCGAAATGAGCGTGCTGAAGAAGCCTAGGAACTTTCCCGTGTTGCCCTCGACTAGATGTGCGTTGAAGGGGCCTGGGTCTATCCAATACCGGAAGCCGATGTACTCATGCGTGGGTGAGCCTCCACAGTTGACGACGATGCCCGCGAGAATGAGGCCGATGATGAGTATGATCTTGATCAGAGAGAAGAATACTTCGGACTTTTGGGGGTGGTGAGTTAGCCTAATGGAGACAGGCCAAAGTTCACAATGTGGATGCTTACCTCGCCGTATACTCGCACGCCCGAGAAACTCATAACGACGATTAGCACGATGAACACCGTATACCACACAGCAGGGCTAACGCCAGGATTCCAGTATTCGATAAGTGTGGCCGCCGCAGAAAGTTCCGCGGGGCCGGTGACCGCCATCATGTACCCTTTGAAGCTAGATCAGCGGAAATATTCTTCATAGATTCGTTCACCGCCAGCTGCCAGAGGATAGCAAAGAATAACGCTGTACTCGCAGTAATTCCACCCCGTGGCTGCCCCCAACGCAGGCTGCACGAAATGCGTGGCATGGCGCACAAACCCGCCCGTCACAGGCGAAAAAGAAGAAAGCTCCCCGACGCTGAGAGACACCGACGCCGTCAGGAGACTCATGAAGATGTACCCCAGGAGGGCGCCGACAGGGCCCGCGGTGACCAGGGCTGTGCCGGAGGCGAGGAAGAGGCCAGTTCCCTAATCATTTCGCGATAATAGTGAGAAGCAGATCTCCAAGATCCGGGGTTAGAAAATTCGAGCGCGGCTCACAATCATGCCGGCGAGACCAATCATGTTGATGTGGCGGCGCGTCAATGCTCTCTTCATCTCGCCCATGGGAGAGCCTTCTATGGTGCCATGTTCGACATCCGGATGGGCCTTCTCGTGCATCACAGTCGTCTTTGCGTCCAAATTCATCTTGGAGGTTGCTGTGGTGGATAAGGCTTTTGGGCTTTGTCGTGGAGGCCAGAAGAACCTCACATCATATGGCACCGTAGTCGAGCGCAAGGTAGACTGCCGGCTGCATAGACAAGGGAGAGCCTATATGCAGTGGGCCAATGCCTCGTACCTGCATCGAGAGCGTTATCATGTGCAGTTCCACTGCCGGCGGATAAGTGGTGCCGGAGCCATACTCTCGTAAGCAGATGGGCAAGTCACTAGGTGGCCAGAAGTCGAGCCAATTGCCGCACCTATTCTGTCAGCTATAGCGGAAACTGGTTGATGGATCTCTCCAGCCGAAAGGCAGACGAGAATGGCGACCAAGGACATGAAGGCATCGGCAACAACTCAACAAAATTTACAAATTCTGCGCGGTCAGCTCAAACAGCAAGAGAAAACGCTACAAGTTGTAGGTCATACAGTAGCATCCTCGTCAGGACCAAAGAGACCAAGTTTCCCTCGGCCAAGCACTCCCATACACGTCATTTATCACGGTATCAGGCCTTCGCCGAATGTCGAAATCGAGTAAATTACTGCGTCTTTAAGGCTCGGTAAAAAATTGCCGTAGTAAGTGGCCATCCCGAATGTGGCATTGCACATTTCGACACCATACCTTGCTCCAGTCGAAAGCCTTCTGGCATGGCTCCAACTCTTGTCTGTCCCGATTTAACCTCTAGGCCTTCGTTTGATTTCAACACCTAGTCGTACAGGCGCGAGACGCATAGTCACCTCCTGAAAACACCAGGAGACCCATATCCGAGAGCCACATCAACGTGCTATGCCGGCCGGAGATCTTTCGAATGCAGAGACTTAGTCCACTTCGGCAGTTTTCGATCGCGCTCATATATGAAGCCGCAGTTGCTGCACAACGACTGTAATCTGAGTCAGTCATAAGTTCAATGGCGTTTTGTGTAAGGGAACGTACTCTGGGACCATGCGGGCCATCGCGAACAGCCCAAACACTGGTGCCCCAGACTGAGCAATGTGCACACCGCCAGCTAAACCGCTCATTGTCCGTGAGCGTGCCACCGCCACCACCACCGTAGCCTCCGCCAACATCAGGTGTAAACCTGCCCCCGGGCGTGTTCGCTCTCGCCACAGGTGACAAACTCCTGAAGCGCTTCTTCTTCTTGCTCCGCTCGCCACGGCCCATCCGCTCCTCTTCCTGCTCTATCAAGCCTGCAAACCCGAAGCCTGACGGCACACCGCCCACCATGCCCGTATTGCTCGAGAATCGCGCTGTCTCTCTCCGTAGACGACGGATTTGCCGCTCGCGATCGCCCTCGCGCTTTTCTATCTCCTCCTTGCTGAGGAGCTCGATCTTGGGCTCCCATTCGTCTGCGAGGTGCTCCGGGTCATAGCGCCAGCCAGCGCGCTCCCCGAGTGCGGTGATAGCGGCATCATTGGGGAAGTCGCCGGCATTCACAGCGTTGGCGCCTACCCATCCTGACACTACGCCGCCAGACTCGCATGCCTCCTTCTTCATGCGCAATGTAGCCTCGTAGATGGCGTGTGTCATGGCAGGAACCCATTCACCAGTCAGGCCGAGATCGGCGCATGTCTGCTTGGAGAAAGCCTCAGCAGTACCTGGCGGATGCAGAAGTGACCACTCGAACTTGTCCGAGTATAGTTGATTCCCAAGATTGATGGTCAGGTTGATTATACAGCGGTAGGTATCGTCTGGGTTCAGATCGTCTGAGTCGGCCGAAACATGTTCCGCAGTTGCGGTGACTTCTGTCGTGGGCTCGAGGACTGGCGCAGATGTGACAGCTGCGCCCGGCGTTGAGATGGACAATCTCGAGGGAGTTACAGGCACGTGGGAGAAGGCGCTGCGTGCAGGGGTGTCACTACCAAGGAAGCTCACTGTTGGCAGAGGCGTGGGAGGTATGCTTGCGCCGTTCTGTTGTGGGGCATTCTCAGTAGAGTTGTGTGAGTGAAACAAAGGATGTAATGCGACACCTGCATATTCCTCCAGCTGTGTTCGGATCTGCTTGCTAATCTCTGCGACAAACTGTGTACGGTAAGAAGGAGGTAGATCGAGATCTTGTACGAGCGTCATGGCGAACATGTCTGTTGTGATGAGTGTCTCATGCAGATTCCACATGAAGGTGTCCTTGAGCTTGTAGGGAAGGGTGGCCTCGCCGATCCTGTACTGAGGCGCGTTGTAGTCAACGCCAGGAAGATTCTGAGGCGGGGGCGGGTGTTGAGGGTGAGGTATCCAGGCTGGGATGTCGAGATCGATGCGGATGGGGATCAAGGTGAGAGGCAGGGCAGCCTGAGCGAAGTTGTGGGTGTCGGAGAGGGCCGATTTGGATTTGTTCATGTAGTCGCGGTAGATAGCAGGGACGAAGACGGGCTCGGAGGTTTCCTTGTTGACCTTGTCGCTGACATCAACCTTGTTGGTACTATCCTCACGGCGCAAACTGCGCAGGCCGGTAGGGCGGCGGCGATCGTCGTCGTCGGATTGCTCGATGTTGTAGCCATCTTCGGCATAGTTGATGATGGTGGTACCACGCTTGGTGGTGCGCGAGAGAGGGCCGGCAGGTTGGGAGGAGGGTAGGACGGGTGTGAGGAGCGAGTTCTGGTATTCGCGCAGGCGGGGCGCGTAGGTCGAGAAGAAGGCCTGAGGCTCTTCTCGAGCAGTCTCCATGGTGACGCCAAAGTAAGTCACGATTACAACGCTTCGAGATTCGAAATTCGAGATCCGAGAGGGTGAGGCGGGCAAGCCGACAGGAGGACAGTCTGTCCCGTGCCAGACGCTGCGAGATTGACAGTGTCGGACCGAAGTTGTGTCGCGAAACGTGTTTGTCGACTCGACGCGTGAAGGGAGGATGTTGGTTGTGGTTGCGGTTCAAAGGTCGCGGCCCCAATGCCCCGGCTTTTTTTGGCAAGAGCAAAGAGCGCTTCAGTCGCGTCAAGGGTAGGCCTGCGACTTGACAAGCAGCTACCTGGTAGGTGGGTTGGGAGCTTGGACCAGCCACTATGCAGTAACCCTAACCCTGGCGCATTTGTGTCTTTTCTACGCGCTCAAGATCCAGTTGTCCAAGTTACAAGTCCCCTTTGGTGGGTTTCTGCAAGTAGTGCATATACTGCAAGATAATCTTCTATGGGGTTGATTACCTATATTTTTAGTGTAATAGCCAGCAGATGGTCAGTCCTGCAGTGGTCATCTCTTCAGCGGCCCACAGAACCCAACCTAATCAGCTATCCTTAGAAGAGGCTGCTTGCTTCATTGCGTACTATATATTTGATTTTGATGTAGTAGCATTAATTCCACCACAGTCTTCCATGACTTTGCTGAGCTGTGCTTCTTTTAATTGCCTCAAAATCCTCCCAAGAAACCACCGCTCACCTTGTAGAGGTCTATGCATTTGGCTTGAGCATCCGGGTGCAACAATGTATAAAAAGAAGTTTGATTGTCCAGGCTTACTTGGGTATCCAAATTAGGGCACACCCACACCATCTCCAGGTTGAGCCATACATTGAGAGCTGATCATCTTCAACTATCACGTCCAAGCATGAATTTCTCCGGTCCTCTTCTTCGCGCGCCGCTACTGCCACTCGAAGGGGAGTATGTCCAATTACAGCTCCAAGAGATCCAGAGGCGAGTCCGCGTAGTTTCGACCTGTTTCAAAATGTTAGTACTCATCCTTGCAGCCACAGAGCTGCTAAGCATCAGCCGTACTCTTCTCCGCCTTCCACTCCCCCAGCCAAGCCTGCACAAAAGCGACCTCCTCTGCCTGCACATCCTTAATTGTCTGCGGCGGGAGAGTAGCCGTCGTCTGGTTGGGGAACAGCCCATTCTCATCCCAGTGGTGCACTGCGGCGGGGATGAGAAGGAATGGCTCGTCGGTCGTCGACGCCCGCTCTGGCAGCCCGAGCGCGTGAGGCGTCGCTTGTCGCCACGGGTCATGCTCGCCGTCCACGATAGCCAGTCGCGGATACGAGAAGTTGAAGCCGCCCCACTTGTTGATGCGCTCGACTTGCGAAGGCTCGGTAATATTGAAAGCGTCTTTGCAAATGGTCGACGTGTAGTTGAGGTCCACCAGCCGTGAGATCAACGGGAGCTGGTCCTCAGGCACACCCGAGCCTGTCTGCAAATAGCCCCACTCGAAGCAGTATTGGTATGGCCACGCGCGCCAGGTCTGCGTGATATCGTCCTGCTCGTAGAATGTCTTGTTGAGATTGCTGAAACAGGCGTCCTGCGATTCATCGTCACATCCACTGACAGTAGTCGTGTTGGTGAAGCTGAGGAAATTCAGCAAGGGGTTGATCAGAGTTTCAATCTCGTCCGCATAACCGGCTGCAGTGAGCAGCTCGACAGCATCGTCTCGCTTTGCCTCTGTGACGTTGTCGACAACACTGCTGTTGCTCACAAGATCACAGTAGTCACCGTAGACGGTCGAGTTTTCTGCTGGGTCCCAATTGGTGCTCTGCAAGTAGACCACGCCTCCACCCGATATAGCGTTGGCGAAGTCGGCGTCACGAGTAACACCCCCAAGACCAAACAGGTCCTTGAGCTTCTGCACGTAGTCGGTGCCGCTCTTGCCGATGAGAATGTTGTCAATGACGTTTGTAATCTTGGCTGTGATGTTGGAGCAATCCCCAGGCGCGTAGATTCGTGCCGCCTCATAGTATTGCCAATAGTCATAGATGGCCTCGGTGACGCCAGAGCTCGAGATGGCGCCCCAGTAGACATCCGGGTACGCCTTTCGCAAAATTGCTACAAAGGCACCAGCGTAGCTCCCACCGTAGGCAATATATGGAACATTTGGTGCGGTAAGGTTTTTGTCCTCAAGGCCCTTGAACTGGATGTGCTGGGCGAAATAAGCCATGTCGGCCACGGCTTGGTCGGTGGTCAAGAAACGCAAGCTCTCGCTACCGAGATCGGTCACGGGAAAGCTTGTACCATAGTAGCGGTGCTCCAGAATAACGCCCAGTCCATTCGTAGCCTTGGCGAGTATGTTGACAATGCCCTTTTGAAGGAATGGAAGGCGGCCCACCCCTGAGGTCTCGCCACTCTGCAACACGATGACTGGCCCGCCTTCTTGATAGTAGGTTGCGTCGAACCAATATCTAAGATTAAAGGTGCCATTTGACTGTAGGACAGGTCAGCAGAAGCGTAGGGCCTGAAGCAAACCGCACTCAGGGGAGGCGCGCCGTGGATAGGGACATACATGAGGCTCATAGATGGTGTCATTGTGAAAGTGATCGACAGGCACGCTGAGGTTGTAGGCCGGGTACAGTAAACTGGGGTCCGTGTCCTCAACCTCGATGTCGCCAGGCTGCGTCCCAGCTATGCGGTCGTATTTGGTCTCGAGCGCTGCGGCGTTGTTTGCGATGCCTTGCAATTCGCTAACGGTGAATTTGGTCCGGAGACCTTGATTTGCCACAACGTCCGTCACACCAACGGCCAAGATAGCCGTCAAAGCGGTCTTCCACGCCATATTGCCAGACTCCTCCGTGCAGTGGTAACTGGTGCAAGTATTTGAATCGAGACTCAAAGGTACTAGGTGGAGGCTGCCGCCGAGAGTTGTTGACGATGGCGAGGGGAAAGGCAAAGCAAGGCGAGGGGATTTATAGGACGTACTCACCGGTTAATATGACCACCGTAAGTCTTGGTATGGATGACGGCCGTACCACGCTCGAAAAGGAAGGCTGCTTGCTGCAGGGAGCTGCAATAAAAAAGCTCAAGGGTTGCAATGCTAGGTACAGATGACTGCGGTGGGGTACAGATACAGAGATACAGATGTACAAACATCCAAGAGCGAGGCGGCGAGGCAGCAACAACATTGAACCCTGAAAACACCTGTGCTGGATTAAGAAGGTGCCAATGATTGGGCAGCCGCACGGCCGCGGACCCACTCGACATCTGCCGGCGCAACTTTGCAATCATCTTCATTCGACCGTTTTCCATCACAGAAGTCTACATGTAGATATAACTAGGTGGTCTTGGGTGTCAGTCAAGTGCGGAAGCTCAAACCCGCCTGGAAGGTCTGGACGGAATTCGACCTTGTACACCACGAGGACTTTGAGGCCAGCGCGTCAAGACCCTAATCCTTGACAAACAGACTTACAACGCCTGAACGCCAACGCCAGTTCACGCACACATTTGCGCTTTTCGCCAACGCAGTTCTCAAGAATATCTAGGCACTCAGTACATCTGAATAATCATCCTCAAAACGCTATCGGAATTATTCTACAATCTAGATGAGGCCGAGGTCAGTGAATTCAATCAACCTTAATTTCTACATACCTAGGTAGGTATTTACTTGGTCTACGTTTCGCCGGGTGTTTAATTGACTTCTATAGCACAAGCTAAAGCAGTGACGACTGCTTCTATTACATAGAGATGAAACATGTATGTCTACTCTAGCACCGAACTGGATAATACACTCATCGATAAGCATCACCTCGGGTAATCACTCTTAATTGGTAAGCCCAAATGGACACCTGGGCAACTTGCTCGTTTACATTCCGAAGTTGGCTCATACTTAGGGTGCTATTTCCTTTATATTCCAAAGTAGTAATGCACTATACTGCTGTTAGCAAACTCAATCATCTACTTCGTGGAATATCGCTACGGCCTAAACTCCGCTACATTATGGAGGTTTCATACAACAGAGTCGTCTCTCGAGACTTCACTGTATCAAGTGGTACTCTTTGAAAGTCGCTTAGGCACGCTATGGCAATAGTAAAAAATTGGAAATACGCAACCTCACTACCTGCTGTAAAATAATTAGCGAGTTTCTGGCCATGTGATTGCGCAAGATTGTGTCTAGCATCAGTAGGGTCCGCCACTTAAGGTGTCTCATCTCGGAAGCGTTCTCGTCGTGACCGCTGCTCGTGGCCCTGCAGCTTATCATTTTCTAAGAGGACGAGGCTCGAATGTGACTCAATAAACGATGGTTTGGTGAGTGAAACTATTAGAGGACACTATTTTGTCAGAAAGATGTGTATCTCTTCCTCAACATGTTACGGTGCTCTCTTCAAGGTCTGCTCAAGTGAAATTTGTGGTACTGTGTTGAAGTTCCTGGAGGCTGGACCTAGAAATCTGAAGAGAGGCTGGCTGACTTAGTCATGTGCTCATTTATTTCATCTATCATAGGCTGTCAAACATCTTGAACGGACGAGTGCCAAGGAACTTGCCTGGCCAGGTCTATGTACGCTCTCGAACAAACATAGATCCCGAAGTCCACAAGCTCACAATTTTAGGCGCGAAGCTGGGCCGTATGCTCTCATTTCAAAGGCCAGGCTCATTTGTGTCGGCGTCCTCGACTCGAAGCGCATGGAATCTTAAGACGACCCACCGCGGGGCGTCGCATATCTCGAGGTCGGGCTGTGAGTGGCCAGCCCTGTCACACGAACCATTAGCTGTTCTCGAGTACGCAGGTACAGGTGGGAGTGAGAGTCATCAACCTTGGTCGCGAAGGATCGCCTTCAAAACGTGGGCGAGCAGTTTGACCAATTCTCATATTTTCGTGATTTCGCGCAAATGTCATTCAAATTTTGATTTAATGCTAAGCCGAAAATGGCAAACTGCTTTGTGTCTGTTAGCCTTTCTCTGGCCGCTCTGCGAGGCTGTGGAAGTTGTTCTTGGTGGTGCTCATTGTTTAATTCTAGGGACTGCGACAAGTTCAACCCGCCAGGGCCCACTACACAAGCTGCAGATTCATATAATTAGGCTAAGTGTGTCAAGCCATCGAGGCATTGCAAGGCATGGCAGCGGCCCCTGAATGCAGAACAGAGCACGCACAAGGTCAGATGAACGGCAGGAAGGGCTTGGTGCACTCCACCAAGCTCAGAAACATCAGACAGTGATAACGACTCCTGAGAGTCTAGCCTGCCTCAATATGCACACAAAGTACCGAATCGTTGAGTTGTCTTCGCTTAATCTTTAAACTTCCCTATCCTGGATCGCATCTTGTCACATCCTCTCGCTAACTGACTCGCTCCTCTGCTCCTGGGCGGGCACACCAGAGCCCCGGCTACCCGGGTGTTCCCCTTCCTGTGTCGATTTTCACCTGAGCTGGTCCATTGATGCACTCGTTCTCTTTCCTATTCTGATTTTTCTTCCGTCTGTAAGACCTTACATTGACCCATGCGCGTGCTGGGTACGCCATCGTTCTCAGAGCTTACCACAGTCACTCATTACTACACACTACCTCACCAGTCTTACGGAAACTATCCGCTCCGAGACTACTCGGCAGAAAACGAAAGTGCTTGAACGACCTGTTTGAGGCTCAAACAAACATTCGATTTGGCCTGATTGTGGAGTTTTCGACCTTCGCGGTCTACCCGTGGACAGGTCTTCGGGAACTTCTGCGCGGCAACAAAGAAGATCGACCTCTACATGGAGACAGCCAGAGAGAGGGGCCAACAGGCCATCAACTCCACAGAGAACGTGTACGAGCTTCAAGACTCACCAATAGTCAAGGATCACAGCAACAGCACTGAAAGCTCACAAGCATATGCACAAGCTGTAGAATTGGACGAACATCCGGCGATGCGAGCAACGAAGACCGAACCGACGAAGCCGGCCATGGTCTGGGAACGACCAGACTACAGTGATCTGATTGTCTGCGAAGCGCCGCCGCCAACATGGGACAATGATAAGATGAGCGTATTGCTCGACACTGGCGACAGAGCCCATGAGGGCGGCAAACCTTTATCACCTTACCTCACCGATCCAGTTCCGGCATATACTCAGCGAACATCGACGCAAAGTCAGATTCCACTCAACACAAAGGGCGAATACGCGCAGTGGGATCAGAGTTCGAGGGATGCACCGCCTGTCATGGAGGAACGAGTGGTGTTCGGTGTAGGCATGAGCAAAAAGAGGCTTTCTCTCATCGCCATTGGTATTGTCGCCTTCATTCTGATCCTGCTAGCGACCGTGCTGGGGGTCACTTTGACGATGAAAATCGTCTCAAAGCATAGCAACACTGCCTCTTCAGATACAGCCAGCAACCTGCTCCTCGATAGCTCCGGAATTTCTGCAATCAACTGGACGGATTCGACTGGCACCGATCGATCAGCTGTGTTCTGGCAGGACAGCTCCAATTCGATATTAGTCTCGCTTCGAGACTCCATCAGCAACGAGTGGACGCAAAGCAACGTTACTTCAGCGCTCTTAAACAACACCGGTGCAAGCAGGCTCGATGTTCGCTCCGGTACGCCACTCGCAGCTGTTACGAACAGATGGCAGGTCACTCTCTACTATCTGACAAGCGAGAACAAGCTTGGGGAAATATGGACCAGTGACATTGTGGGCGAAGTGTGGTTTGCCGGTGCCTTGTCAAGCACTTTGAGCCCACTCAATGCGATGAGCGGGTCTCATCTGTCGACATTCTGGCAGGCGGATTGTACCAACTGCAGCAATTCGCTTTTTGTGGTGTTTCAGGATGACAGTGGGATGATTCAGATGGCCAACATGACAAATAACAGCTGGGAATTTGCGGATAGCGTCGATGGAGTCACATCGCTCAACAGTACGGGTTTGGCAATATTGCCTTTCACACAAGATGGCGGAACTGGCGAATACGGGACGGATCCAAATGCTCTGAGGCTATACTCCTTCGACAGCACGGGACTCGTTGAATCCCAAAACAGCCTAGCCACCAACTTCACGTGGGGAGACGAGACTGCTAGTGAGTACTCTGCTCTTGAATACTTCCGACGCCGGATTTTCGACTAAAAATATCGCTAGGCACGGCGCTCAGCAGCACTATCGCTACAGACACCAGCCCTCAGCTGGCAGCAATATCGTACGGCACACATGGCTTGACGAATAGTCTGGTCAACTACCTCACTCCCGAGGGGAAGATCATGTCCTACATGTACAACGGCACTGTTTGGACCAATGGCGAACCAGACATCTCGGACAGCCCATCGAATATTACGGCTATCGCGGCCGCGCAAGATATGTCCATCTACGCGAGTTTCAATGGAAGTATATACGAGTACCAAGTTGATACAACGAATCCTCTGAGCTGGACGAAAAAGAGTACGGTTATGGTTTCTTGATATGTGCACAAATTAAGGTGTTATTTTGTGAGAGTATTCAGCAGCGTTATGGGTCTCCCCCAAAAGTGATTGTATATTTGGCTAGCATGTGTAACATTGAATTTAGATGGCGGAGGCTACGAAGCACTTGTAACTGTCTAATCGTTAAAGTCTTCTATTTGATGAATTTATCGTTCGTTGTCATGTCAATGCAGGGCCCACCCAAACCCTTCTATAGGTGATTGTAACAGTGAATCATTTGCCGCACATATCACAGGGGATCAGTGTGTGCTAGAAGCAGTGAAGGTCACACCTTGGTGACTTCAGATGTATAAGTTCATGTACCCACAATCCGGCCACCCCCTCCAGTCGGTCGCCCCTAAACAGTACACCGCCACTTCAACCACCAACCTTCAGAAGAGGACAGCTCGCTCAATTTTCATCCATTATACTTCTGGTTCGCAGTAGATCTTCATCATATCCTCATGGAGCTTTATACCGAAGATGATATTGTTGCGACCCTTGTGGCTATTCAAAATGGGACATCTATATGTAGGACCTCTAAAGAATGGGCTATTCTAAGGGCTACACTTCAGGATCGACTTGCCGGAAGACAGCCATAAAGAATCGCCCATCAATTAAGTCAAATAATCTCTATCCATTCAGAGGATTAACTAGCCAATCGGGCCATCTCTTAAGCCAATCTAGGCCTACCACCGACCCACAGAGAGTTAAGGACTTTTGCTGAGAGAGTCCTTCGGGCCAAAGGGGACTCAACACACCTTGGAAAGCACTGGATGACTGCTTTTTCCAAGGGGAATCCAAGGCTTAAGACCCAACGCAGCTTTCATATAGACTCAAAAAGGACTAATGGGGCTATAACGCAGGTAATCAAGTCTTAGTTCCAAAGGTTGGCTATTCTAGAGATACAATAGATTAAGCCGGCTAATTGTTAGAATATGGACGAAACAGGTGCAATTGAGGGCCAGGGAAGTAATGGATTAGTCCTCGGAAAGGCTAAATCCAGTTCAATTCAAAGAAAAGACTCTGGTTCCCGCATTTGGACTTCTTTTATCGAGTGTATCTCTGCTAGTGGCGATTCTCTTCCTCTGCTCATCATCTTCAAGGGCAAATCGGTCCAATAATAATGGTTTCCCCTGCGAATGGACCTATATAGGGACTGGCTATTTGTGGCAATAGAAAATGCATGGATTAGTAACTCAACGGCATTAGAATGGCTTCGGAAAGTCTTTATTCCGAAGACTCAACTAAGGGACACAACAGAAAAGCGATTACTTATACTGGACGGCCACGGCAGTTATATAACTATTGAATTCATATGAGAATGCTATCAAAGCAATATACTCTTGCTTTATTTGCCTCCTCACACTTCACACATCCTTCAACCTCTTGATTTGGGCGTCTTCTCTTCGCTTAAGCGGTCCTGCCGGAAAAGACTTAGTCAACTGCACCAGTGGGCTGACTCATCAACTGCTGGAAAGAGGGATATCATCGAGAACTATCGCCTTGCTAGAATAGACGGTCTTTCTAGCCAGAATATCAAGTCTGGGTGGAGAGCTAGCGGTCTTTGGCCTGTAGCAGCCAGCAAGCCACTGTTGAGTCCCCTATTGCTTGAGAACTCTCAACAGAGGGCTAAAGAAAGGACTCAAAAAAACCCCGGGGACGCGAAAAGGGCTGAATTCACACCCCTAAGGCTTTTGGGTATGCAATCAACGATTTGGTCAACTCCACGAAAGTCTCAAGACCTAAGGGTCCAGTTCAGTCAATTCAACCACACCAAATCAGCCAGTCAGACCACTCGCACTCTACTCAGAAAGGTTACAAAGTGGCACAAGCCCTCAAGAGGATTGAAGGGCTAGAAGCTACTACTGCGGCCAGTCAGCCACGGAAAAGAAAGAAGGTCGAGTTGAGCCCCAACTCGAAGTTTGCTTCAATTGATAATATATACCGGGCCCAGCAGCAAGAACTAGAAGCTATGGATAGTCTCATTGAAAAGAGCGATGCTGAAAGTATGGTTGATGAAGAGGACTATATTATAGTAGCTTAATTGGATCAATTGTATGCTGTTGAAAGAGTAGTGTTGAGAATAGACGTTCGTTTCAGGGGTGGCTGACTGGGGGATGGCCGGATTGTGGGTACATGAACTTAGAGATAAACAAACAAACCAGACGGGCTCACATGTAGCTTCAAATCGAGGTCTGGCTCAGTCCACAAATCTGACACAACAATCACGCATTCGTCTTTCAGCCTTTAACCTCATTTATCTTGTTGTGTCGGGAAAAGGACTGATGTCAGCTAAGGTCTGCCAAAAGAGGACATAATTGCGATACTGGAAGACACTGTCTATTTTCGTCACTGAAGGCTTGTATCATCGGAGCTGGCCGATCGAGCCTGCAGTGGCAGCTTATCGCTGGTGTCGCATCCCCACCTCCTAGCCAACTTTGCTTTCCATATATTGTCAGCTGTCTCGTCTTTGAGCATTTCAAACAATATTTTCAAGAGCCGTTCCTCAAGATCGCTCGCCGGGAAATTCTGTGGAACATTGGAAGGAAGTGCACGCACTCCACGAGCTCCAGTATCTGTCAAAAGCCAAATGAGCTTAGCACTTGAGCTCAGAATGACTACTCAATATGTTGAGCGTCCCATTCCTAGGGTACAGATAATCTCATTGAGATCTGAGCAGAAAGCGACACATAATTCATGGCTAATCATTGTGTCAGGTTTCACTTCGCGACTTTGATGACAGAATTGACGAGATCACGGCTGCAATATGTGACGCAGCCAGAAACGTCGGCTTCTTCTCCATCGTCGACCACGGGATCTCACAGGATGAGGTGAAGTCTATCTTTGCCACATCAGAGTCATTCTTCTCTCTACCAGACGATATCAAAGCCGAGGTCCCGTGGAACCCACAGAACGTTGGCTGGGAGAAGAAATCGCAGGTCCGGCCATCAACCGGAGCTGCGGACATGAAGGAATCTTACCAGCTCCAATTCGGAGAGAACATGCTCACCGGCGGCAAAGGAGCCGACGGAGGCGAAAGTCTGTGGATGAACAAGCAGCATCTGCCGACTTTCAAGGAGGACTGTCTGCATTTCATGCACCGTGTTCAGGAGGTATCTAACAGATTGATGATCTGCCTCGCACGAGGCTTGGGGTTCACAGATGACTTCTTTCTCAAATCCCACGACCCAAGCGACCCGCTCTGCCAGAACGTGATGCGCCTCCTACATTACTTCCCCACGCCTGAGACCACCGACGGCACGGTCTACCACAGAGCTGGAGCCCATGCGGACTGGGGCCTCCTCACCTTGTTATTCCAGCAAGAGGGCCAATGCGGATTGGAGATCTGCCCTGGTCGGGAGGCTGTGACTGAATTTGCCCTGGGCGACAAGTGGACGAAGGTGGACTTTGAGCCGGGCGCGATCATATGCAATATTGGCGATATGCTCATGAGTTGGTCCGACGACCAGTTCAAATCGACCTTTCATCGCGTCAAGGCCCCGTGTGAACCCGGGGATTACTATGGAGAGCGTTTCAGCATTGCCTTCTTCAACCAGCCGAGCAAGGATACGCTCATTCAAGGGCCCAAGAAAAAGTATCCGGAGATCACCGGAAGGCAGTTCATCGCAAATGCGATGCAGGCGCAGTTCACGGCACTGAAGAAGAAGGTGGAAGAGGGCATCAGTGCGCCAATCGTCGAAAGTGGGAGCGTGGACAAGACCGGGGCGATAACGAGAACACCTGTTGCTGCTTGATATTAGACTTGTTTGTGACAACTTACCACTCTATTTTGTATGCGCGAGCTGCACTGCACTGAGTAAAAGAACGTCGACGTTCTGAATAAGGATTTCGTGCGTCTGTGGCCGGATGTGAGATCCAGAGACGGGACGGGCGGCAGATCAACGTGCAAAAGATACGAGGATATAACGATAGCGGTCTGGAATTCGAGGTTGACAAGGCTGTGCAAATGATTTTGGTAGTCAAGTAGTATGGTACACTCCTTTCAGCGTCGTAAGTCGTGGTCAGCTGCACTCTTCGAATTTCAATAAGTGGTTACGCTTTAAGGCCCTCAGTAGTGGATGTCCGAAGCCTTCACGGCGCGCAGTGCTACCTCCTGCTTGACGAGGGCCTGCGACAGGCTGAAAAAGTCGGTCTCTCTCCTCCCGAATGGCCGCTCTGACAAGCGTAGCAGCGTTGGTCATTCGTCGAGTACCTGGGTTTCCAAAACAACCTCGAGGCTCACCATGCGCTGTAGTCCCTCATGGCTTGGTGCAGCTTGTTCAAGCTGTTTTGGGTGGCGTTGTATTTCTTGGCGGCATTTGGGGTGCTGAGCATGGCGCCGTTGCTGGACGAAGGGAGTTGGGGCTGGATGTTCCCTTCAGTCGTGTTTGAATTTGGCTGACAGGACGGGCTAGGAGCGCCAGGATCTTGCACAAGACTTGAGGCATCTGGATCGGAACGAAGCACGGACAGAAGGCTCGGATCAGGATTCAGATTCGAAGGCGAAGTATGGAATTATTGTTGTGATTGGAATTGCGAAGCTTGCATCTGCTGCACTTGCTGCATTTGCTGGTCCGGGTTGGCGGGCAAATTGATCACGGGCGCGTTGCCCATGCTGCTCTGAAAGGCATTGCATGTTTTGGGATGGTTTTTCATGCGCTGAATGTAGTTGTAGAAGCCATCCTCGTCGTGCAAGCATCAGGTACGTCTTAGGCGTGGCTTTTATCCTTTGTGCTGTGCGTCAGTAACAGTGGGGTGTATTCGATGCAGTTGTCATTTTGCAGTATGAGAATCATGGGCGGGATACGTGCGTGAGGGCCATCTTGTGAGCGCTGTGCACAGTTACTTAGCACCAACCTTGGAACTGTGAAGGGAATCTACTTCATAGTCCTCCAGAGCAGCAATGATGATTGATTGGTAAGCAAAACCCAACCCTATCAACGTTCCTCCTCCTCGCCCATTTTCTTGAATTGTTCGTGCCTTCTGATGAAATTTGTCTCTGACCGGACGACCCTGAAGGAGATTTCGGGAGCTCTGTGTTCTTCCAATGCAGAGGAAAACATAAAATACCAGGCGAGATAGACACCCTGTGCACCCCCAATCACTTGCTCCTCAACCCTCATAGCTAGCTGCCACCATGCGCTTCCAAGCTTGATATCTGTCCGTCATTTTCCTTGCTGGCCTCGCATAGGCTGACGATGAAGACGATAAAAATGCTGTTGACACAACTTCATTCACCATGGACCCGGGCCCTAGCTTCACCATCGTCAGCCCGTGCAAGCCCGAGAAGACTGGTCGCGGGCCCGGTCCTGGCGACGAATCTCCTGATGGATTCAGAGATTTCAACGCACTCTACTCCATCGCTCACATAGCCCCAGTACCTCCTGGATACGAACTTATCGGTCAAGCCGTCAATGCCTCAGTTCAAGGCCAAGCTTACGAGGGCTTCGTGTACCTGCGCAAGTACGACCCGGAAGTCTGCGCCCAGAGGTGTTCGGCACGTAGCTCTGTGACGGCTTCACCATCTGTGAGGCCCTCTGAGACATTTGGCAGGTCTACAACTTTCTGCGCAAGCGATGGTGCTGATTCATATCTTGCCAGACTTCGAACGCAATCCAATTGTCGATCCTGACTTCGCTGGTTGCCCCGACCCTCCCTCGACAACCAACATCAAAGGTATCTTCTAGGGCAGCTCCCTACATCCTGGACTGATGATGAACACTGGCCAGTGGCGAGCCGGCTCCAAGGCTGCAATAGCTGGTGAGCTATCCACGCTTATTCCCCCGTACTTCTCAGTTTCAAGACAGAATATTTAGCTTTCATTATACTCGGGTCTCATCCACTGACTTGTTCCCTTCTCCGTGCAGGCTCAAACTACTACGTCAAGGAAGACACGCGATACAATCTCACTAAGTACAGCTTCTATGGGCCACGTAGGGATGGACGTCCACACCACATCTTTCCCCCATCTTTGGTGGAGCCTACCCACAAATACAAAACCATGCTTGGGTTCATTTGGCTTGAATACATAATTGGCGTCGATGAACGCTTTTACGACCCTGCCAAATGCGCCATGGTGTGCAATAATATGTAAGTCCTAGCGGACTCTTCTTGCAAGCCCTCAAATTTTCGCAGCAGCTGTCACTGAATGTCATGGCGACCAAGACCTTGATCTTCAGCTGCCTGCCCCAGATGTAGTGAACAAGCTGACAAGCTCCATTAGTACCGAGTACAACAAAGTCAATAGAGTGAACGAGCCACCATTCATCAATGGCGCCTATCCCAAACACAACATGTTTGCAGTCTTACGTTAGTTGTTACACAATGCCCCCTCGAGGCGTTGGCCTTGCGCGAAGAGCGAAAGTGTGCTGTCTCATGATTTGTGATTGTCTACTGACACACACCTACCAGAGGCATCCTTGGATGGCGTACCGGCCAGTGTTGTTTGCGCATTTTGGAACACTTCGTTCGACGGAGTGTATGCCAATATCACAAGTCTGATCATTCCCAATGGCAAGAACCTCACCGCCCACCTGCATAAGATCTACCAGCGGCTAGATTACCGTCCGCCAGGCATTTGTGCCCTGGAGTCTTGTGAGGGTTTAGAGTATTATGCTGGAGGAGATTGTAGCGGCTGGGGTGAGGGCTACTGTCAGCACCAAGACGGTCCCTTTGGATTGGATGGATTTTGAGGCTCATAATGTTGCCCTTTTCTTCTGATGCTTCGAGAGAGTGGTAGGCATGAAGGAGCAGCGCGGAATCGCTCTCACGTACCGATCATTCCAATTCCCTACTAGCAAAGGCAAAGTATCATCAACAAGCAGGCCTAAGAGACACGTTCACACAATTTCCACTCTTTATGCGGTGGAAAGTACATCTTGTCTGGGACAGGTCGCCCGCCCTTGATAATCACATTGAGATGGCTGTTCCATTCTTATTCTGCTTAGTATCTCTATTGTAGAACATTCTAGTATCCAAACACAGGTTTGCCAAGGTTGACGGCTCGTGGCCGTGCTTCATGCACGCCTGTGCCTGATACCACAAAATTGGGAAGAATGTTCCAAATTCGCGATATATGGCCCTTGTATTTACGAGCTTCTCGTACATGTACGCCCCTGAGCACATGCTTTCAGCTGCATGGGTCTAGCTATCTCAACATGACCAGCGTGAATTTTGACTTCGTTGATGTCAGCGGTGAGACGGGATCGAGACTCAGTAATTGGACAGGCCGTCTCCAACAGATTGATTTTAGAGTTGAACCTGTGGACAAACGCAAGTGAATGCCAACGAATGGAAGATGTCAGCTTGTCTTACAACAGCTGCGGTAGAGCTTGGTGAAGATTGATAGCAACTAAGTATGGATGCTGCTAGTATCGCGTGAGAACAAGGTGACTCAATATTTGCTTCCCCGTAGTACTCGTCGAGAGCTTATCAATAGGTCTAAACCTTGGTTTTTGCTTGGATTGCCAAGATATTGCTGAATCCCTCTCTAGCAGACTTTCGAAGGCATATACGTTTCAACAGAGCCTTATAGACAATCCTTGGATTCCTCCAGATGCTACTTACTAGATAAGTGAGTAAGCAGGTCCACGGGTACAGTACCGCGTAACTGGAGGCCGGATAACGCGACCTTAGCCGTCTTACATGCATTAGCTTTAACTCTATGCGAATCATTGGCACCAACAAGGCTTTGCATCAAAAGACCCAGGGTCAATGAAGCTCAATATACAGCTTAATCTACCTGTCAGCGCGGAAGACGACCAATGCGGTGTTCGCCATGAGCATAAACATCGGACATGAGGCGGACGCCCGGAGTTGCACCGCAGCACAGCAGCTGACCATCGACCATTTGATATCAGGCTCACCCATCTGGAGAACTCACCTTTGAATTATCAACAATGTTTGTTCATAGGGATCACGCATGTGCAAAGACCATAATCAAATTCCTCAGCCACATTTAGTATCGCAGGCCCGAATGCGAGCATTATGGATGGACAGAGCATCGATCTTAGCTTGCTGGGAGGGCCCCCGCTCTATCAGCCCGGCAGCTCGACACCGCGGACACACTTCCACGACGACGAATCTTTCCTCCTTCCGGTCACGCCCCCACTTCAAAACCCTGATGCCCTGAACAAAACGACCGCCAAATTCCGGACGGTTGCGTTTCAGCCGAAGCACTTTTTTGACGGCCCGCCCATACGGTCTCACTCTTCTCGCGCGATCTCCTTTGTCCCGTCGGCGACAACGCAGACCTATCCAGACGGCCCAAGCTCGCCATGGCTGAAGCATTCTCGATCGCGACGGTGGTCTCGACCAACATGGCACCCGTCTTACAGCATGTACATCTGCTTTCTCTTCGGCTTCCTCTGTGCGACCGGCCATCACATATTCTACGCATCACTGGATGGAAAGCCAGCGGGTGGAGAGTCGCAGCTGAAGATGCTTCGATATGGCACCATACTTGCTTACGCTGCCAAATCTGGTTCGTCTAACAAGCGAGAACGTCATGTCATCTGGACACATGTACTTACATGCACATCTTTAGCATTTAGCGCTGCTGTGATCAGTGCATTCAAACAGAGAACTTGGCTGACAGTACGGAATCGTTTCTTGAGTATCGGTGCGCTGGACTCGATTTTCGCGGCTGCGGAAAACGTAGGAGCCATGTTTAACTTTGAATTCCTGCGAGAAGCTAAAGGTGCCTTTGCACTGGCGTTCTTCGCCTGGACGACGCCTCTAGTCGTGATCTTGACGGCGAATACGCTACTTGTGGAGCCAAAGACCATGGTATACGATACTATGTGTCCGAACGTGCGGTCTCTGAACTTCACATTCGAGGAGACCTTTGATTGGCGCAACCCTGACTTCGTTGCTCGGGCGGCCGAGTTACCATTGTCCCTGTGGAATACGACCATGAGAGACGATGACAGCGACCCGAATTGGTTCGACTACTATACTGGAGCAGCTCCCATGCTACAGCAGACTGCCACTCTAGCAGCATTCCTTGAGGAGGTTGTGCCACGAAGGAACTCGTCAATAGACACTTGCGGTGCGGGCTGGAACTGCACTTTTGTTATTGAATTCACGGGCCCTGGATACAAATGTACAGAAATAGCCAGTGTAAGTAATGAGTGTATCATTTCCCTGCTCCACGCAGGGAATTCTTCTCAAGCAGCGCTCACGGAGCTAGAAATGTCGCTACACGAGGCACACATTGAGGGTTCTCCGGGGCCACTGTGACTGTTTACTGACATAACTTATAGGGAGCGGGCTCAAATTCCACGGCTCTCGTGCAAGAATCTGGCGAGATCCTCCCACCATTCGACACCGATATCCTCCTTCCTCAGGGCAACTATAGCTATTATGCACACACAAGTGGAGGGGAGTACTCCACTACACAACTGGAAGACACCGGACTCAAGGGGATCCCCAATATGCGACCTCCATATCCCGACCATTTGGGTGTTTTGCGGACTGAGCCTGTTATATTCGTAGGGTATGTGGTGGTCAACAACCCAAATGAGACTCAGCCTGTGTCCCGCGACGATGCCGGCTGGAATGAAGCGTACACCCCCAAGATCCTCGCCTGTGAGCATCGCGAAACCCTTTACAAAGCAAACTTTACATACACAGGAGAAACTCAGACCGCCAAGGCATCCTCTACGAAGGCATATGGACCTCCCATCATCAACACGACATACGTACCGGATGAGATGGCCATGGACGGGACAAATGACAACACAACAGCTGTACCGGAGTCGAACTACATCTATCCCAACAACACAGCCCTCTATAGAAGGGTGGGCGCTTATCACTCGCTCGGGTACATGCTGCGATACTTCATTGTAAGGTGGACATATGTCACGAACAAATAACTGGCATAGCTGACACTGTGCAGAACGGCACCGTGAAAATTCCGGACACCCCAGAGAGTCAACCGTTTGAAAATACCCCTGTACGAGGTCCTGGACTGTGGGAATTCCCATGAGGTGAAAAGAGAGTGTCGCCTGAGCTGACATGCTGTGCAAATCTAGGCCATCCAGACCAAGATCCTAGACCCCAACAACAACTATTTCGCGTATGCCGATATTGAGAGTCGAATACAGAGCCTGTACGACGACATCATCCTGTCTATGTTCTCCAATCCCCTCTTCACCGCAATCGTGTGTACGTACTGCCTCAGCCCTCATCAGTAATGCGCAGCATATTGAGTGCCTCCGGTGTCAAATATCCTCTGGGCCCAAATCCTCCTCCTGAATCCTCGTTAACCTTTTGACCGTTTTCAGGGGCCGCAAAGCCTAGCTCTCAAACCGGAACCCTCTCGACCTCGACCCTCGACCCAGCCAACGACACCGCTTACCTCTTCCCCTGCCAGAAATTTCGCACCGTCAACGCCTACTCGTACCAAACGCGTGACCTCTGGATCGTGTACACGATCGCGGCGGCGCTCACGCTCGTGTGCATCGCGGCAGGCGCTCTCGCAATCCGCGACAACGGTGGCGTGACGCGCAACACGCGGTTCTCGAGCATCGTGGCGGCGACGCGGGGGCCTGCGCTCGATAGGATCGCGTGGCGGGGGCCGCTACAGGATCGGGGCGATGTGCCGGCCGAGGTCAAGACGTTGCGGCTTGGGTATGGCGTGATGGTGCCTGGACGGGACGGGGGAGGGACGCTGGCGGCGATGGGTGTTGGGCTTGATCCGAACTTGGTGGTGCGCGAGGAGGAGGACGAGGGGCCGGCTGCTAGTGCTGGTGGAGGGTGGAGAGGGAGATCTGGGTATAGTTCTGGATATGTGGGTGAGATGATGTGTGGGTTTGGGATGAAGCAGGATGTTGATCAGAGGCACCATGAGGGAAGTTTATTCCATCGATGAGGACATGGGCAAGACTCGTAGTCTGTGTGGATTCTTGACTGGTGAGCGTTTGCACGTTCCAAGCTTCGAGCTACAGAAGCTCATGGCGCGTTGGACTTGAGATTTTGAAGTGATACCCCGGGAGCGACGCAATTTTGTATTGTTTGAGAGTACTTTCATTCTTGTCTTTCGACTCAGAACACGGTTCTCCTACAGTTCCAACTGTTGGTAGTATTGTGGGCTATGAGTATAGGAGTCCCTGCCAAAAGTCTTGAGTGAAGAATACAGGGAAGTGCATCCAAATGTGATTAACCCAGAGGTGATTATCCTAAAGCCAAAAGAATTTATGCGCGATATTACTGTGCACAAGCCGTAATAAGTGATCCAGCACTGTAGACTTTAGTGGAGCGTTCGCAAAAGAGTGGAGCAGGTGGTCGAGACTCTTGGCGGCGACGTCTGTACTTACTTAGTAAGTACCTACCGGGCGCACGATCTTGAAGCTTGCAAATAAAACGACTGAGATTTAGCTGGTTGAATGCAGAGGTTGTTGGCTTTTCGATGGGCATTATATGCCCGTGGTGACTGGCGACGGCTCACATCTTACGTTTGACTGCTTTGCTTCACATCTAGGAGATAACACAATAATGATGCAGAGAAATCGCCTGTATTGTCTTCTTGTCGGATTACGGTGGGCGTATCCTCGCGGGTCCACTCAGTACCTGCAGAGGTCGATTTGTGCGCGAGTGAAGTTCTGCCTCTTGAGAGCAATGAGCTGCTGCGGAGCTAGCCACTTTTGGTGACATACATGACCTTGGGCAACGTGATCAATTCCGAAGGCTCACTGGAAATAACGTATCCAACTATGCAAGTTTTTGGACTAGACAGAGCAGCCGTTGTGTATCACCAGGAGTGAGCAGCGAAAATGGTGCATGGTTAAGGTGCCAATACGCGCGGTTACGGCCATGCGATGAGATGGGTCCCACGGGAGTGCAGCACTACAATCAAACTGACATTGATTCAGATGAACCGATCAAGGTCGCTACACTACCGGGTTGTCTTGGTGTCCCATGGTACAGTATGCACAACATGGGAGTAAGACATTGCTGGACGAAACAGCGAGAGATATCAAGCCAGAACATTGTCTGTTTCACCGAATTCCGTCAGGTTGGCTGAGTGCAGTGACGATGGCGAGGATGGCTGCAACTAGATGGCTTGGCGCAATGGATGTTTACCCCGGAGTGGCGACTGGGGCGACAACGAGATGGGACGAACAGAGGTAGTCAGTGGTGAGCATTGTGGCGCGCATGGTGCGCAAGTTGAAGCTGAACCGAGAAAAGAAGGTAGGAACGCGAGTGCTCTTGATGGACAGGCAGGGCAGGACGGACAGATGGGCCATCCGAGAGCGAAGTTCGAAAGCGAGAGTGCACAGCCCCAATGGTACTGCTGGAAACTGCTAGTGTCGACAGTCGACAGTCGACAGCTTCAGACTTGTGACGGCCAAGGGCGCTGGCAGTGCTGGTAGTGCTGAGGGACCCGCGTGTCAGTCGCAAGGTGAGTGGCTAGATGATGCAGCTTGATGGAGAAGCACTGTGACAGTAGAGCAGGAAGGGAAATGTTGATTTAGGTCTCTACTTTAGTGAGACGGGATTCGGTTGCAATATATATATCCGAAGGCCGGACTACGGAGACCCGCTTAAATTAAGTTAGCCTCTAAAGCAAATCTTCGACTTAAACTAAAGTATATTGGAAAAGTTTAATTTAATAATTAAAGGTCTTATATATAGAAAAGAATATATTATATATAAAGAAAATTTTGTATAAATAGAAATAAAATTTTATTATTTATTATAATAATTTATAATAATACTAAGG
>JAGKQA010000141.1:0-100483 GCA_022609195.1 Plenodomus libanotidis | reverse complement strand
AGATTCCCCGCTTGATGTGTTGGATATCAAGCTCCTAATGGCGCAGCTGACCGCTGGCCTGTTCCTTGATCTGCTGTTGGTCCCTTGGGTCATAACAATAAGGATACGGTTAGCACTAGCTAGATAGTATTTTCTTTATAGCTCTTTAATTATTAATTTAAGTATTTAGTCTACCCTAAATAGCCTTACGGCTTCTAATATTGCACGAAAGAACATTCTCAATATTGCACTCATTACCTCTACTACTTTATTGCTAATATAAACCCTTTAACATCTTTTATATATTCACGGGCATTTAGTATAATCATTATATACCTATATTTGATTAATCGACCTAATAGCCCCTACTGCGAATATAGGGCTATAGATACTGCAATACATTATATACTGCATTGCAGTTATTATAAAAACGAGCGATAAAGGCTTAAGAGGTTGTTATGACCCAAAGGACCAACAGCAGGTCAAGGAACAGGCCAGCGGTCAGCTGCGCCATTAGAAGCCTGATGTCCAATACATCAAGCAGGGAATATCTCTTAAGTAAACAAACCCAGGGTTAGGGTTACCCAATGGATCGCTAGGATAGCGAGGCGATCCAACAGATCCAGTACTAAAGATGGTATGAAAGCAACAGGATATAAGGACACGGTCAGCACCAGATAGATAGTATTTCCTTCATAGCTCTTTAGTTGTCAATCTAAGTATTCAGTCCACACACCTGAATAGCCTAACGGCTAATGATCAGCACTTACACGCACGAACGCTTCTCAATATTGCCCCAGTCACCTCTACTACTGTATTGCTAGCATAAACCCTCTGACACTTACTATATACTCACGGGTATTTAGTGGGATCATTACAGAGGTCTAGTGGGACCTGGGAACTCAATAACCTCTTTTGTATAAAGGCTGGGCGGAAGGATTTATTAGCTTTTATTAAAGCTACTATACGGCTTATGGATAGTAATAAAGCTAATGGTGGTTGAGGCTTTTCCTTTTATTATTTTAATGGATTTTAGCCTTGCGGCTATAAACGGTCTTTTTACGTTCTGAATCCCCGTAGAGAATATAGTATTAGTAGGATATACAGGTTATCTCTAGACTAGGGGGACTAGTCTATTGAGGGGCGGAAATACCTGTAGTAAATAGTACTAGTAGCTTTAGATAGCTGCCTTGCTATAGGCCTAACGGCCTCCATGCAAGTAATGAAACAAAACAAAAAATAGCGGCTGGCGTCTATACCCGTGCCGTTGTGCTCGTATGTGTAGTCGCTCAGATACGCGACGCAGAATCGGGACATGGCGTACCGTGAGTACATTGAATTGATCGCTGCGGACAGCTCCGCGCTGCTGATCTTGTCGATGCAGCATGTGTCTACCTACGCGTAGTCCACCCGGCCGACCTGGGCCATCTCACCCTCGCCAATCCAGACGTCGGCCGGCACGTCGGGGATGGGGCGTCTGACCGACTCGCAGAATTTAACGATCTTTTGGTAGCCCTCTTTCTTGACAAGGATATGAGAATCGCTGTTCATTATCTCGGCGTACGACACCTCGTCTGCCTCCCACGTGAGGTAGGATTGCGAACGGCGGAATCGTATCCGGCATGTACTCCTCCAGCTCCAGAGTGTAGATAGACATTAATGAGTCTAATGATGCATTGCTTCAACAGCCAGTTCAGCTGGATAAAACACCCACAGCCATTGGGTGTCGTTCAAGGCGTCCGTATTCCTTGCTTGGGCGAATGGTATGCAGTGTGCAGAAGAAAGACTGGGAATTTTGTAGCGTGGTAGGTATCCACCTCCAATTATGAAGTATACACGAAAGACTGGGGTTACATCGCGAGAAGCCCTTAGAGAAGGGCCCTGGAGACTCAGCCACGTACAATTCAATTAGACTGCAGGTCACCCTATAATGGGGTATTATGAGCGATCTTTCCGCAGCCGCCGTGCCAGAGGAGGATGATGTATTGCCCCACTATGAAATCTCAACCGTTCTATCCCTAGTCTAAGTAAATAGGATCACCAACACTCCCAATTCCGTTACGCGACTTGCGGCCAGAGCTCTACTCCGGGTCACCAGCTTCCTCGACCTCGGCCTTGGCATCGGTCATCTCTGTGTCCTTGTCCGCGCCCTTCTGAGCCTCAGCCTTCTGTGCCTCAGCGGCCTTGCGAGCATCCTCCTCCGCCTGCTTCGCGGCCTTCGCGGCATCGGCGCGCTCCTGTGCGGCCTGGCGCTCAGCCTCGACCTTCTCGAAGTGCTTCTGGAATACGGGGCCAGCCATTGCGCGAATCTCGTCCATCTTGGCGATATAGACAGCCTTGGTGGTGTCCTCGCCGTCCTCGTACAGCCAGTCCTGCATATGATTAATATTGGATTCATGATGACGGTAGAAATATGGCTTGACAACTTACCTCAGTGGCCTCAAGCTTGGCCTTGATCTTCTCCTTCTCCTCGTCGGTGACAAACTCCTCATACTTGGTGTCAAGGTTGTTGCGGAGGTCGTAGATGAAGGCCTCCAGCTCGTTCTTCTTCTCCTCGGTGTCGGCGACAAGCTTGTCCTGCATGACCATAGAGCCCTCCTTCTCGTTCAAAGAAGCCTTGGCCTGGTCGTCAAGAGACAGGGTGCCAGTGACAATAGCAAGCTCGCCCTTGCGGACCTGCTTCTTCACCTTGCGGGTCTTGGGCTTCTCCTCTTTGCTATCGGTCTCCATGGCCTTCAAATCTGTCAGCTCGTCTTTCGTCCCACCGTCCTCGTCCTGTCCAAGAGAAGGTCGCCTGCGTTTCGCATGCATAGTCGCTCCGTCTCTCACCAAGGGTGGAGACGTCGGCTTCCTCTTCACAGGGCACATTGCGGACTCGTCAACAATTATACTCGAGTCGAAATTACTCACATCAGCGTCCTTCTTCTCTCCATCCTTGTTTGTCTCCTCGGGGATGGGCTCCTCAATCTCCTGGTCCTCCACGTAGTATCCGCTCTCAACGTTCAGGACACCGTGGATGTTGACACGAGCCTTCAGCTTGCAAATCATAAAATCATCGGGACCGTTGGCGGCCTTAACGCCCTTGACAGAGAAGCGACCGATCCATGGGTTTACCTTTCCGGGCAGGTCTTCGGGTTTCACGTATCGTGCCTCAAGGTCGAAAGGCTGCTTGCGGTAGAATGTGAGGATCTTGGTCGATGGGAGAACACCACCACGGTTGAAGACCGTTAGGCTGGTGTCCTCATCGGGAATGTCTGCGGCCTTCTCCCAGGCGAACTCAATCGGGTAAGAAATGGCGTCCTGGACGGAGAAGTCGCGGACCTTGAAGACGGGAGAGAGAATAGCACAGCTGAAAGCGCAACCACGTGCAACAGCCTCATCTTGGTTGAGGGTGAAAGACAGGGTCTTGCCGAAGAAAGCCTGGATGCGCTCCTTGACAGCCGGCACACGAGAACCACCGCCGACAACCTCGATAATGTCGATATCCTCCTTAGTGAGCTTCGCCTCAGCCAGAGCCTGCTCCAGGGGACCAGTGGTATGCTCGAGCACAGGCGCGATGAGGTCCTCGAACTCTTTGCGGGTGATCATAGCAGAGACGTCGATGTCGTTCATGAGGGATTCGATGTTAATGGGTGCCTGCTGGTTGGCAGACAGAATCTTCTTGGTCTTCTCTGCGGCAGCCTGGATACGAGCGACAGCCCTGGGGTTAGAGAAGATGTCGATCTTGTACTTGGTCTGGAACTCCTTGGCCAGGTGGTCCACCAAAGCCTTATCGAAGTTCCTGCCACCGTAATGCCTGTCCCACGCGGTAGCCTTGACGGCCAGCTCGCCCTTCTTAAACTCGACGATGGAACAGGTGTAGTTGCTGTGGCCGACGTCGACGAAAGCAACGCGACGGGGCTTCTCCTCAGGGCCGGGCAGGTCGAGTTTCGTAATGCCGTAGCCCAGAGCGGCAGCAGTGGTGTCGTTCATCAAGCGCAGCAGCTTGAGGCCAGCAATTTCAGCGGCATCGATGATGGCGCGACGCTGAATGTCGGTGAACCAGGCGGGACAGCTGAGGACGATGTCGGAGACAGGCAGCTTGAGCTCGGCGGCGGTGGTAGCCCTGATCTTGCTCAAGAACATGGCGCAGAGCTGTGTGGCAGAGAAGACCTCCTTGTTGCCGGCGTAGGTGACCTCAGCACCGACCTGGCCGTTGACATCGACCAGGGGTGCGGAGGTATACTGCTGCTCGATCTGGACATCGGGATCCTTCAGCGAGCGACCAGCCAAACGCTTCAGTCCGGTAACGGTGTTCTTCAGGTTTGAGATCTCTTGTGTCTTTGCGGCCTCGCCGAGGTATCGTGACTTGGGACCGAAACCAACGACGGAACTGTTGCGCGCAAGAGGGTCAGCGTTGGAATCTATGGAGGCGGGACCGAGCGATGTTAATGGACTGAGCACTTACGGTGTGGCCCGGTTGGAGACCTCGTTTGCGATCTATTATCGAATTTGTCAGTCACACGGGTGTGAGGACCACGACGCCCATGGCCAGCAGATGCTGTTGGTCGTCGTGGTTGTGGAGGGGCCAACGCAAACGAGGGTTGTACATACAACATCGACACCACGGTTCCGCGCGACGGCGATAACCGTGTTGAGGGTACCGAAATCGACACCTGGAGAGAGCAAAGCCTGTCAGCAAGCCGCCTTGCGCGGGGGCACGTATCAGGATCGAGTTCCAGGGGCATCGCAACGTACCGACGACACTCATGCTGGCGGTTTGGCGGGGTATCGTAAACAAAAGACTCGGAGCGAAGGAGTGATAGTATGTAAGATGCTGGCAAAGAAAGGGAGTGCTCAAATGTGAGGACGCGCGGTGAATGCTATGGGTCAGTTTTGGTGATGGAAGAAGAGGGAAGATGGCTCGTGGAGTGGAAGTGCCAAAGTCACACAGATGTTGCTGCGTTTCCAAGTTGTCAATATCTCAGCAGGTTTGCGATTTGGAAGGCTGAGAAATTTCTCGCCTGCCACAAAACGGAACACGGGTAGCGCTGGCAAGGGGGGTGCCTTCCCGCAACCCAAAGAACGTTCTGGATACTTCAGCCTCATTCCTTGCACTTCTCCAACAGCACAACGTTGCGCAAGCAAGTCCCTCTATGAGTCCATGGGTTGGCATCCGGCCCTCGTACCGTCTAGACTCAGATCTCTCAGTTCTGTGCGGTCTATTTTCAGTTGACTATAGGCTTGCGCCGGTGTGTTCATTCGGGGGTAGACGGCATTGTACCTCTCCGGGTACAAGCCTACCCCTCCATCTCCATAACGTAGCAGAATTCTCTAAGCCTCTCAGCCCCACCATGACTTCACTTACCAACTCGTCACCAGGATGCTGTTGTGGATTTGTAACTTCTGCAACAGTCTTGGCAGGGTTAGTGACGTTCAATGTGTCTACACTTTTGATATTTCATTAGGTCACTGAACTGAGAGTATCTTTGAAGGGATTGTTTCATTCATAGGATGCCGGTTTATCCAACGGCCCTTTTCAGCGTTATCGCTTTTCACAAATGCACCTGTATACCGAGTGAGAAATACAGGTTTGAATTTACTATCACTACGTGGCAGTCGTAGACAGGTCAGATGCACCTACTTAGTGTCCGGGTTCCCCATTTACTTCATAAATTTGATGATGGAAAGGGAAATGGGCCATCACTTCTGGATCATGAGTTGTTGTCAGACAGCCCTGGCTACCTAATACAAATCATGCAGCTGGTACTGTAATGGCAAGAGAGCCTGCTTGAGTCGCAATATCGCTCTTTTGATCTACGGATATTGCTGACAGCTTGGAGTAGTACTGTAAGACCGCCAGCAGTGAGATTATAATACATAGTGCATCACGGCGCTAAATGATATCAACTATTAAACCAGTCTTTATGGGGAAGAATTCTTCTATGGAATAGTTGCGCTCTACTATATCATGTGAGAGTGATGACTACCATATGATGTGCACGGCGCAGACGCTAGGATGGCACTCTGGGAAGAATATCATGCGGCCGCGCGTAGGTACTCCAAATGCCTACATGAATGTATGGCGGACCAAGTACCACCAGTGGCTTATCCAAGAGAGGGGCAACAGCGGCGCAGATAGATGATGACTTGAGCCTTATCCCACCATCCTTTGCCTACCTACTTTCTTTTCTTTTCTTTTCTTTCACGTCCATCAAATTGTGTAGAGCTTTGTGGCTGAGGGGCATCGACAGACCCCGACAACGTTCCATCAAATCCGGAACACTTGCCTCTCAAAATGCCGATCGCGGTCGCAGCAAAAGGTACGTACGAATTCCCCCATGTGCGGAGTCCCTGTCTGTGTTGCTTCAATCCCGACGTGTTGCCAGGCATGCATAGTGAATCCTATGCCAGTTTCCGTCGATCTGCGAGCCTAGAAGCATTGATCGACATACCCAGACACCAGACATTCAAGTGAACTACTGTGGTGCTGTCCACTCCAATCCGAGGTCTTGCCTGCTCTCGGTGGACGGTACTGGACGAAACGGGAGGCCGAGGCTTGTTGGCCACCTCCTGGGTGGCGACAACTACCACGCGGCCACATCACACTCCTCCATCCTTCGAGCAAAGACGCAGAAATCCTACATCACCTTTTCGATCCTTTCACCTGTTACTTTGCATTGCCCTGAACTCTTCAGATTGCAACTTGCTTGTGTCGTTTTACCCTACAGACCAAGGCTAGGCATCATCTGCGAGGCCTCACTTACACCGGGAAGTCGCCCCACCGCCCCGCCCATCCACCGCCCTCATTTGCTACCGCACCTACTTACCCCTACTTTGTGCCTCAACTCTCTCCCCATTCACCCAGGATTTGCATTTCGACATCTTCGAAAATGCCTCCTATTAATCCCGCTGTCACAGCCGGCGTCATCGTAGCTTCGATGGCAGCCGCTGCCGCCATCGCCATCTACGAATCGCCCGAGCTCCAACGCATGGCCAATGACCTACGCCGCCGCATCGCTCTCGCCCTACACTCGCTAGGCGACGGCGTTTTACCCGAGAATGCCAACGGCGAGCCTTTTTTTAATCGACCAGAAGACGCGGAAGGCTTCCTCCAAACCGGCGGAGTGGATGCCGATGACGAGACTCGACGGAGACAGCGCGAGGAGCTGTTGTACTGGAACGCCATGAAGCTGTCCCAAGAGTTGGAAAAGCACACCGACGAGAATGAGAAGCGCAAAGTCATGTCCAGGTCTGCGACGACGTTTGACGAGATGCTGGAGGAGGACAAGAGCGCCGCTGAGAAGGGCACCTACGTATTCAACACGGGAGCTGAAGTGCGAAACAACGACGAGGGTTTGGTGCGTCGTCGTGGAGCATCCGAGGGTGTTCGTGGTCTGAACGCGGCTCTTTACGCCAACCCATTTGCCGACGAGAACGGAATCGATTACGAGGAGATGGAGGAGAGCCAGATTGCCCCTGAGAAGGACGAGGTCATGTCCATGTCTCAGGACGTCTACAACGCCACCCCACGAGAATCCCCTACCGAACTCGCTTTGCCACCAAGCTCATCTTCGCTCACCATGTCCCCCGCTTACCCCGACTCCACGCCTGATCTTGTCTCCCTGGAGCCTACTCCCGACCACGAGGAATTCGCTCAGACCAAGTCCGTATCCCAGGGCGAGTCCATGTCGTCGGAGCCGCCAGTAGAGGCGTACCTGACTCCCGGCCAGGCCCGCTCCCAAGACCTCAACTCCGCCTACGCCTCTATTCAGGAATGGGCCCAGCAGCAGCAGTCCGGGGTCGGCTCGTTCTACTCCCCCCTACCCGTCACTCCCAATGCACCGCGTAGTGAGATGTCTGACGGCGAGTTGATTAGTGAGGGCCAGATGACGCCTACAGATTCGGGCTCGGTGGCTGGATCCGGCATTGATGTTGCCCACGAGCTTGCTTCGCAGAACGGCTCTTCCAAGTACTACGATGTCGAGTCCGAGTCTGAGTCCGAGGATGGTATGGCTACTCCTGCGCGCAGCTGGACTGAGGTCGGCAGTGTTGTTAGTGAGAGCGAGGATGGAATGCAGCACCCGACCCACGCATAGAGCGATGGCATAGTGTCCTCTGTTGATTTCTTTGTTTACTATGATCGATAGGCTTGTTTGATGTGATTGATTGGAGTTTAGGATGGGCAAAGGAATGGGATGGAACTCCTAGCAAAGGTCGGTCGGCGTCAAGGGTAAGGCAGCGTCTCTGATACATGTAGACCCAACTTCTCATGGATACCTGGATACCTACATGGGTAACAAATACATTACTGCTTTCGGAATATCCTGTGAATAAGTAGCTTTAGCTGTTTGTGGACGAAGAAGTGTCTTCTACGAACAATGTGTTCCCTCGAGGGGCAATGTCCAATTAGGCGTTAGGTGTGTCGCAGGCACCTCTATAATTTCCACACCAACCTTCAGGCGTCCGCAAAAACTCCACTAATCGCTTTTCGAAACACGAACATAATCACGCCACAGGGTATCAACATCAGCTCCAAACAAGCCCAGCCAAAACTCCGACTCGACGTACTTTTCCTCCCTCAGCCTCTCATTGATTCCCCTCACCGAGCCCTTGCCGTACTTGGTCTCCAGCCAGTCCAAGAAGAATGCCGTCTTCTCGTAGCCCACATCCCACCTCTCAGGAATATTGCTACGCTTCCAGTGAGTAGCACCAAGATTCGCCTTCAGTCGAACCCAGTCTGCGATGCCCTCAATGAGTCCGCCGGGACACGAGCCGCGGCCGTTGTGCTGAAAGCAGTGGACCAGCTCATGCACCAGTACGCCTTCAATTTCGTAGGCGCCGGTGACATCGCCGTCGGCGCCTTCAGGGGCCTTCTTGACGCCGTTGATGTAGCGGAGCGAGAAGTCTAGATCGCGCAATTAGCAATTGTGTTCTTTGTGAGTTCAAAATGGTCGTGAGCACTCACGAATCTCTTTGTGGTCGTTATCAAGGCTCGATCCCGTGGTGTACGCCACACCGTCCATATCCTCTAGGTACAGCGTCACGGATCGCGTGCCAGGAATGCTGTGCGGGAGGTCCTGGTAGAGATGGCGGACCACGGAGCGGACGCTTTTGGCGAGGACGGAGGAGGCATTGCCGGAGGCTAGAAGTCGGGAGGCGCCCGGGTGAGAGAGGTCTTCGATAATGAGGCGGAGTTTGGGCAGCTTGAACGTTTTTGTGAATTCATCGGCGTCTTGCTCCTGAGGTGAAGGTAGCGGCTGTTGGTCAATGGCTCCGGGAGGGACGGGAGTGCGCTCGGGTCCGGCTGATGTTGTGGATGTTCCCGTTGCTGAAGACATAGCGGGTGCTGCGGAGGTGGGAGGCGTGAAGAGGGATGCGGGATCGGGAACTGCTGTTGTGTGTGGCAGACGGGTCATGGTGCAATGTAGGTATCAGTTGTCTCGATTATTAAATATTTGCGACTTGTAAATGAGGATAGTTGTCATCGAGATGGTTGCTTGTTTGTTCGAGGGGGGGCGAAGCTCCCTTACAACAAGTCTCTCTGACGATAGGAAAGTACGGTCGTACTTCGTACTTTAAGCCTATACATATTTCACACTGAGACTAATCCGCCTTCCGACGGAAGTACGACGAGCGATTCTTATAGCATTGTTTGAATCACAGGCTTATCAATACAGGCGAGTAGGTGGTGATTAGAACAACGATGTACCTACCTAGTCCCCGCAGGAAAGCCTAGACCCCTGCGAAAGCGGCGTAGGCGGTTCTGTGCCCCTGGCAACGGAAAGGGTGGAGCCACAGCAGAACCCCGGACAGCGTCGGTAAGCTGCGCTTTTGTTGTTGTCATGTCTCTTTGCCCAACATTCATTTTCCACGAGCCCATATTCCTTCAGTGCATTTGGCGACGCGAGCATTGATCGCAAGCTGCAATTCCTTCTTGCTCTTCAATCAGAAACGCTTCCAAGCTCAATCACCGCATCCAACCTCAGTCGCCTCGTCGTATTCGTCCGAGCGCATTCTTGGACAAGAGCATCAAGAACCTTGGCTTATCACCAGCCAAACAATTTACAATCGTCAGCGGCTTGCGACAGCCGAAATTGTTCACTTCCCAACAGCTTCGCAACCATAGACGGCGCGGACACATCTTCACATGTAGCTGTCGCGCAAAGTAAACAACTCACCACACAGTGACAGACGATTCGAAGCTACAAAAGCGAATCAGCAGCTCCTTCCCATCCCAAACATCGCCAAGTCCTCCGTCGCCAGGAGAAGGGGACATGGCCGAGAGAATCACTGAAGAGCAGGTCGAAGAGCTGCAGAACCTCCTCGCATCCGACGCCTCCATTGACTCCAAAGTCACAAAGGTCACCGCCGTCAAGACCGGTATTAAACATCACAATGTCCCGGACGAATGTGTCGCACCACTCTTCGAAGCCTTGCGCAAGGCCGCTCGAAACCAGCACGCCAATCTAGTCAACGCCGGACTTACCTCACTCAACCACCTCCTGACGCGCCTCTCCCGTCAAGACCCCAGATACATAAATCATGAGAAAGCGGCGACCGTCAAGCTTTTTGTCGACAAGATGGGAGATGGAAAGGACAAGTTCCGGCTACTGGCGATACAATCCCTGGTGACTATGTGTAAGGTCGAGGGACCTAGGGAAGATGTTGAGAAAGCAGTCAAGGAGATCATGGAAGGAAAGAACGTGAAGGCCAAAGCGAAAGAGGCAAGCTTGCAATGGCTTCTTCTGGCACACAACGAGGCTGGATTGCCGTTCAAAACTTACGTCCCTCTGCTCATGAGGCTACTCGAGAATGGCGATCCCGGAGTTCGCGATGCTGCCAAACATACCGTTATCGAGCTCTTCAGGAACGCGCCCGGCACCGCCAAGGCCGATGTCAAGAAGAAGTTGAAGGAGTTTGGCGTCCGTCCCGCCATCGAAGCGGCTATACTGAAGGAATTGATACCGAGGGCAACAACACCTGCCCGCGACGTCGATACGCCCGAGCCAGCGCCATTGCCAGTAAGACCCAACCTCGCCGCGAGCGTATCATCCATCTCCGCCCCATCCATCTCCCTCGAACGACCGATCACACCCATGCCCGACACACGCACAGAGACCATCGAGCCCTCATACGTCAACACGACGCGCGAATTGGAAGACATGTTCAGAGGGATGCATGAGTACTTTGAGGGCAACGAGTCCGAGCACAACTGGAAGTTGCGAGAGCAGAGTGTGATGAAGCTTCGAAGACTCATGGCTGGCAATGCTACGGACTTTTACGACCACTTTTTGGCTGGGCTTATAGGGCTTCTTGACGGTATCGTGAAGGCTGTCAAGTCACTGAGAACGAGTTTGTCAAAAGAGGGTTGCAGTCTGGTGCAGGACATTGCCTTCCACTTCGGCCCTGGGATGGACCCCATGGTTGAGCGACTCATGCAGGCGTTCCTCCAACTTGCAGGCGCAACGAAGAAAATCGCTTCCCAAGCAGCCAATGTCTGTGTCGACGCCATCATGGCAAGAGTCACCTTCACAAAGCGGCTTATGGAGCATGTTGCAGCCGCCAGCCGTGACAAGAATGTGCAACCTCGATTGTATGCGACGCAATGGCTCAAGACCATGCTTCTCAAGGAGGGAAAGAATAAGTCCCACATAGAGCACATGGGCGGACTGGACTTGATAGAACAGGCTCTCAAGAAGGGCTTGGCGGATGCAAATCCAGGGGTCCGAGAGAAGATGAGAGGCACGTTTTGGGTATTTCACGGTATCTGGCCGGCCAGAGCTGAAGCGTATGTATTCCCTCCTGCTAATGAAAGAAAAGATGGGCCCTAATAACACGTCCCAGCCTCATGGACACACTAGAGCCGACGGCGCAGAAGCTTTTGGAAAAAGACCCGAATAACCCCAACACACCAAGACAAAAGGAGCCGGCAAGCTCAGTACGCCCTGGCATGGGCTTCTCACGCAGCACGATGGGAACCAAGCCATCTATACGAGACGCCATCAAAGCACAACGGGCTGCGATATCGAGACCGGGATCCGCCATGGAGCCGTCGCGCCCTAGGCCGGGCTCGGCTATGGAGTTCTCACCACCTCGCAATTTGAGAACGGTGTCCGGTGCATCAAACGCTTCAGGCCTTGCTGTCGCGCCACCCAATGCTTCAAAATCCAAGGTTGGTGGCTTGTCTGGAGCGCCCGTGAGACCGAGGACGCGGACCGGCCTGAATATACCACCCCGACCTAAGACGGCGGGGCCGTACGATGTGCGAAGTGGGACGGAACCAGGAATCTCAAGCCCACCACAGGTGAAGAAAGCGGTGACTCCTAGGACCATGATCGGTTCGCCGAAGCGGACTGTGGTGGCAAGACCGAGGCCGGGGCATCAACCCACAACAAGCGAGTCAAGCATTCCTAGTCCTAGTAGGTTCGGGAGTCCCAGGTCACCGACCGCGCCTGGCAGCCCGTCGCAGCTTTCTCACATGAGATCGAGGCTCCAGCCTGGACCGCTTCTTGGCAGCAGCCCGCAAGCCAGCCCCAAGCTGGAGAGCGTGATGATGCCGAGCATAATGGATGTGGCAGATTCGCCCACACCAGTGACTCAATCGCCTTTGCTTGCTCCGGTAGAGCTTCCTGAGCCAGTGGTGGTCAAACAGGAGGAACTCCCTCCAGCAGTACCGGTCGAGATGGAAGTGGAGCATAATCAGGGAACATCTTCCGCGGACTCGTCTTCAGGAACTCTCAAAGTATACGAAGACCCTTCCGCAGGCGAGCAATCGCCCACAAAGCCGGTCGAGACGGCAGTCCTAGAAGAGAAGCCTGTGAACGAAGATGCTGCCAACCTGATTTCGAGACAGAACGGCGACGCTGTCGCAGCAATAGGAGATGACGATGTACTACCCGAGAAAGCAAAGCAACAGGCACGACTCATCGACAGTGCCCTGAACAAGATCAAGGCGAAGAATCTGGACGTTCATGGCTTCCGTCGATTCCAGAGCATCATGCGTGACGCCAAGGCGCCCATTGGCGACGAGAAATTCGACGCCCTGATACTTGGTCTATTCGAGTTTCTCGAAGATCCGCAGTCCAGTGTCGCCCCTGAGAAGGTCCAAGATGTGAAAGCTCAGATACTCGCGACCATCAAGCTCCTACTCAAGAAGCACCGCGCGAACTTCCAGCCGCACATCTCTAAAGCTCTCGAATCCCTCATGGCAGCACGCGCAGCGTACGAAGCACGCACCCATATCGTCAGCGGACTGGAGCTCCTAGCCGACGAGCTCGTGGCTCTTGGCGACGCGCAGGAGATCGCGACGGTGCTGACGAAGCGCATGGCGGGCGAGGACGCGCGCACCGCCGCCGGCTGCCGATCCCTAACAATGGGCATGCACGTTCTCAAGGAGATGATCGACATGAAGGAGGACTACAACCCCACCGACACTGAACTGGGCGACATGGCGGCGCTGTGCACGCGCTGCCTCGAGAGCAGTGAGAGTGGCGTTCGCATGGACGCCGTGCAGCTGTGCGTGGCGCTGCACGCGCGCGCGGGCGACGCAAGGTTTTGGGAGGTGATGAAGGATGTGAAGGACGACCCGAAGAGTCTGATCACGTATTACATTGTCAAGCGGCAGCGCGAGAGGGAGACTGCGGTGAACGGAAGGGGTTAGCAGTCTCTCTGCGCGAGGCGGTCACCCTTCTTCTGTCGAGGCTCACAAGGGCTTGTGTGAACGGAGAGGGGACTGTGGGAGACATTTTTCATTACTGGGCATAGGGAAAACCACTTGCGGCGAATGTCATGGCTGTTGGTGTTGGGCTGGCCTGGGGCGACTTGGGACATTATACCTGTGGGGTTGAGGTGGATTGGACTGGACTGGGTTGGGGGCTGGACTGTTTATACCATGGGTCGATCATACTTTCTGCTCTAAGTGTCTTAATTCACGATTCCCATGACTTTGCAATCTCGTCGCTAAGCTGTTGCCCCATAGCGTTGGTAGGTCAACAAGCTGTTGTTCAGCCTACTTATGGAAGGCCAAGTTGTGCAAAACGCGCAATTGCAATGCGAACACTTCACCGCCAGAGAGCCCATGTGGCTCTGTGGTGACCTGTGAGATCCTTCCACATCTGCAGGTTTCGACTCAAGTTCTCCTGCACGTGGATGCGGATTCAAGCACGAGTAAGCGTCTCACCTTCGCTCCTGTCACTTTGCTCTCCCAGTCCACTATTCATGGCAGCATTTGTTCTGCACGATTTCTAGAAGTCGATCATCGCATTGATTTATGCGATTACCGCCGGTTGCTATTGCTAGTAGACACGGGGCCAAACATAACGCAGGGTCTATAGCGGAGTGTCTCCGACTTGCAGTTGTTCGAGGGCCGTCACGGAGTTCGGACGGGGAGTCATTGGCAAATTGAAGTGTCGTCTGAATAAGCTCAGCGTGGCAGGTCCAGTGACCCTTCCATCGTTCGCAAAAGGATCTTTGACATGCATCGGCCCCCAATCCAATTCGTGGGATGAATCATACCGTCCATGGCACATCTTACACAACCTACACCAACCAAATTTGTGCTGGACAGGCGCTCGCGCGACACAGAACACCTTGGAAGCCGGCGGGTCGGAAAGAGGATCGACAGGGTGGGTACTCCCGCCAGCCCGGTGGGTCATCAGCAACGGTAGATTTCGCACAATGTGGAGAAGAGGTGGGGGAGGAGGGTCTGTCTGGCACAAAAGAGCGAGGGGCAGAAAAGAGGAAGGACGCCGGCCCGTTTCATGTTTCCTTGATACAGGCACGCGTAGCCGACGGGTGGGATCGCATGTGAAGGGAAAGGTCAGACGAAAGGCCTTTTGGTGGCCGCAGGATCGTGTTGGGATGTTGCTTGTTGCGTGCGCAGGTACCACCTTGGTAGTGATTCAGAGTGGTGTGCAGCGGTGTGACTAGACGTTTGTTGACAGAAAAAAAAAGAGAAAAAAAAAGACGTGTCGTTGATGCATTCGCGTCTAGATCATCAAAACAGATCCGCGGCTGACAAGACTACCAGAACCTCGAAGCAAGACGTGCGATATGCTCAGATGATCGACAGTTCGTCGACCAAGATCGCCAAGATCACGCACCTATCGCATGCCTCAAGTTGATTCTTAGTCCATCGCGGAAAAGCTTTGCCGGAGGACAAGCGCACGACGCGGAAAGATTTTCGCAAATCTCAATGGAGATGGCTGCGCGGTAATGAATATCGGCATCGATACTGGCGACTAGGCTCTACCTTTAGTATCGTTAGAGACTACGATGCTGACCGCGGCGGCGCTGCATGAAGGTCATGTTGTGCATCCGTGGCGCCTCAGCGAGTGGCTCTAATGTGCAGCTCAGGGGTATTGGTGAGGAATACAATACCGAGGGCATTAATAAACATCCTTCTAGGCTTCTAGAATGACATTCGGCTGACAATTTGGAGATCTGACACAGGCAGTCAATCCGGTCTGCCAAGCGGCCAGTGTGACCTCGCGAGTCGTGGCAGAAACAATGTAGTTGGCAGTGGCCGGCGCTTGCTGGGGCCGTCGGTTCCGAACGGCCGGTATCGACGTTGTGGCCCAATTTCGAGGCCCCAATCTAGATGATGCAGTGGCGTTGCACTTGCACTGGAGAGGTGGCAGTGCGGTCGCTGACTGCTGGTGAGGCCCGAGTTCTGAAACGCTCGCGCTGGGCAGCCTCTGGTGATGCAGGTCGGAGTTGGCCGCCGGCAAGCTCGCGTCTGGAGCTCAACACGCGCTTTGTGATGATGGCATTGCCTGACATTGAGTTTACAAGTTGTTGATCTCTGCGTCCTGCAGTGCTAGTAGATCCAGGGCGGACAGGGGAAGCAGGGGAGGCAGGGGAGGGTTGCAGTTGCGGTAGAGATTACCGAGCGTAGCGGGAAGTATGTCTTCCAGTTTCACAAGCTTCTAATGCCACAATTTCTACCCCACACTACAGAAGTGCATCCTGAGATCTACAGAGACCAAAAGTCGTGATGCTCAAGTCAAATTTAGCCTGATGGGATATATAGATTTCGTGACTGGTGCTGCAGCAGTGAAAGAAACGTGATCACATTCCGACGTGTAAGTGATTGAGCATAAGCTCAGCCTCGCGGCCTTGCGCAATCTCTACCGAAGTTAGCGTACCGTAAAAGTATAACATCCAACCTTGGAAGCGGGTGAACTGCTCTTTGCATACCACAAGACCTCGTGCTTCGGACTACAGTACTACGTACGCAAAAATACACAGCAAAGCTTTCTTAACAGCAGTACACTGAGAGGCAGAGTGCCAGCCTTGAAGGCGGATATTGTGTCATGCAGACCCCAAGGCTGCGGACGAGGCTGATGAAATGGCACAATCCAGGGCTCCAAGCAAAATTGCTTTTCTCGTATCTTGCCGCATGTGACCTTTGGCATAGCTGTCATTCTGTTATGGATATTACCATTGCCCACGAACGACGTTTTCGGCCTTGTCAGTGTCACTTCGGCTGTAGATCCTTGCAGAAGTCTGGTACATTCGAGGGAGTCCTTGAAGGTCTCGAGCAGCGGAAGAAGCCACCAACTTAACAATTGGAAAGAAAGTATTCGCTGAGGTCGCGGATTGGGCTGCACAAGCTTATCTGGCGCATTGTTTCGGTGTGACCTGCAAAGAAGCTTCCCTTGGACGGGGACGACGGGGAGATTATGTGTTACAGTACATACTTCACCACCTCGTTTGCATTGTCGCAGGCGGACGTAGTTGACAGCAAAGGCTGGATCCGGGCCAGACGTATATGGCTTCGGCCAAGCGCATGCATGCTAAGGATACATCATTGCCATCCACGCAGTTCATCGGATTCGAGGGCTACGTATTTTATAGGCAAGATTGGGTTCTGTTTGAGACGGCGAGGAAATTCAAGGACGGCCGTCGTGACTGTAGAATTGGGTAAACTCTCCGATGTGATACCGCCGTCGGAGGTAGCAAACACGGCAGGTCAATGTAGGAAACGACTCGTCAGTCACTGAACAGCCCTTTGAGGAAGGAAATTAAGTCCATGATGTTTTCCGCACAAAAAGGTAGATAGACAAGTAATTGTCACCAAGGCATCACAGACAGCGGAGATGCTTGCGATATTGCAAGGATGATGGTGAGCTCTACTCCCACGTTGGGCTTTGTGCAGATAGGAGGCACACAGTAGAATTATGGTGTGCATTGCTACTGAGCCTCTCTGGTTGTGCTGGCGTACCTATACTTGGAACATTTGAGTAGATGCTTCACACATGCTGCCAGACTAAGACAGGAGAAGCAAAACAAATAGAATTTCATAAGAGTCTGCATACCTAGTACATTCTGCACTGAAGGTTTGCTAGCCCATGAGTTGGTGGTGAATGTGAAGAGAACAACTGTTGTTTCTTCTTACTTGATCACTCTGCAACTTTTCAGTATGCAGCTTTCCAGTGTGACCCCTGCCTAGTTCATCAGCACACTGGGAGGACCTTGTCTTGAAGACAGTCAGGGCGAAAGTCAGAAAAGGGGGGCCTTGTGTGGGCTTGGCAGAAGTGGAGTTGTAGGCCAATTGTCCGACAATGAATGCACCAAACTTCAAGGACTGCAGGACCAGAATCTATGTGGAGTGAGCTTGGGCTTTTCCTTGGAGCATGTTCTGTCTTCCCTCACTCAGCATTTGCGACCCAGGGCTCAGGGGAGAGCCACCAAAAACACCACCACCAGCACCATCACCGTCTTCCTCCAGTTGGGAGCAGCACCTTCCGGCGCCAGTATAGCCGTCACTCGTCACCCGCCCGGTCACCCGCACCTGCACACACTGGAGCGCAAGCACAGCTAATGCTTGCGTGTGGGCGCCGCTGTCAAGCGTGACTGGCGTGCCGCATTCCACTCTTAGCAGTGGGTGAAAGAGCGAAAGTGGATTTGGACCTGGACCGGTCCTTCCACATCCCGTCTCCCGCCATCCAGAGCCAAAGCCAAAGCCAGACCTCCCTCTACTAACGTCAATCCCCTTTGGCTTGCTGGGCTCGCGGCCTTTTTTTCGATCTTGCTGGCCAAACAAGCACGGCCCTCCAACCAGTCCGTCTGCCTTTTAAGGCCCGCAAACATCCTCTCCTAGACGCCCCTAAGTTAGCATCTTTGCCAGCTCACTATGGACGACTATCTGGATAGTCCCATGGAGGAGGACGTCTTCCCCTGCAAGGGGTGCGGCGAGGTATGTGCACCGTACTAATCCTCCGTACACGACCGCATGGACATCGCCATCATGGCTGACTTCAATCTGTGGCTAGATCCTCGAGGAGGGCAAGGCCTTTGAACTTGGTATGTTTACTCCCTAGCTTGCCATCAAGCAATCAAGCAACCAACCGTGCCTTGCTTGTCTGCTGTCTTCCTCATGTCTGCTACACAACACCATGTTGCAACAGATGTCTTCTGTTGTCCCTTTCTGCCATGCCATCACGGCTTCCAATGCTCGCGCATTGTTGCATTCCAAATTCAATGTGGCCTCGCAAGAGCTCCCAGCTGACGGACATCCAGCCGGGAACAGATGGCATCTGAATTGCTTCCGCTGCAATACCTGCGGCACCCTCCTCGACTCCGACGCGAACCTCCTCCTCCTCGGCGATGGCTCCCTTATTTGTAACAACTGCACCTACAGCTGCAGCGCCTGCGGAAACAAGATCGAGGATCTGGCCATCCTTACTGGCGACCAGGCCTTCTGCGCTACCTGCTTCAGGTGCAGGAATTGCAAGAGGAAGATCGAAAACCTGCGATATGCTAGGACCTCGCAGGGCATCTTTTGTATGAACTGTCACGAATCACTAATGGCGAGACGAAGGAAAAAATCAAAAGCAGCCGCTCAGAGCAAAGGAGCTCGAGACAAGGACTCGCCCATGGTCGAAAAGTCGCTACCTGCCCTCCCTCCCAGCGCTATACCACCGGGAGCCTTTTCGGACGAACGTGTCGATCCAGACTCTGATACCCCCACTGAACTGTCGCCTCGGCCCTCGAGGCCAACGTATCCTAGAAAGGAGTCTACAGTATCACGAGGTAGTCCACGCCCCCCTCGCTCGCCAGAGAGACACCAGGACCCCTCCATGTTACCTGGACTCGGCTTGCCGCCCGCCCCGAATTACCGCAGCAACAGGAGAAGTGGCATCTTCGGCGCACCTGCTGACCTGAGTGGTGCAGCTCCAAACAATGCAGGCCCAGGCCAAGGCGCCGGTCAAGAGGACGACGACTTCCATTTCATCCCTGTGGCACTGGACCCGAGCCCCGTACCCTCCGCCGCTTCTCGATCAAATACCGAACCAATCGATCAGCGCAAGGCGAACAACAACAAGGACTACTTCGCGAGGCAGAATACTATGCCAGATATGAAGGGTGATGCGCGCAGCTCCGCAGCTTCGACCCCGCATATTGCCTTCCAGGAAAAAGTACGGCGCACCTCGTCTGAATACGAAGGCTCAATCCCCAAAGAGCCCTCTCGGAAAGCCTCGAAATCATCCAAATCTGACAAAAGTATCCTTTCGCAGTCGCAGGCCTCGCCTGTTGAAGAAAAGCCTTCGAGATCAAACGGCAGATCGGATGAGTTCAAGCTACAGGATGCCCCGAAGAGTAAGAAACTTTCCAACAACCGACCCCCTATCCATCCAGCCGGCGTCGACGACCAAGGTTCCTCCATGGTAGCCGACAGTTCTCCGAGAAAATCCGCTTCCCCATCTGGCTCTTTGGATTCCTCTGGACTGTCGACAACCACAATGGAGACTCGTTCGAGGGATGAAGACAAGCGTCAGGTCTCAGAAACGACGGGCACGACGAGCAGGACTGGCGATGCAGAGATCTCCAAGCCCATTTCCAGGAAGGACGTTCCTGCGTCGGCCACCTCTCGCAATGGTATGTTGACAATGGCTATTCATATGGCCTATACTGACTAGTGTGTCACCATATAGTGAGCAGCAAAGGCTCGAAGAAAGACGATCTTGTACCACCACAGCGACCGCAAGTGGAACAGCAAATGAGCGACACGTACATGTCTCCCCGGGCGCCACCTCCGCCACCCGGAGGTTCTGCAAAAGAAACACCAAAGAGCGCGCAGAACGGAGCCGTGTCTCCCACCAAGACATCGCCTGCGCTTCCCAGATGGAGTTCCGGCGGTGACTTTACTATGGATGAGGACATGGCTCGAATTCTGGGAACAGACGAGGGATCGTCAAACCTTCTCCGTCGTGTGTCGAACGCTGTCAGGCACGGCCGCAATGGAAGCACTGAGCAGGCAGGGCAGGGACGTGGCGGCCATAACAGGAGCATGAGTGAGACGACCCGCACAACCGCATCCCCACGATGGCCCAGGACCCCGACCGTGACCGATCCGAACGGAGAAGCGAAGGAGATCAGCAGTCCGATATCTCTGCAAAGCGCCACCGAAGATCCGGCCTTCTTGAGACGGCAGCTGCGCAACTCCGAGCAACGTGTTGCGGAACTTGAGAGGCGCTTCAATTCTGAAAAGGATCTGTTGACCCTCGACGAGAAGCTACTAGAGAAGAGGAAGACTGTTTCTGTATTGGACACGCAGACAGAGATCATGATACATCAACTGGAGGTCTTGACCGAATATGTGGAGCGCGCCAAGCACTCGCAACAGCCCCTCGACACTCGGGCTATGGAAGACTCTGCCATCAAGGAGTTCTTGCAAAAACTGGAGAATGTACAGCAGTCGATGACGAAGACTCTTGCACAGCTTCACGCAGAGCGAGACAAAGTGATTGAGGACAAGAACCATGCCATAGCTGATCGAGACCGCGCTCTCCTTGAGTTCGAGCAGCTATCGAACAAGAACGCGGAGCTGGCCGAGCTGAATAATGATTTGACGCACCAGATACAAGGACGCTTCAGGTCGCAGGCCAATGGCAACAACGGTGGCAACGGAAAGCCCAACGGCTTGGGCATATACGCGAACCATGCCATGTCGAGCACCTCCATTCATAACATAGACTCTTCCAGCATCCAGACTGGTAATACGATGGTTGGCACCGACGTAGACGAGCCGATATTAGAGGGCCCGACAGTGGTTCAAGTCCGGAAGGGCCAGGTCAAGAAATTCAACTGGAAGAAGGGCAGCAAGACTGTGGCGCAGAACATCACAAAGGTCGGCCGTGCAGTTGCTGCGTTCCAGACTAACGAGCGCGACCCAAGGGCAGGACCGCAGCAGGGTGGTCTGACTACAGGAGATATTGGGCTCCCTTATAACATGACCCAGGCCAACATGGAGGCGCCTACCATGATGACGACACTGCCTGGCGCACAGCAGAAGGGTGTCAACCCTAACGATGCTCGATCTTTTGGATTCTTCGGAAAGAAGCCGCAGCAGGGTGGCTTGCCGAAGTCTATGTCAACGGCCAACATCCTTTTGCCGACGGCGGTTGTCGACGCGTCGACCACCTTATTTGGCGCTGACCTCGTCGAAAGAGCCGACTTTGAGCGCCGCATGATTCCAAATGTGGTCATTCGCTGTATACAAGAGGTTGACATTCGCGGCATGGACTGTGAGGGCATCTACCGAAAATCAGGCGGCAGTTCCCAGGTCAAGATGCTACAAGAAGGCTTCGACAAGGAAGAGGATTATGACATCTCGGACCCTACGATCGACATCGCATCAGTCACGAGTGTGTTGAAGCAGTACTTCCGCAAGCTGCCCAATCCACTTCTGACTTTTGAAATTTACGACCGAATCTTGGATTGTGTGCAACTAGAAGACCCGGAAGAGCGCATCGTTCACTTGCGACAAACGGTTAATTATCTACCGGAAGCACATCGCGCTTGTTTAGAATTCCTCATGTTCCATTTGACCAGAGTAGCCAGCCGAGAGAAGGAGAACTTTGTAAGTATCGTCTCTGCCGGACTGCTCCTCTTGACAAATGCTAATTGTTGTGCCTGTGCAGATGTCGCCCAAGAACCTGGCAGTTGTGTTCGCACCGAGCATTATGCGAGACCTGAGCGTGGAGAGAGAAATGACGGATATGGCCGCAAAGAGTGTGGCCGTTCAATTTTTGATCGAGAATAGCGACAAGATCTTCGCCACGGAGTGAAGGAGAAGGAGGAAAAAGCCTAGATATGATGTTTGCCTACGCCGAGCCTAGTTCTATACCCTACAGATATTTAGGTATTGTCAATATTGTGAGATACAAACCAACAACCTTGTTGCGCATGAAACCGTCCACAGTATTGGAGCGATGTGACGCAATATCTGTCTCGGTACTCAGGGAGTTAAAAAAGATGATTGCTTTTCGTAAGTCGGAAGCTAGAAAGGTTGATCATCTTGCGGGACTAGTATGCTAAGAGATCGTCTATGCTCTAGTAGGCAGAAGGCGAAAGGAAACCCGGACGTGATCCGTTGGATTGATGATTAGTATCTCTTGAGGACTGGGTGTGTACGAGTGGGTTTCGCCTGAACCTCCCGAAGTGCTCCTGGTACATGGGCGGCGTTGGAATCTGCGGGAGGAGGCGGATGGCCAGCACAGTCATACTTTTGAGTACTTTGTACGCGTTTTCGTCGTCAGTGGACTCTTGCGCAGGGGCGAGTCAGTCAAGACGGTGAACAACAGGCAGGTCTCCCATCGCTAGTGGGCGAAGCGCAGGTAGCACGTTGGCGCATAAGAGGCCTCGAGTAGTACCTGCCGGCATGACCAAAAGGGGCAGGCAGCTCAAGCAGCGAGCAGCCCAAGAGAGGTAAAAAGTCACGGCACTGAAGGTAGTGGAACAATTGTCTGCAGCCCAAAAGGATCCGCCATGGACTTCAAAGGTAATGAGCGTTTATTCCTTGTTTCGCAAACTCTGTCTGGTACTCAACTGGCAGACCTAAGAATCTACACTGTCTCTGTCTCTCGTCCAGCGGCATCCTCCGTGTACCAGACCAGACCAACCATCCTCCCGCAGCAAACCACTAAAAGGTGAAAATATTTCTGAATGAGTGTTAGAATGATAGATGCAAGACCACCCATGCCACGTATGCTCAGTGGCATAACAATGTGCAAGGGTGTCGCAAAGACTGCGTTAAGCCTAATCGCCATCGGCTCCCGAGAAAGACTCGAATCCCCCGCATGGCCAGATTCTGCATAGCATGCCGATAAGCGCGACGTCAATGTTGACCGAGTGGACCGAGTCGTAATCGTTGTGCGTGTCGTATATCTGTGTGGCCTATAGACCTTCCTGTGATGTCAAGCCCTTCAGATGTCTCCTCCAATCTTCAGCCGACGTCCGTCACGGCATCACCGCGACCAATCCATTCGCATCTTACCATTCGACCCGGTGCGGGGCGCTCGTGATACCGAGTCGCAGCGGACGCGATGCTCGTCGCTTGTGCGTGAGCATGGTTGCAATGGCGTTCTCTTGCAGGCTCGATCGTTGGCGAAGTCGAAGTCCCAGCCAGACGATCTGCAGAATCAGGGGCAATATGCCCTGTACGCCGACGATGAATGTGAACAAGGTCTTCCTGCATTGATTGGGGCAAATCAAATGCAACGGTAACCTCATCAAGTCCTAAATTAGATGCCATAGCCGGCATGTCAGCTCTGATTTCTTTCGGTGTGCAGCTGCTGGGACAAGCAGCTTTGGACAAAGTTCATCTCGGACGAAGTCCCTGATTTCGACGAGGGAAACGATAGGGCCGAGAATGCGGGCCGGACCAGGAGTGGTGTTGCTCCTCAACTTTTTCTGAGAAGTCGGCGCCCGTATCCGCATTCGCCTGGCCCTGCCTGCGACCTGGGCGCTTCGGCAATCGTGGACTGTCGGACTTGCCAGACATAACATTGGAAACAGTTGTAGGACGGTTCGCATACCACTCAAAGTCTTCGAATTGAAGCTTTCTGCCACGCTGGGCCTGGCCCTTGGGGGGCTTGTCCGCTTTGTGATTGTAATGATGGGCGATGGGCTTGGGTTCGTGGCCTTCACAGAGAAGTGTTAGCATAACTTGGCTTCACCATATAGAGCATAGGCGTTCTCACCATCCGGGTCATCACTCCCTTGCAGATCCAGGTTGAGAACGAGGTTCTTGATACGCTGTTGCTCCTCTCTCTCATGTGCTTGCTGGCTTCTCATAGCAACCGCAAACGTAGAGTCGGTGGGAAGCTCCAATATTCGGGTCTACAAAGTGTTAGAGATCAACTCACAGTGTCAGCAATGTGGTAGACTTACTTGTTGCTTGTTGCCTTTCTTCGTAAGCACCGAGAACGCCATCTTGGGCGCCGGGCCTTCAGCGCCAACGTCGGCGTGATCTCCGGTTGCAGCGGTCTCACGAGGTCGAGATCGGACCGGTAGCGCAACATCGAAGGCTGGACGACGCTCGAGTTTTCTGGATTCCGCACCTTCAGACATCATCTTAGCGTATTCGCGCTCGAAGTCGGCGTCCCATTCAGGGTCGAACTGCTCCTCTTCTCTAGTGACAATGATGGCTTCGTCGTCGGACTCTTCGGATGAGGACTGCTCGTCATCGTCGACTTCTTCGTCGCCAGCTTCGCCGCAATCTGATGCAACACTATCCGCGTCGTCATCCGCATCGACATCAGCCATCTCATCCTCTGTCGATGGTCCACTGGCCTCGTCATCTTGCTCTTCATCATGCTGTTCAACGCCAGAGGCTTTACGTTGTTGAGCGAGTATCAGCTCAAATGCTTTGCTAGCTTCCTCGAGGTTGGAAGCCAGTTTCCACTGAGGGCGGGTGTCTTTATAGATGTCGTGAACAATGAACTCAATGTCCATGGGGAGCGGGTGCTTGGTGTAAATGTAATACTAAAGACACGTTAGCGACGTACATTGGCAAGAAGCTTGGAGGGTTCACCTGGAAGAAGGAGAGAAAATAGTCCAGTTTCTGGCCTGCATGTCCCTTGCTGAAGTAGATGCCGGAAGTGTCCAGAATGAAGTAGATGAGACGAATGCGGAAGAAGTCATCGGGCATATCGTATGGATTCATTCGGCCTGGGACTGGCGGGCCTCCATGACCAAAGGTCATGATCTTGTACATGACCTCAAAGACCACCACATGCTCGATAAGTCGATAGTTGTACATTTCGGCCAAGTACTTGACTTCTGCAATACGTCGCTGGTTGTTCTTGAAGTCGTTCTGTTCCAGTCCGACGTAGATTGACTCGACAAGATTGTCGATGACCTTTACGGCGAAGTCGGTGCGGTATCTGTAGATCAACGCGAGCAGAGACGCGAGCATATGAATCTGTACGTATTTGACCTTCCCAGGCTTCGAAAATGCCTTTTCCAATATTGTGCGAACCTGAATCACATTAGTCTCGATGCCACATTGTCGTTGCACCGTCAAGCACTTACATCCGCTTCTTCCCAATGCATCCTACGGATTTGCCTGGCGATCTTATCGACAGTACGCCTGGACAGGTCGACATAAAGCAGCTTTCGCACAAACAGCTCGACTGGCTGTCGTTCTTTCTGCTGGATCGCGGCTCTCTCGGGCGGATCAACGTAGTAGATGGCATTCTCGATTAGCATCCGCTCTGCCGCCCCAAGGTGCTGCACAGATTTTTTGCGCTGCAGAGTCTCCATGAACGAGGTCATGCGCGGCGAGGTCTCTGGATTGCGGAGGAGATAGCGTCCACAATTCTCCAAGAGATCACATATGATCTGGATGTTCATTTTCGAGAAGTCATCTAGGCAAACCTTGAGACAATGAAAGACTGTGTGCTCCGGGACAATGCCGAATTTGGTCAGCTCGGCGAGATAGCGGATATTGACAATCCGGACCTGAGCGAGGAACTCTTTGCTCTTGCGAGCTTGAAGACTCCGAAACTCGGCATCCAAGTATTCGATCACACCTTTGGGAATATCTGGCATATACTGTCCCAAGGTTGCGACCAGTCTAGCCCAGCAGGGCAGCAGATCGCCACGATTCTTGGGAACGTCCGTCAACGCCTTGATGAGACGATTCCGGGATGCTTTAGAGTTGAGAAAGCAGAAATCGATGGCGGTCTGATCGGCGGTCTCTTTCATCATGAGTTCCGGGAGGCGCGAGATGATGGCATCCACCTGGGCGCCGATGGTTTTGTTCACTATTGCAGTAGATTGATCGTCCACAGAAGTGTCGGCTGACTTGACAGCCTCTCCATTGTCGGCAGAATCAGGTTTCCTCCCAACTGCCTCGTCGGTCTCGGTCTTCTTCTTTTTGCCATCCTCCAGCAAAATGCCGGGCACTTTACCCTTTAAGTCGGCCAAATTTTCATAGAAGCGTCGCTCTTCCTCGTCTTCCCAGATCCCGGCCCCGTCGCTCTTCCCACGCAAGTAGTCTCCAGCTTTGACGATGCCAATCAGTCCGTTGATCGTCGCGTTCGAAGAGTCGCCATCCTTGAGCTCCGGCATTTCAAGCCCTAGAGCGTCGGCAAGAATCTGCGCATTTGAGCTGAGACGCTCCTGGGCCTTGACCTGCTTTTCGAAGTTCGCCTGCCGGTCTTCGAAGACCTCTCCTGATTTGACATAAGCCTCCGCATTCTTGCGAGACTGGCTGAAGATGGCTTTCTGATCGCGAACCAGATGAGCTTTCACATCTTCAAAATAGCGCTTGAGTATGTTCTTGAAACGCTCTTGTAATTCTGTGGATACCATCGGAGGATCGTCGGTGGAGGCATCGCCTTCATCCTGTTCCGCGGAGCCCTCAGGTTGCTTGCCTGAGCTCTCGTCATCCACAGCTCTACGACCATCAGTGCCGGCAGCCTTCTTGACGCCCAGAATATCCCAGCCGAAAGTCTTGACAAACGTTACCAGCAAAGGAAGGTGCGCATGGTCGCGATCATGGCCCAGCAGGTCCTTCAACACCTCCAGAGGAAATGGCTCAGCACCACCACCTTTGGTATTGCGGGGCCTGAGCTCTGGGATCTTCCCAGAGGCGGCCTTGACAGTGTCGTCAGGAGAGACGTCTTCGAGGGTTCTAAGCACGCCGACCAACCACAAGTCCGTGATGACACGGAGGAGAGCTTTCTGGCGCAGTGGCCGCTGTGTCTCTTCCTTCTCGCGAACCTCGGGGGCGAGCGACTTCAGATAGCTCTTGTCCAAATGAGCGATGCCGCGACCAAGCTGCCAGGCAAGCGGCATTGTGAACTCCTCGGGTCCAAAGCGCTGGTGCAAGGCGCACACGATCTCGACGCCGGCCTCTACATCTCCTCCGCTGGACTTCAATTTGGCGAGACCCTCGTAACAGGCGGAAATAATTTCGGACAAGTATCTGTGCAGACTGAGGGTTCGGATCTCTTGGATGAATGTGGGAAGAGTGGCAGCTGTGATGGCGGTGCGCAATCGCCTGATAAAAGCAGTGTGCTTTGCTAGCTTCGAGTCGAGGGATTTTTTGACGGAGAAGAGATCTACTCGAAGTGTCAAGTGTCAGCTTTGGGGCATAGCCTGTGGGCCTATTGCAAAGGGCAGGAACTTGGTGGAAGGAGACGTACCAGTCTCGCCCGCCCACGCACGCTCATTTAAAGAACGCAGTTCTCCTGTAAGCTCAGAGCATCAGCGGAAAGTTGTCAAGGTCGGTTCGGCATGGCGCGGCCCTCACGTTTTCTAGCGCGATCCATGATGTATGGACCGCGGTGGGATTATTGTGTTGGAATGAAGTTGAACTTTTCGAAGGGCTACATCCGATCGATGGTGGAGGGCAGTCTAACTAAGGGTTAGACAGCCCGGAGCTTTGACGATCGGAGGCAGCTTCGGTAGGCATCTGGAGGAGGCAACGAGACGAAGAGAGCCCTGGACAAAGGCACCCCTCAGGCGATTGCTGCGCGTTTCCTGCCGTGGCTGCTGGAAGAGACGAGGAGATTGGGGCTGTCGGTGATAGCCAGGGTGATTGATTAATAGAAGACGTGCTGACGAACTTTATCGGTCTTCGGTGGTGAGGGTGGAATGTCACAAGTCGATTGTGGTTGAAGGTCGCACAGGTGAACCAAGTCCAGGAAGGTGCTATTCCCGTGCGGGAGTGGGGCCTGTCGTTCTGCTCGTAATCCCTCAGCTGCAAGATCAACTTGGATGGCCTAAAGTCGTTTCATTGGCTATATTAGCGCGGAAAGCGGGGCTACTGTGCCTGAGTGCGCTTGGAGGGGTTTTGTACCTAAGTATCTACAACACCTCTCTGCTTGCTGTCCTCACAGCTTGACATTCAGATAAGATATAACTCTGCAACTATACATGTATGGTTTGAATGACCTACACATAACATCTGCTGCTCCATATGGAATAGCAACCTGAAGCATCAGAGTGATAACAATGGCTATATGTGCCTGGCATACAAGCAGGAAGTAGCTGCAATGCATACTGCAAGGTGAGATCAGAGTCCCCTGAGCACACAATTCCTATACTTACAATATTAACAACATGTACTGTACGCCATACGCAGGCCAACAAGTGTTGGTGAACCTTGTTATAGCAGCTCTTGTGCAATAATCTTGGATAGACTATGATCTCCTGCAGTCAGGTTCAATGCCTGTGGAGCTACCAATGATGAAAGCGTTACTCTTGGGACAATACTCAAATATCTGGTGAGGCCTGAATAAGTGCCGATCCGAACTTTAGCTTTAGAAGTCCTCTTGGGCTGACCCTCCAGGGCTCAAGGCAACAACCCGCTAAGATCCTCCTGTCTCACCATAGCCACTTGAAGTTCAAAATTTGCTCACAGCAGCTGGCAGTCGAGTGGTTTGTTACCTAATCAGCATGTCTTTTGACCGTACTTGCTCTTGATATTCCGCTGCCCATGAAAGTTTACAATCTATGCATACATTATACACTTTCTCACTGAACTGGGTTGTACCAATAACCCTACTAACCTGGCCAAGACGCCTCTACCAGATGAGATTGTAATATTGACCTTACCTATACAAAATAAGGTTATAGATAACATCAAACCTTGCAAGAACATTGTAGCACAGAACTACGCGCTCTTTGGATATGCATCTCGTGCAGTTTTCAGGTAAGCGTCAGCCTTATACCACACCTTCTGCAAGCTAAGGCCTCTATCTCTTCCAAGGTTGCCTGGCACAAAACCAACAACCACCCAAGCTATCATTCAGTTGCTCCTTCATTCCGTTGCCTTCCCAACCATCAATATAATCCTTTCTGACTCCACAGTGGGATTCACGTAGCCTTGAACATTGCTCTGCCAACAACATGGACAAGTCAAACATCAATGCTACCAGCAAACCTTCAGAGCCTGTGATTGTTGTCAATTTTGACGACATTATGGCAAAAGACGACAATCCAGATGGAGTTGTCCTCGAAACCCAAGGCCCTGGCATGGGAATTCGAGTCAACCCCGCCACCAACATTCACACTATCGGCAAACAGGCCCCCTCTGGCCCAACAAGACATCGGCATGACTTTGGGCTGTAAGAAGTTGTACAGTGGTGAAGAGGATAAGAAAGGCAGATTCAACTGGCAGACTGAATGTCCACAGGGCAAGGTTGCCGAAGATGCTGAGTCTAAGAAGTGGGCTCTGCTTGTTCGTCGTACTCGCGTCTATGGCAACTCCAAGAGGGTTCTTGCCCTGCACTCCATCGTTGTTCAGAGTCCCTACATCAAGGACATCCTCAAAGATGTGCTGAAGGGTCACCCTGATGTCACCAGCTCCCTGTAGCAGTTGGAGTTTGTGGGAGTGAATGGCCGGTATATCTTTTAGCACTCTTGACTATAAGATCTGTTGACTGATTGTGCCGCAGCTTTGAAATTTTTATTCATCGCTGGGCTGAGCTGCTTGCAGCCATTGCTGAACTGCGAAAGAAATATGACGAGAGCGACGAGATAACTGGAAAGCGTGTCTGCCATGCCAAGCTTTTGGACGACTTGCTCTCAGCAGAGTTCTCGGAAGTCGTGGAGGCTATGGTGGATATGAAGCAGAATGGTGTTATCACCTATAGCAATCTCTGAACAATCTTCCCACCCAATTAATCATCTTCACCAGCCTGGACAACCAAGACCGGGCTCTGCTCCTACAGCAAAGGCGCTATGGGGTCGATCGCCAACAGCAACCTTGCTTCTGGCTAAGTGGCCGCTACGTTGATTTTGATGGTCAACAATTCAGCACACAGGAACTCAACGCATACATTCGACCCTTTGAGGGCACCATGCCCATCAGTAGCTTAGCACTTCCCCATCGAGTACCACGATGACTACGAGCACGTCAAGGGAAAATTGTTCGAGCGAGGCGCTAAAGTGGAGGCTCTAGCCGGCAGCTACCTTCGAAACTACGATAGTGTTGGTTGGCGAATGGGAGCTCGATGCAACAAGGAGAAATACACGGTCAAGGGCAGGATCGTAGTTGATCCTTTCGGCTTCAACCGGTTCGAGCCCGACTTCGCCATTCACGTCGCCCCCCTCAACGTCCAGTCGCCGCGCCCACGACTGGTCCGGACGATTCAGTTCGTAACCTCAAAGTGACGATGGTCAGACGGCCTCCGATTCCACAGGAGCCTCCGGGTCTTCCACATGGGCTTGTCTCGGCTTATACCCCAGATATTGACAACGGAGGCATTCCTGCTGATGGCTTCTTTGTCGACGAGGAAGATGCGTCCAAGCGTCCAGCTCTGACGGAAGAGCAGAAGCTCATCTGCACTCCGACGGTTCGTGGATATGCCCTCAAGGAAAAAAAGTGGCTGCACTTCTTCGTGAATGCCATGTCGGTACGTCACCTGTTAATGAGAACCTCTCGCATGTGTCCCACCACCCTGTTCGCTAACTCTACTCCGCATAGGACGTTCACTTCAACGACCGTGCCTTCAGCAGTCTCAGTCTGCCCAAGCCAAAAGGACCTGATCCTTGGCTTCACATCCGTCAAGCAGGATTACCGCAGCCAATTTGACGGTGTGATTGATGGTAAAGGCAAAGGAATAATCTTCCTCTTTAGCGGACCTCCAGGCGTAGGAAAAACGCTTACGACGGAATTAGTTACGTGGCGACTTCCCTTTTCCATCCAAAGCCAAATCGAACTGAACTGATCACTACTTTGATATTCTAGTTGCTGAGCAGATGAAAGTCCCTCTCTACATGATGGCGGCGGGCAATCTGGGAATCGAACCCTGTGGTGTCGAGGCAAAGCTCCGTGACGTTATGGAAATGTGCTCACGCTGGGGTGCTATTCTGCTCCTTGACGAGGCTGACATCTTCCTTGAGGAGCGAGGCTTGCACGAAATGGCGCGCAACAAGCTCGTCTCCATCTTCCTGCGCATTCTGGAGTACAACGAGGGAATCATGTTCCTTACCATCAACCGTGTCCAGACCTTTGATGCCGCGTTCCAGTTTCGCATCCACATCAGCCTCGAGTGCCCAGAGCTCGACAAGCCCGCGCGCATGGCCATATGGAAGGACTTTCTCGAGCGACACAACGTGGCACAGGTCGCGGCTTGCAACAAGGCCGTTCCAGACAGTGTTGGTAATGCCAAGAGCCAGCTTACCGGAAAGACAAAGCCCTCGCTCTTGGTGCCGGACGCTGTCAAGACCGTGACCGACGGCCACGCCAATAGGGAGGACGACGCCAAGAAGCAAGAAGCTGATGACCTGCATCAGAAACTGACGCGGCCGCACCAGATCACCAACGCCGATCTCCAGAAGTTGGCGGACCTCAAAATCAACGGCAGACAGATCAAGAACTTCTTGAAGACGGCCCAGCTACTCGCCGTCTACAAACAGGAGCACTGAATTACGGCCACCTCGAGACTGTTGTCACGACCACACAGCACCTACATGAGGCGACTGAAGCCACCGACCACGCGCGTGGCTCCTTTTACCAGTAAATTGGCGAAGTCAAGATGCATTTCTTTAGGCTGATGGGCATGATCATGGAAGACAGGCAACGCGCTCTGGAGACCGAGAACGTGTTCATGAATAGCAAGGCGTTGGACAGGGCACATATTGATCTGACACTAGACTCAGCGAGTTTGGATTGTTTCTGCCAGGCTGCTCTGGCATAATTGGATGGTGTTGCCTTCTTTCTCCGAATCAAAATTCAGTCCACTTGCTGTGTTCACATGAAATGGTGCTGTATTGTGCTACAGGCCCCGCAACCAAGAATCATTCTTCACGTCGGATGACCCAGCTGGATTCCAAGAACAGACCCTGATTCTGCTTCTTCTGAGTATCACTCTTACGAGCAAGGTGAGAAAGATGTCTACAGATATGCAGCAGGAAGTGTAAAAGGTGGTTTCTCACGCGGCCAAGATTCAGGACCACGGATTTAGCAACAACTTGGGACAACTACCACCGGAATGACCTTGAGACCACCTCGGGGATTACTGTACAAGCCACTTTGGAATAGTTCTCTTTGGATTAATCATCTTTAGACTAAATCTTTTTGAAATGATCTGAGATACTGTCCGTGGCTCTCTTGTTAACCTGTTTTATAGTCAGTGATCCCCTGGGGTTTACCTAAAGGTGTCCATTTCCGAAAATCAGTACTCGGCCGTCTCGACATCTGACATCCATCGCCATTGATGCGTGGCATTTGAAGTCTGTTCCTTATCAAAGCTTCCGGGATACCGCACTTCTAGAAAATGCTACACAGAGTGCGCAGATAGTGTCCAAATAACGCGCTGTGCTCGAATATGCCTAACTAACACCCTGGCCTTGATAGCCACACCGGGCGGCGGCCGCCGGAGTGCACAGACCGTAGACTAGCTTGCCCATGGTGAGTTTTCCATAGCTTCTAGTAGTGTACTGCAAGGGCTCGAACGTCATGTCACTGACGACTAGGGGTATATGGTCCAAGGCTATCTAGTGTTCATAATTTCAGCCCACGACTGTGTTAAAACGAAGGGACCAAGATCGATGGAGATGTACGGACGGTTCAAACGTCTTCGGTCTCTGGCATGCCTTCAGGATCAGAGTAGACGACAAAAGGAAAGTGGATCTCATCTCTAAGTATGGCTCAAAGGAAAATAGATTCCGGGACCTCGAAATTCGCGCGCACATTCGCTGAATGCCAAGGTAGCTCGGCATCGTGGCAGACATAGCCCACGGCACACGTCTAGTAATGTCCTGCATAAGTTTGGAGTCCCGTCTCGCAGGAAAGGATGATCACTCTGGCACCAACATGACATTTTGCAGGTAAGAAGACTTGAGCTCATCCCGTAACCAGTGCAGTGCTCGTCTCCAGCGGCGGACGTAAGACCACTTGGCTGAAAAACAAATGCCAAAAATGACGAAGATCATATCTCTGTTTTGATCATATTCAGCTTGGCTCACTGTCCCGAAATCGAGAAGACGGCTGAAGCGACGCGCAGACTTAACGAGCAGCACCAACACCGCTTAGCCTGTCCACGCTTGACCCAAAGTGATCACTGCGACGCCCTCACCAAAAAGAAGATTCCGTTCTCGCGCTTGTCGTGATAGAGTTAGATTGTGTGCCTGTTACAGAGTAGGGTTCTTAAAGCAAAGCTCAAGGCTCCGACCCATTGCTTCATCGGGCCTCTTGCCATCCTCAATCCCACCATCACGCTACTCGTGCACTTACCAGAGCACGTCGCCGAAGATTCGACAACCATACACACTGCATATTTTAGTTCAATCAAACACAGGAGCATATCGCACTGCGCCAAAACTTACAGATATATTGAAAAAATCACTATCCGGTGCATTCTTCAACAACGGGTTTGCCATGGAGCAAAACACCACTACCTCTTCAGACGGAGCGCCTCCTGTCACCAAGTAGGGCCGTCAGAGCGAAGACCAAAATAACCCGCACAGGACAACTTCTGGTTATTCCGATGATCTTCTCACCCTGGTCGTCCGACTAAGGCGCAACTTAGATCTCTGACTCAAAGCCTCTTGTAGGGGCGGCAGACAACAGCCACGACAACTCCATTGCGCCTCTTCAACCTGTCGTTCGTCCGAGCGATCTCGATCCGCAGCTCAACGGCTCTCGTTTCCGTGATGAAGTGGATGCTGCGATCTGCGACGCTGAAAATGATGGCTTTATCATGCCCCAGATAGATGACAGTGCCGCCTTGGAGTCGATGGTCGAAAGCGAGAATGATGGAGAAGCGACCAAGCTGACGTATGCGCCGGGCGAGCTGAGTGCTTTGATTGATGCTGCCTTGATGGACGTCGACTTCAAGGAGCTAGACGACGAAGAGATCAAAGGTCTACACCCTCACGCTGATGGGTTGCAGGCGCCTCGATAGCTGCAGTAGCTACTATGACTGTTTCCACAATAGACCAACCCTGTTTGTTGCTGGTGATGTCGAGAGGGGCGGTGATGAGTTACTTAGGTCGCAGCTGGAGTAATGATCTCTGGTGGTTGTGTGCTCCTGGCTTGGCGCACTCCAGCTCACATGGCGGTATTTCTCAGTTTGTCTTGTATGACCGGTGCCGAGTAGTCAAGTTTCGCTGGTGTTTATGGCGCCTAGAGGGTTCTGTTCTTTTGGAATACCCGCTGCATCTATCATGAGTGAGAAGGAAACAGTCTTTGGTAATGCGAGAAGGGGAAATGGCAGTGAGCGAGAGTGCAACAGACGGAGTGGAGCTGCAAAGTTTTAGTGTCTCAATATGTACACGACGCCGCTATGCTGAATAAGAAATGTTCCTACCAATAGACCGTTCTCAAGGCAGAACCCTCCACTGGCGGTTTAGACAGAAATCAAAGTCCAAATGTTAAGTCATAGGTCTCTTTTCTGCATGCCTTCTGTACCACCTGACAGTGCCCCAAGCCCAGCCCGGTGCAAAAGCCGAGTGGAAAGAGAAAAAAAAGCCAGTAGGGACACTTCAGATGCCATCTGGACCACGCAAATCATAACAAGCAATCGTCCGTTTCTGTGCCGTTGATGCCGGACTCGGACTGTAACATAAGAAGCCGACGATCTGGTGCTGGTCTAAAAATATGCCGTCGCTATGCAGAACGTTATGTCGTGAGGTGTCGTGACGTGAAATTCGAAATCGTTCATTTTTTTCTCGACCCGTGGCGTGCTAGTATCCTCCGCGCTGGCAGCTTCGAGCTGAGTTGTGTTGACCCTCTGGCTCACTACACTCTAGTTGTAGAAACTCGGCGGCGCCCCATAGTGGCCACTCGGGGGCTGGTGAGGTGGCGGCGGCCCCCTGTATGACCGGCGGTCTGGCGGACCAGGCGTGCGAGACATGCCTCCTCTCGCCGGCGCCATCATCGGAGGCGATCTCCTTCCGCCGACACCATACTCTCGCTCGGAGGCAACGGTGGGCGGCGTGTTGCCAAGACCGCCGGCGTCTAGACTTCCCCCTCGCTTCCTGGCTGGCGGACGCGTGCTGCGCAGTGCGGACAGAGGCGGGTCTCGGACGGCTGGCTCGTCATCGGCCGGGAGCGTGAAATCGACTGCAGGATTGGGGTCAATTGAGGCTCGCATTAGTGATTCGCGGTCAGCAGGAGACGAACCTAGACTGTAGTAGTAGTGCAGAACCTCTGGGTAGCGCTGCACTGAAGATTGCCAGTCTTCGTTGATGCCGTGTCGGAGGGCCGCTTGGGCTGCGGAGATCTCGCTGGGATGCGGTGGTGCGTTGTAGTAATGGTAGGCGTGCGAGGTGATGCGGTCAACGTGAGTCGTATGGGCTTGCTTCCGTCGGTCGGTGAGTAGACGAAAGTACTCGAGTATGTAATCTTGGGCGTGCGCTCTGACCCAGGCACTATGCGAATTGTGTGAGCTCAGAGGTTCTTTCGCTTGCCAGCAACTCGTGCTTCGTTTTTTACACTCGACCTCCCCATCACGGAGGTAGCAGTTGCTCACCGAAGCTCGTTGAAAACGTGCTGCATCGCTCTGGCCTCGGCTTGGCGAATGGCCGTCTCAAGGCTGTTGGCCTCGCAGTCACACGCCCGCGTTGCTGGGGCGTGGCATATTGCGCAGTCGGGGTCCATTCTATCTAACCTCCTCACAGGTGGCACAGGTGGCTGACGATAGTAGCTCCTAGCATGATACATGATTTAGCAACTGCTCATCCGCAGCATGGAGCAAGTGTGACCAGAATGAGGCAGGCGTCGGAGAATGGCGAACATCGACTGTCATCGGGTCCACGAGCAACGAGGCTGTCACCAGACCCAAGAACGCCGATTTGTAATGGTACAAGAACTTTCGAATGATTATATGAGAAAGCAACAAAAAAACTCCACAAAATTCATCCCTTTTCGAGTTACATCTCATGTATGAGTATGTGAACAGGAACAGAAATTGCGGAACTGGAAAAGACTCGGCGAAATGAATGGCCCAAAGAAGGTAGTATAAGGAAAGGTCGTGAAGTCAGATGGGACAACAGCATGTAATGCTCTAAAGTTTAATCACGCGAGGCGGCACTGGCCTACCACGAGCAAAAGAAGACAGCGGCGACCAAGAGGGAGAATCGAATCAATTTCCAGAACAACAATGCAGGCTGGCTGCGCGAGGTGCAGCAGCAACGGTAAAGAGACACAGACACAAGGTGACAATGACATACCAAACTCTAGGGCCGGCAACGTGGAGACGGTATTGCGTGAAACGCACAGCATGCCCCGTATCTATGAGGGGCCAAGTTGACAAAGCGTCGATATGTGGAGTGTGAGATGGGTGATTGGGATTCTGGAGTACTGGAAATGGCCCTTGAGATCGTCGGAAAGTGATGTAGTCGCCAGTTTTATGATCCTCCGGTGGAAGTGAAGAATATCGCCGGGACTTTGCAAACGGCAAGGAAAGTATGGTGTTTGACACGTACAGACAGAGACGGTACCTGCTGTCGCCACTCAGCACGGCTTAGCAGCAGCAATGAGGGTGTGAGATGGGATGGACGAGAGTGGTCCAAGTAGAAAGGATGTTGTTCCAATGTGCTTCCTAATTCTCTGGGCCACCGGGCTCTGAGCTCTCGTACATTAGCCTGGCGAGGAGAGATGTCGTGGCTCGAATGCGGGCAGGAGGTTTGGCTGCAGGCCGCAGGCTGCAGATGTCCAATGGGCCAAGCTGTTTTCAGTATGTACTCCGTACTTGAGCACCGAGCGGGCCCGGGCCCCAGCTTAATCCCCAGACGGCTCCAACGTGCAGGTAAGAATGTTACTTTGCCCTGTCCGGTCCGGCCCTTCAATCATCGAGCCGTCTTGTTGCCGATCTTGAACTCTCCGTTCCAAGAATCGACGGTGAAAACAATTTGTGGATCTTGACAGACAGGCATGACTGATTCGCGAGACTTGTTGACCATTCCTTTAGGTCGTTCAAAGCCGAAGTGGGAAGGACAACGGTAACAATTCCAGCAGCCTCGTCGGCGAAAACCAGTCAGATCATGACATGGGAAAGTCCACTGTGAGTTTCGCTGGCGGACTATTTGCTGGTGAGACATTGGCTCGCAGCACACCGCCAAAACGGAGCAGGCTGGCAGGCAAAAGCGATGTTTCGCAGTGGCACAAACAAGCGGCCTGACTGGCATTGCATGACGGGAAACGTCAACTGCAGCTTGGCTTGTGCTTCCATCGACGCACAGAGACCCACGCACTGGCCGATACGGGGCATTGTGGAGTTGGATGATGCGAAGAGCCGCATCAGGGCCAGTAAGGCTTCCAAAATCGCGTGGCTGGGCCGGACCCTTCGGCCGGGACTCCGGCGTTGGCTGTGCTTGTAGCGGTCTCGGCTTGCACTCTGACCATGTTGGCTGGTAACAGTCGCGCATCAGCGGCGATATCGACCACAATCGAGATGCTAATAAGCATTGAGGTTCTCCGCAGAGGGCGGCTCTGTGTGCAGGTTCACGTGTCGTGACATGTAGTTTCTTAAGGCTGAGATGACACCCCTCGGTGTGGATATAGCCTTATCTCAGCTTATCTTTCTTGAAATCTTCAGCACGACCTTGCCACTTGGAAGCGATGACTCTCGTCAGTGACAATTGTTTGTGACAATTGTTTGAGTGCTTTCCCAATCGTCAATATCAAATGGCACCTCGCTGCTCAGGAGGCTCGCCTGGCTTTCTGCCTTTTTTGTATCCTTCCTTATTTCTGACAAGAGCCTCCGTGCGCACGAGTAGAGCCATCAAAGTCAGGCATCATGTCACCGAGACGTCCAAGACAGACACTTCCCACGCGCCGTCAAGGCTGAACCCGGAACCTGATGACTTCTACAACAGTGCTTTTGCCGACAAGGCCAAGCTAAACATCTACGGTGGTGACGGTGGTGCAGGCTGCATCAGCTTCGCCCGAGAGGCTTTCTTGCCAGATGGACCGCCCAATGGCGGCGATGGAGGTCATGGCGGCAATGTCTACATTCAGGCTGTCTATGGCGAAACGTCTCTGCACAAGATAGCACGAAGAAGACATATGAGGGCCGAGAGAGGAACGAACGGCCAGGGCACCAATCGGGCGGGTAGACGAGGCGAAGACGTCATCATCACCGTCCCTGTGGGCACTGTTGTACGAGAGATCAGTCGAGAGGATCCGCAGGCGGAAGAGGACCTCATGCGCCGAGCAGCAAGGGCGGAAAGGAGGCAAGCTACCGCAGTAGCTGAGGAGGAAGCGAAGCAGAGAAAGCATGAGAGGATGAAAGCGAAGCAGCAAGCGGCGGCAGACAGACTAGCGAGGAGGATGATGTCGCCAGGATCGCCAAAGAAGGGACAGCAACAGGCAGCTGAAGAGGCCGAAGAGATAATAGACGACTGGGATGCTGAGGAAGACGCCAAAACAGAGGAGGTTGAGGAGGAGGAAGAGGAGGAAGAAGCCCGGCCGTCTCGACGACGCCGCCGACAGACCCCACCCGAGGAAGAACAGTTGGAAAATCCGGATATCGACAAGTGGGTGCTTTACCCCGGTATTCCATCCTCCGAGAAGAAAAAGATATGGATTCCCGACCTACCCAAGCGAGAGAAGGTCTTTGCACAGCCACCCGCACCCCTAAATCTGGACCTGTCGAAGCCAACGCGACAACCGATTCTGCTCTGTACTGGTGCCGTTGGCGGCTTGGGCAACCCTCACTTCGTTTCCCGTGAGGTGCCGAAGCCACTGTTCGCCACCAAAGGAGACAAGGCCGTCTCGATGCAGATCGAGCTGGAGCTTAAGCTGCTCGCAGACGTTGGTCTAGTCGGCCTGCCAAACGCAGGCAAAAGCACGCTTACGAGGGCGCTTACCAACAGTCGCGCGAGAGTCGGCGCGTGGGCTTTCACAACACTCCAGCCGAACATCGGTACCGTGGTGCTGGACGATCACCGTGGCAGGCCCATCGTTAAGAGCTACTACCGTCAGGACCCGGACGACACCTGGGAAGGCGACGTGGACGTGAGGCAGCGTACGCGATTCACCATTGCCGATATCCCTGGTCTGATCGAGGGTGCGCATCTCGACAAGGGACTTGGCATTGCTTTCCTCAGACATGTGGAGCGAGCCGGAGTGCTCGCCTTCGTGATCGACCTTAGCGCCGGCAACGCGGTCAAAGCGCTCAGGGCGCTGTGGAACGAAGTAGGAATGTATGCGCAGATGCGAGAGGATGAAGAAAACGACCGAATACATGAGGCTAAGGTCGAGGACATGCTGAACGCCGGCCGGCATGGTAGCACAGAGCCCGTGGAAGCATTCAGCCAAAATTGGCCCATCCACGCCGAGTACCCTGGAGCTCCGGAAAATCAGAAGGGGCTCCACATTGCGAACAAGCCCTGGTTCGTGATTGCCACCAAGGGTGACCTGCCAAACACCCAAGACAACTTCAAGGAACTTCGGGATTATCTGACTCGGGTGACCAATGGCGATGAGCCCCATCCGAGTGGCGTTGAGGGCTCTTGGATCAAGGATTGCGCGGCCATACCGGTCAGTGCCATCAAGGGGCAGGGCGTGGACAGAATCATTCACTGGACAGTGGGATTGTTGGACGACTGAGTCTAGTTGGCCATAGCGGCAATTCCCTCGAGAATCACGGCGAGACTTTACGTCGAGAATGAACTCCTTGCTACCAAATCTTGTTCAAGAAAGAAACTGCGTATTCTTGTCAACATGAAAACGTGAATCGCACCGTGGTATCGTAAACATTCCAGGGCAAGCCGGTCCCGCCGACACCCTTCCCGCCGTCATCCAAACAATCACTTCGTCGTCACACCTTTGCAACTTCCACCCTCTACGAAGATTCGTCTCTCGCATCCTCACCGGCGACCTCGGCTGTCGTGGTCCGCCATGGCCCTCGTAAAGTCGTAGTGACTTTGCTGCAGCTCCATCTCCTTGCCATACACCTCATGCCTCGGCGCCTTCCTCGAGAATCTCAACATGGGCAGCGAGCCCGCAATCAAGCCCAATCCGCACTCCACAACCGCCCATAGCACGATTTTACCCGTGTTGTACAGATAATTGTCCTCAGCGCTATACGCATCGGTGTACACGGTCCGCACAACGGACGCGATAGACGCGACGATACCGAGGCCCAGCACCACGCCTGTCATGATCTTGGAAGAATGCTTCATCTCGGGGCTCCACAGCAGCAGCGTCGAGATGGTCGCCATCGCCACGTCCGAGAGCACGTCGAAAACATACGCGGTCTTGGAGAGCGCGACGAAGACATCAGAGTCGATGCAGGTGCCGCCCTCGCCTGTCCAATTCGCCGTAATGGGACGGCATTTGGCTAGGAGTGTAATGATGCCGGCGATGCTGGCCAGGCTTACGATGACGATGAGGCCCCACAGGACGTATGTGAAGCGGCGCTCTTTGTCGACTCGTTTCAGGGCCGTCAAGATGCTGGTCTTGATGAAGACCAAGCTGAGAGTGTAGAATATTTGCCAGAGGAACAGGTACTGCCAGCATAGGTCAGCTGACTATCCTGCTATTGTTACATACGGTTGCGCTATAATGCACCTTCTTCCCTTCAATCTCTAGCTCTGATTTCAGTTTGGAATCCGGAGAGCCGATGCCCATGAAAGTGCCGTGCATCACGATCGAGTTGTGCACGGTGTTGACAGCCAGCGCGGTACACATGAGGTAGTCCTCGCTGGCGAATTGCTTGCTCCTCAGCCTGGACCATACCCGCAAGGCGACCGTGTTGGCAGAAAGAATCGTGAAAGCGAGTGTGACGCCGAAGATCGCAGCTGCGAATTGTTCGGGGTTTAGCGCGTCGGCTAGGTACTCGGAGGCGATGGACGCCATTTCGAAAGAGTGTGAGAGTTGGAAATAGTTCAGTCAAAGAATGAAATGTTCAACGAGTGAACTGGTGGTGGTCGTCAGTCTGGAGACATGTGTATCAAAGCTGGCAGTGACGAGCTCACAGGACCTGCTGTGACACAAGGCAAACAAGGCTGATGAAGCGACAAGAGATCTATCTGTGAGACCATTGTGGGCGCATACACACTTAAAGACCAAACCCATGTTCTCGACGCATGAACTCAGCATAGAACGGGTGGTTATAATAGAAACGCTCTGGAATGATAGGGAGGTTGAATCCACTTTGGCCGTTGAAACACCCGACCAGACCCCTTGGCCCCCTCCCTAAAAGTGAAGACCTTGAGTCTCCCTTGTCCCATGATGGTTACTCAGCCGAGCTGCCACACGCGGCTTTTGTTCCAAGCATCGAAATGTTTTGCTCGTGCATTGCTTGAATATATTGCGCTTGGTGGGGGGCTCAGGGGGAGGCGCAAGGATTCCTTGTGTGGACCTGTTCATCCCGTTTCGAAACAGCCGGGCTTCATTGCTGGGGTCCCCCCACAAGCCCCAAGGGACATGTTAGAAGTAGAGCGCATTTTGATTTGCCTCCTCAGGTACGCATTATTTTCGAGGTGCCAGTACCAATATTTGTTGCCCGTGAACACTACTGACGTAAACTTTCCCTCCCAGCCTGCCCACTGATTGCTGTTCCAAATTTCTCCCTATATTGTACGACAGTTGCGAGTACAGTGTACAGTATAGTGGACGGTCAAAATTGCAGCTATGTAGACTAAGTAGCCGTCTACAGGTGCCTATCATACCCTAGACAGCAAACATATCAGCCTTGTGTTAGTAGGCATTTGTGTCCTGCTTGGCCGATACGATGAACATCAAGCCTCGTAAATTCTGATCCGTCCATCTCGCACATAATCTAGCAATTTTGCAAACTAGGTACATGCGTTTCGGTAGTCATCCACTCTCTCCCTAGGTCGCTGTATTTTCTTACACATACGGAGTATTAAGGAATTGAGTAGAAAAACTTCGTATGGGTTAATCTAGATTCGTGGGGAGGCAAGATGGCGGGCAACGCCAATGCTGCAATGCGTGTAACAGACTAATTAGACGGCCTACTCAAAGATGAAGAGGAAGCTGCCCGCGGCTCCGACCTGGAAGCAGAAGTTGGATGGAATAGAGACACATCTGAATTTCACCTGTTATTCTTATTTTTGATTGAAGAAAACATTGACTGTCATTGTGACCTTCGTTCTCTGTCAGCTTTGCCTTCAATCCTGGCTGATGCCATATTCTCTGCAGAGACATTCACAGGCTCAAGAACTTGCACCGTGGGCAGCTAGGTTTCAAGGCGGTCAGCTTGGACTTATGTATATTTTCCATACTCAGTTACGAGTTATGCAGGATATTACTGCCACATTAATAAGCTGTCACATTGCGAGGTCAAAGATTCCAGCAAGAGGTCAGGAAAGGCTTAGGTCAAGAGGACCAACAGAAGGAGAAGAGCCGCCAAGACTATGGAACCGCGCGGAACGGGCCGTCAAGCTCAACGTAATTTAGATATCCTCGTCATAACAAATCTGCAGCTCGTCTCTTTGCTATTCGTGAACACTTCATCCGCCTTTCCAGCAGACGTTTACTTCTCTGCAAGGCCGAATCACCCCCCCTTCAAATTCATGGCTCCCAAGATCTTCATGTAAGCATCGTTTCATTCTCAGAGCAGGACAGCAGTAGCGCTGCAAAGCTCATCGCGCAGCCACACTATGCCACTCACCAAGGCCGCAATCTTAGACAAACAAAACTTACTGACACATCCTACAGCACTGGTATCACTGGCTACATCGCTGGAGACGCTTTCGTGGCTCTTCACAAGAAATACCCCGACTATGAGTACACAGCTCTTGTACGCACGGAGGAGAAAGCGAAGCAGGTCATGAGCAAATACCCAGAGGTCAAAATCGTCATTGGAGACCTCGACAGCTCCGATCTGATCAAGGAGCAGTCAGCAAAAGCCGACATCGTTCTGCGTACGTTGCGCGCCACTATTCATCGTTCGGGAAACGACTCGTGAGACTAATCTAACCAGACGCCGCTGATGCCTCCGATCACGAGGGGGCTGCCCGTGCTATTGCTGCCGGCCTGCTGGAAGGACATAGCAAGGAGAAGCCCGGATTCTGGCTCCACACTGGAGGCACAGGTATCCTGACATTTGAGGATTCGAAGAACGACCGCATGGGAGAGCACTCGGACAAGGTCTACGATGATGTCGACAAGATTGACGAGCTGACCGGTCTGCCGGATGATGCATTCCACCGCAATGTCGACAAGATTGTACTTGAAGCCACCTCCAAGCACAAAGACATCATCAAGGCAGTCATTGTCTGCCCACCTACCATCTACGGTCAGTAGCTTGACGCTCTGATGGTCGAAGTTCGCTAACACTATCCTCAGGCAAAGGACGTGGTCCAGTGTCTGGCAGAGGCCGCCAGGTCTACGAGATGGGAAAGCTCGTTCTCACGCAGAAGTACATTCCGATCATAGGCGCCGGCAAAGCGAGATGGGGTAATGTCCACATCGAAGACCTCAGCGACCTTTACGATCTCCTTGTCGAAGCAGCCGTGGGCAACAACCTATCCGCTGAGCTTTGGGGTCCAAAGGGCTACATGCTCATCGAAAACGGGGAGCACGTGTGGGGTGCTCTCGCGAGAGAGATGGGACGCCAAGCTGAAAAGCTGGGCTATGCAGAATCTCTTGAGGAGCGCCCACTGGCAAAGGATGCTGCGATGGAGGCGGCTGGGTTCGAGGCGATTAGCTGGGGATGGAATTCGCGAGGACGGGGCCAGCGGGCAAAGAAATTCCTCGGCTGGAAGCCGCATCAGCAAAGTCTCGAAGCTGAGCTCACGAACATCCTGCAACAGGAGCATGAGAAATTGGCTGCGTAAGCCGAGGCTTCTCTCGGGTGCTCGAGCTAGACCACGGATTTATACCTAAATCGGACACGTTCACCTGGACAAGTGGGAGCTCGTTCATCCTACAGATAACTACTCCAAACAGCTACTCCAACGGCGAGTATCCTAACGGCGATGCTCTGAAAGGCGAAAATCTGAAAAGGGATCGTTTCAAAGTCGACGAGCCCAGAGGTGGTCATCCCAGAGGTGGCCATTGGGGAAGTATGGTATCCCAAAGGCGAGGGTGTCCGATCAGGATTACATGAGTTTGCCGGCTAGACAGCTCTTCTTGGTGTGTCCATAGCCGTGGATAGGCGAGTGGGTCACGGTCATTTGGATGTGGACCCTTGGCCGTCGAAGGATTCACTATTTCCCCCCTAGCTTGCTGCTGCAACCCACACGATTGCTCAAGCGAATGCAAGAGGAATATGACCAGCTGTGCTAATTCGTCAACAACATCCACTACCGGTGTTTGAAAGCTCCGCAAGCGTGTGACTTCGCAAAAGTGCTGCAGGCTTTCAGTCTGGAGCCTAAAGGTACTTAGTACTTTGAGGGCTATTTGGGATCCAGTCCTTCGACATTATCGAGCCATACATGTTATTAGTAGTCTCCCTTTTCCTACTCCGTTGCTCTGCAAGCGAAATCTCGTCTGAGTTAACAAGTCTACATTGCAAGGTTCTCCAACAAGCAAAGCAGAATCCCTCCAGTGACCATCAGGCACACATATTCCTCGAACAAGAGTCACCAGAGGCTCCTCACTGCCCTGGCCGGACAAATCATACAAAATGCCATTTTTGTCAGATCGCTCGGACTCCAGGTGTCTAAATGCCGAAAATCGCTGTACAGCAACACCAGTGCACTCCGATGTCGTTGTTCTTGGAGGAGGCATTCACTCCTTGATCTACTCCATCCACGCACAAAAGAGGCTCCTCGCTTCATCAACGCCCGGTACTTCCATTCCGACCATCACAGTCTTCGAGAAGGGCGAGAGTCCGGGGTACAAGATTGGCGAGAGCACACTTACAGTATTTGGTCTGTGGCTAAAAACCGTAGGCATCGGGCCGGCTTTACTCTGGAGGTTGTTCGGGCCCAAGGATGGGCTGGCGTTCTATTATCTCAACGCTGATGACCCAGATGATGTTGGAAAATTTGCCGCCAACGGTCCACCGGGTGACTTTGTGCCCACCCTCCAGATCGAAAGGACAGTCAGCGAGCTGCTTTTGACACTCGTTGCGCAGCGACTTGGCGTTCAAGTGCTCCACGGTCATCATGTGGATATTGACTCCATTGACTTGGGCACAGCTGACAAAGCAGGTACTGATGCAGTGCGTCTGCAAGTAGCGACAGAGAGCGGGAAGCAGCAAGTACACACCAAGTTGCTTGTCGATGCCACGGGCAGATTCAGAAGACTAGCCTCTAAAGTGTCTCGAAAGGTCCGACTGCCTGGCTTCAACACCAACGCGTTCTGGGCCTATTTCGACTTTCCTGGCAACGAGTCTGATGTCCCGTTGCCATTCTATGAATCTTGCAATACGAACCATATTTGTCTGCCGGAAGGGTGAGTAAATCGCAAAGATGCTCTGCTGCATATCATCACTTGTGCTAACCAAGTTCTTTCCAATACGAACAGCTGGGCATGGATAATTCGTCTTCCCAGCTGGCAAGGCAGCGCGTTGCCAAATATGGTTCAGATGATCAACTTCCTCCTGGATCTCAACGCGCAAGACACACATCCGGACCAATATCCATCATCCCAAGAATTGGCCAGGATGTTCGACCTGAAGTTCCGTTGGGTGATCAGTATCGGCTATGCATTGCGGGACGATGTTGTGTACCCACAAGACATGACAAGCATGGGTTCATGTGAGGCAGAACGAAAATTCAACTGGATCACCGCAAAGTACCAGTGCACGCAAGCATTGATGAACCAGCACGTCCTCATCAACGATCTTTATGGGCCTAAGACAACATGGTTCGTACGCAAAGCTCTGTCTTACCAGACGACAACTGTGGCCGGCCCGAGGTGGGCAGCCATTGGCGACGCTACCGGGTTCACGAATCCTCTGTACTCGCCTGGCATCAACTGCAATATGGCCACGAGTGTCTTTTTGGCCGAATCAACCAAGGAGTACCTCAGCTGCCAGACGCCACAAGCACGAATGGCAGTCACGCAGAAATACCAGCAATTTTGCGCTGGACGCGTACCAAACCTCCACCGGATGAACATCTTCAACTACCTCATGATGCGTTCAACACGGACGGGCCCTCTTGGACCCCTGTGGCAATACCTGTGCGGTACAGGCAATGAGCAGTGGCGGCAAATGCGAGCCTGCACATTTGAGAATGTGGCCGAGGCGGTTACTACATGGGAATGGGGCGCTAACAGGGCTGAGTACATTGCCTTTGCCGACGAAGCCATTGCGTTGCTTACAGGGCCCCCTTCAGCTGCCACTACTGATGTGGTGGCAACAGTGCTGGCACTCTCTGAGAAAAGGTTGACCGAGGTGATATCGTCAGGAAAATATCAAAGTCGCTGGGCAGGGCTGTTTAGATGGTACGATGATGACTTGCGATATTGTTCGGAGAAGACAGGAAGAGACGAATTGTCCAGAATGTGCGAGACTTGCGGTAATTGGCGAATACTGAGGGACGATATCACCAGGTGTGCTACTTGCGGGGAAGTGAACGTGCATAATAGCATAGTGAAGTATAGTTGAATGGTAGCCGTACTCGTTTGCAGGATAATCCTAGGATGCCGAATCCGGATGCATAGTCGAAGACCACAAAATGCCACAAAATGTCACGGCCTGAAGGTATCGTTTGAAAATTCGTTGCACAGCATTACAATTCATTCTTCAGCTTCTTAGACTTCAAATGTAAAAAAAAAAAAAAAAAAAAAAAAAAAAAAGTAAAAAATGGATTGAAATTCAAATGTGTCTTTACGGCTCTCCGCACCGAGACCATGATCTATGCGCCGTTGAGCGCACGGCCATGCAGTTTCACATCAAATTGTAATCTCCGTCGTACCATCAAATTTCTGCACACCAAGATTGTATCTTTTGTTGAGCCTGCTCCATTCAACACTGCCAGAGCAGGCGCCCTTTGCTCCTTCGAAGTACTTTTTCAAGTCGTAATGACGTTCGGGATAGCGCGCAAGAACCCTATACTCGATTGCTGCCATCTCCTTCACGCCATTCGCAACGATCTTGTAAGTTGCGTCAATAGCGGCGGTGAGATCCCCATATTCATTGTACAGCACCGCGACGGCGTTGTTATAAAAGGGGAACATCAGCTCCTTTCTGAGGGAGAATGCGTCGTTGGTGATGCAGATGAACATATTCACCATCTCGCGATAGGTTGCCATATCTTTGTCACCACGAATCTCGTCGCCTAGGTCGATATCAACCATGTATCTGAATTGATTGGTCAGTGGTTTCTCCTGTCTGGTGTCCACAGCCTGATGAGGAAAGGCTTACTCAGTGAGCGATGCGATCGCACCGCCGCCACTCGTTCCCAATCGGACAGGTAGATACTGCTTGATGTTGGGGGCCTCGCCACTTAGCTCGGAGCGTTGCTCATCTCCACAAGCAAGGATGTAGCGGATACACTCGTCCATAAAGAGCTTCCTTTGCCCCTCGTTCAGACGAAAACCTGCCGTCTCTCCAACTGGGTTGAAGCTCGCGATGGCGGTACTGGACTATCGTATCAGCACGACTTGGGGCCTGGGGCAGAACCTTTGCATGTACTAGCCCAAAGATAGAATCGCAGCACTCACTGTACATCGCTGGATTTTATGCTGCCTTGTGGCCTCTCTTGGCCGAGATATTTCGTGACATGCTCTAGGGTCGCGGCACGGAACTTGTCACCCGCCTCAAGATCCAACGCGAGATCGCTGAACTCGGGACTGTCCTGCTCATTATCCCAGACATATAGCTTTGGAGTAGCAACCATGTTAGCCAAGAGCCTCAACACGTCACACACTCAAAGGGTTGTATGCTCACAAAAGCGACGAAATGTGCGTTGAGTCGCAAAGCGTCGAAACTGGCGTTGGGCCACCATGTGCAAGCGTTCAACGCGCAGTCACATGCTACAAGGGCATCGTATCGTGGTCCAGGGCCGAGGAGAATCTTGAGCTCGGCGTCGTTGATCTGCTTGAGCAGCTCATAGTGTGGACTGATTCCGGTAGGAAACCCTTTGATTAGTCCGTCAAAATCAGGGAAACGCAATTTCTGTCCTTTCAGAGTCTGCACATAGTCGTGGGAGCCTAGATTGAGTTTCATGATGTTCCAAGGACCTTAAATTACCATGAGAGCTGTGCGAAATGTTTTCGAAAGGGGATCCTGGAAAGCCATGGGCAGGTCAAAATCCCGGGTCCGTGGATGTCGAGCAAACTTAAAATAAAGTTTCCTAACAGCCCGATCTTGTCCCAATTGGCACCTGCCAATCTCACTTGGTATGGATAAGACCATCAATGGCGATCATGTGGAGATATTCGATTACGCGCCGTTGCCAGACCTACCTCCTTACTCTAGCTTCCTTACGGTGGCCCAAGGACTGAGGCGCACACCCCTAATGTAACATGATAATCAACCACAAAGTTGTGGAAGATACACAGTCAAGACAGTATACAGATTCCAGTAGGTAGTCTTTGGGCATATTCGGCTCTCTGTGCTCCCTGAGAGCTTGCGTGCTCGGTTGACCCCTCGCCTGGGCAGATCAGGTACCCGGATTCTAGACCATCAGTCTCAAGCACCTGGGCACGTCAAAAAGGAGATCTACTCCGTGCTCCTCCGCCAAGACCCCTGAATCGTGGTCCTCCGCTACGTACAGTATAGTCCGTATAGCCCTTCTCCGTCCTGGTTCTCCCATCTTTCTTCATTTCCGACAAGTGTCCAGAACCTTCCATAATGCATCCAATTGTACGATCTCAGAATTTTCTATGTTGTTCAAGTACTGCGTATTAGAGCAATCTCGACATTTCAATTTATTCGCATCCATTTCTTCATCGCTCATGAACGACAAAAATGCTGATTTATCTTGCTCGAGAACTGTCCGGCTCCTTGAATAGTAAGACCATGCCCAGCGATGATCTGCAAAGAGTGGGCCATCACAAGACCTGCCATGGGCCCTATGGCCGAAGATCGTTGATCTTATCTCCGTACTGGTCGATTTGAGGCCATCCCCGAAATGCTAATCGGTACGGTCAGTGACGTCTCCACCCACCCCCTTTAATACGCTATATCTTTGCAACCACTTGATGCATTCAAAATTCATCTGCATATTTATTCGATTTAATATTAATTATATGTTGGCTTTTTGTTACATTTGAAACGGTTCAAAAATGGCAAAATGCAAGACTTTATAATAAAGTATAGAAGTCCACAAGTAGAACCGCCCTTGCCGCAACATTAATTATTACGAGTTAAAATTTACGTTTTTTTAAAAAAAATTAAATTTTATAGCTGTTTCTTCATATATTTAAAATTTGATTAAAGATTCGGCTTCCCTGTTAATTAAAGTATAATTGTACAATTTCATACGTTATTTGAGCTTTATTCTATATATTACACTTTTATATTATATAATGGGAGTGGGGCGGGATCGTCCTAAATAATACATATTTTCTCCATATCTTTGCTATGTAACAATTGCACCTATAAGGGCAAATTGGCCTTTCAGATACACGCATTCACGCATTCACTGTTTGTGGATACCTACAGGGGGGATGACCTCAGACCGGCCAGTACGGAGTTATACGGGGTCAGTCCGTACCATGTGCGTTGCGCGGCGGTTGAAGGGTCTTTTGATACGTCTGGGGCTGGGTCCGCTCAGTTAAATTGAGTGCTCGCTTACACCTCGGACAGAGACGGGAAGTTTGAATTTTTCGAACAGGCCATGTATGGCTTGAATGCGAAGCTTCGTGATCACACTCTAGCCCGCGACAGCTTGCACAACCGAGCTTAACATTCGATCACGGAAACGATCCCCGGAGGATTGAGTCAAGAAGGATCTGAAGTCCGAGTCATTATTCGGTAGCAGGCCGAGTTGGTACATCTTGGCAACATGGTTGGGTTCCCAAGTCATCAAGGGACGTGAGTATATGCGGCATAGAGGAATGCACTGATGGACTTGTCACTATAAAGAATTGATTTCTGTGCAAGCTTCTGATTCAACTGTATCAATATATATTCAGAATTCAACTAATTCTTCTTGCAAGTACAAAGCTTTCGGTTTCGGTACCATCGCCGGTCTAGCATAATCTGTATCTTCCAGGGCTGCAGACGCACACCGCAAATATATACCTCGGCTTGCCGCCAAACCCACAATCGAGATACAGCCAGCCGTCATCTTGTGCGAGCGACTTGCTGCCACCACCAGAACCCTTTTTCTTGAAGGAACTGTTCGTTCGCCTAACGAAGGGCACCCACTGCGATCATGTCAGGTACTCAGCCAATGAAAGTCAAGTTGGAGCAGGAAGACTGGGAGGAAATGGGCATCATCCCCTGGTTCAGCTACCAAATCAAGCTGCCACAGCGGCCCCTACCAGCTATATCTGCACGGCCAGAGGTACGCACGGAGCGCCTGATTGTGCGATCCCTACTCCCAGCGGACCTTGAACAATTTCACGAGCTGCGCCGTATAAGCGACTTGCAGGTACACTCTCCGTTGCGCGGCCGACCAGATCGCGATATGGAGGAGACCACATTGAACCTTGCCAAGCTCCAGGAGCCAAATGATGAGCGCCACTGGTATTTTGGGGCATTCCTGGCCTCCACTGGGGAGCTCATCGGCGAAGGTGGGATCCCAGACTCGGAGGACTGTCCCACATCCGGCTGGACTAGGGTCGAGGTTTTGATCAAACCCGAGTATTCGAGGCAGGGATATGGGACTGAATTTTTCACTGCTGTACTGGAGGGATGGTGGGACCTTCCCAGGGAACGGAGACGACACCAGCTTCTTCCTATGGTGGCGGGAGACAAAGAGCCTGGTGATGAGGTAACAGATTGTGTCGAGTTCTTTTGGGAGGAAACAAATATTGCCGCCCGAAACTTCTTCGCGAAAGTGCTGGGGCAGCAAATAGCAGCTGAGGGCACATTCGTGATGGTCGACTGGAGAGAGGGGCGGGAAAGGGATCTTGTCCGCTGGGGTGGCACAATTGCTGCAAATCCTAGGTAAATTTTACAAATATGAACTTCATGGCACACCTGGGCAAGTTTCGTCAAAAGCTTCTCTTAAAATTTGCTCGCTTTCTGGAGACATCGGTCGCCGGCGAGTCTTGAGCTGCCAACGCATATTTCCACGAACCACCAGGAGATGGATGCCAACCCTTGAGCTTCTGAGGCGTATGAGATTGCATTGGAACTAGCGCGCGACTGTGATTGAGGTGCAGAAGACATATATTTGCCCTATGTATGATCCACATCTAGGCAGCATTCCCAACCTGATACACTACCTAGTATGTACTCAGTATGGGATCCACAACCCTGAACACGCTAGAAAGCTTAAAGCTCTGCTGTACCGACCATAATGTTTTGCTTGACCTCGATCGCGTCAGTGGCGGCGATTCTGGCCGCAATGCTGTTCTCCAGCAATTTCATGCACTTTCTCGTTTGCTTAATATGACACTCTGTTTCTACGAGCCTGGGCTCCAATTATGACGATGCGTAGCCAATGCCTCCAGCTGCCTTTCCAAGCAGTGGTCTCTTTGATGCACCCTCGTAGCGGCCATCTCCAAGGATTGCGGAAGAATAGTCGGATTCGCCACCGGTTCCGGCTCATTCAGCTGGTCTTCCTGCACCAAGACACCCTCGACCGCTCCAAACAGCAGTCCCTAGACCTGTCTGCATATCTGCATCAACTGACCCGCGTTGTTGAAGGATAGTGCGACCTGGGCCCTGTCTTGGTGTGCTTTCTTGATGAAGTCCTTTGCCATGTCTTCGATTCTTGACGTAGGCGTCTGGTTGTCAGAACGTAAATTGTCCAGCACAACCTTGGGACCTGATTATGTATCAGGAAAGCTCAGCATTCGCGCGTCTCCGATGATTGTGTACTCATAGCGTTTTTCTTTTGTCGAGTACTTCCAAGCCATTCTTGCTGGCCGGGACCTTCGAATCGTGAGACATCTTGACGGCTGATGAGGCACGGAGCTGTTGTTCTCAGCAGCACTCAATTATCATCTGTCATGTCGAAAATGTCAAAAGTACGCTTTGGAGGTTGAGAGAGACGCAAAGCTCGAGCGTTTTGATAACTACTAAGTCGCTTTTGATCTGGGAATCATTCGAGGCGGGGATGGTGATCGGAAGCAAGCCAGGTTTTGATCGTTAACAGCATCATTCTTGAGAGAGAGAGAGAGGGAGAGGGAGAGGGATAGAGAGAGATTCCGAGCTGAGAGATATTATCATACAAAATGTCCAAGGTAGAGATACGTATCTATTCCTGGTAATACATAGAGGCGAAGACTCCTGAGTATCAGCGCCGCTATGAATCCAACTATCACATTCGTTGTGGAATATAAGCAGCAAATATGCAGGTGCAGCAGAGGAAAACGTAAGAAACTGCACACCACCCTCGCGTGTGAGCTCTGACGGCAATTTCCTCCTGTCAAATCTCGAGTTTGGAGTGCGGCTTGTGGTCTCTCCCACCTATAGAGTCTATCATACCAATTCAGCGAAGTGCATGTGTCCTGAAGTCCATATAAGTCCGGTATGAGAGGGCTACAGCTGAACCCCTTCCACTTTCCACTGGCCAGTGAGACTGTTTGATCAGCTGTGGTATTTCCCCAAAAGCATTAGCTAGCTCCTGGAAGTTCTCCAGCTTCGAAGGCTGTATAGTCTGGTCTTGCGATTTTCGTATGTCAATAGCCTTCCAAGATTCAGCCATTTATTCTGGTGAAAATGGACTGCTCAATTTACATCTACTTTGTAGACCGCACGAACGATACAAATTGGAAATTGAGATTTCTATAGATGCCTCTTGGGGGCTGCCCCAGGAAATGATTAGTGTTGCATTGTCGAAAAATTCTGCCGGCCATACTTTTATCAGCCTCCAGAGCTCTTATGCTGGGCGTTGACTAGATAGCTCCGAGCATTTGTGAAAGCGCGCTTTCAAAATGCCTTTTCTCTCTGAGAAAGTATCGCTGTACTCTGTATATGGGCAGAAATCTGTGCTACCCAGTGATACGTTTTAGTATTATATTCGGAACAGGATATTGCGTAGCGGACATGTACTTGGATCCCGAGGTCGTGTTACACCCTCAAGTACATTTCGCCTATCAACATTATATGCTTGCTTCGTCAAGCACAACGGCAGGCCGCCAGTGTGTGAAAGAACTTCGGAACCGGCACATGAATTGTGGACCACCTCGGACCGGGGCGGCGGGCGAGCTCCGGGGGACCATCCCGCCCGTCGGAATATTGGATAGGGTGGATCTTGGTGTTTGCCAAGATTCGCATTCTAGTTCGTGGTGGATCTTTAAGCTCGGTTGACATCGGAAGTCTGGATAAACGCGACAATGGCGAAGAGGCCGCAAAGGAGTGCTCGTTGGATGGGATGTCGCTGATACTTTTCATTGGGCCTGGCGAGACATGCCCGGGTCAGGTTTTTCAAAAAGGCAAGCGCTTTTTGGTGTACTGCTCGAGGGTTAGCACCAGATAATGCTCTAAGATTGGAGTGAAACAGTCAACGGGCCGTTGAGAAGAAGCAATATTGTCGGGCCAGGCCAAGCTGACCGGTCAAGCCAGATCGGGATAGCTTCCTCTATCAGTGGAGATGGTTCCTTCCCGGAAATGTTCCCCGTAAGCCTTCCCCGTCTTCCCCTCACGGGAGCGAGTCATCCTTATTCCCCTTTTTATTTCCAAAGTGACTCCTCCCTTCGCCAAACCCCTCGGGCCTCCTCATACCTGACTTGCTCGCTTCACGCCGAAGAACCCTTAGACCTTCGACGTCTTACAGCAGCGTTATTCCCAGTCAAAGCCGTGCTTTCTAGCGCTTGAGCAGCCTAGTCCCATGACAACAAGCAGCGCAAAAGCACAAACGACAATCAAATAAGCTTCATACGATTCGACTCGGAAGCCTGCCTAACCCAGCCTGGGACAATCCTTCTGCCCTTTCTTATTCCCGGACAGTCTTGACCCTCCAAAGATCTGCTGTGGCCCGAGTCCACGGACCCGGAAACTGGGCGTCGATTTAGGCTTTCGCGAAGGGCTGGCTCGTGCAACCCAAGAAATAAATCCTGATTCATGCTTCTTGCGCCGTCATACCGCCTCGGTGCGCTGTTGCTCGCCACACCGGGAATCAGCCGGTGATAAACTTGTGTAAAGAAAATGGACATGTCGCAGCCATCACGTCGAGGGCTCGACGCCTCACATACCGTGCGCTACAACCCAGTACCAATAGGAGGCCCGGACCGCCCACCAGTGAATCACTCGCCCAGCCCGGGTACCATCTATGCCTCCTCGCCTGGTCGCAGGGACAGCCACCTGAATCGAAAGACGAGCTGCGTGAGAACGAGTCTGCACAGCCCTGATGTCAAGCGTGAACCTGGGTTGCGGCCCGAGTCGGATTACCCAGCAGAGCCCTCCAGTGCGATTACGGATCGTTCAGAGCGTAGCTCAACTGCGTTGCAAGATGGTCGAGACGATGACGTGGGGAGCGAAGACGCTGATGGTGAAGCCCGGAAGAGAAGGCAGAAGCGAAACAAGCCCACGCTTTCGTGTTTTGAATGTGTCGAGAGGAAAACGAAGGTGAGCTTGAACGTCCTCATTCTGCAACTTTGCGTTTGGCCCTGTGCACTTAACTAGTCGAGCGAGGTTGCCCTTGTCGTGTGTCACAAGATCGACCGAACTCACCCTGGGTCGGTCTGAACTCTAGTGTGAGACACAGCACACATGCGAGATGCTGAGAGGCGACCACTTAGCTGTGGGTTAATCTGCTTATACAATCACGGGAAGCTGACCTGTGAACAGTGTGATCGTGGGCGACCAAATTGCCTGGCATGCATCAAGAGGCAGACCGAGTGCAAATATGCGGAGGTCGCAAACCTCCTTGAGGAAACATCGCGAGCCTCCGCCAGCGGGCGACGCACAACAAAACCACCCAAGAAGAAACCCGGCCCCAGCAACCAGCCGCGATCCGCCATTCCCAACATCGCCGACCGCGGCGTGCTTTCCAGCAACAACTACCTCTCGCGCGCCGCCGTGGCCCTCTCGACCGGCCTCCTCTCAAACATCCCCTACTCCATGGCCACCGGCTCCAACATCTTCGGCATCGCCAGCGTGCACCCCTTCTCCAACATCTGGACCAACAACTGGCGCATCGACGAGGTCATCGTGATGATGCCCAATCGCGAGACCTGCGACGTCCTCGTGACCCTCTACTTCGACTGCGTCGACCCCGTCTACCCCATGCTGAACCGCCAGACCTTCTGGGACGAGTACGAGCATTTCTGGTCTCTTTCCGTCGAAGCGCGCTGCGCGTTCGACCCGGCCTTTGTCGCGCTGCTCTTCGTCATCTATGGCCTTGGCACGCAGTTCCGCGTAACCTCAGACACAGAACTCGCCAGCAACAAGCGCCACACCGCGGAAACCTACGCCTCGGCCGCGAACCAAGCCCTGCGCATGGCATCGTACCTCTCCATCGCGTCGATCCGCTCCATCCAGACCATGGTGCTGATGGTGTACTTCCTCATCAATGACAACCACGCCTCGGACGGGTGGGCCTTCGCCGGCATCCTCATGCGGCAGGCCTACGCCATGGGCTTGCACCGCGACCCCAACGTCGCAACCCCCGAGGCGCCCGCCTTCGAAAAGAATGAGCGCCGCAAGCTGTGGCAGGCCGTGCTGCTCCAAGACACTTTCCTCACCGTGCTGCTCAGCCTACCGCCGAACGCGACGCACACCGACGTCAACGTCGCCGACCTCTTTGACGAGCCTGCCACGACGTGGCAAGGCGGCGCGCTCGCGCCCGGCTCCACAGACACAGCGTACATCCGCGGGTCGTGGACGCTCGCGAACCTCGTGCAGGAGTCGATTTGCTCGCCGCGGTGCCTAGACATGCCGATCTGCTTGACGCCGCGGCACAAGACGAAGCTAGTTGCCGACTTCCGCGCCGTGTACCGCTCGTTTCCGGATATCTTCCGCTCGTGGGACACGGAGTCGCTGACGGCACTTGCCCAGCAGGAAGGCCGCGCGGTGCGGCAGACGCTTTTTCTGACGAGCAATTATTTCCATAATCTGATGCTGGTGCATGCGAGCGAGAGCCACGAGGTGCCGGTGAATGTGCGCGGCACGCTGGAGGCGGCGCATGAGGCTATGAACGCGTTTTTTATGCTGTTTGTTTTGTTTGAGCAGGAGGCGAAGACGTGGTGGGTATTTAGTCATAGGGCGTTTCTTGAGGCACTCTGTGTCGGGAGTGTCTTGCGAGAAATGGCGAACGAAAACGACGGCGAGGAGACGGTGGGGAGGGATCAGCTTTTCGTGAGGGGCCGGGCAGACATCGGTGAGTAGTATCTTCGCTTGAACATGCTTGCTCGCACTGAGGTCAGTATAGCTGCTAACTCGCATACTATTTGACAGCTCGCATGGTCCAGATCATGAACATCATGGGCCGAGACGAGGAGAATGGCTCCGATGTGGCACGGACACGGTCGCAAGTGCTCAGCGAGTTCTTGTGAGATGGCATTTTCTTTTTGGTTTTATTACAACAGACACCTCACGGAAGACGGAAGCATCGTGACAATCATTGTGCAGGATTACAGCGGATTTTGGAGATTGCTTTGGGTGAAGAGATATGGGGCACAGTTCAAAGGCTGCACGGTGAGATGCCATACGCATGGTGCTTCCCTGATTTGAGCAGGCCTAAACATCTAGATACCTCTGTAAATGTAATTTTAATGTCGGTTCTGCAGTAATGGTCAAGTGAGCCTTGTAGGCACTTCGCCACCTTTTGGGAGCGAGGTCGATTCGTTGACTCAGACACTGCGATTGTGCAGACGAGTACTTGATACGAGCCTATGCCCGTTTTCTGACTCGCTGTGGAGTGTGCGAAAGGTCAAACATACTGCGAGAGATAAGAATTTACAGTGCTTTCCGCGGATCGCATAGCGTGGCTAATGAGGTAGGTCCCTGCTCTCATCTTGCTGCTGGCATATGCTCAGGGTCTACTCCCCGCTTGTCATCACACGATTGCACTCTATCGCCTCACCGTCTTAAAGAGATGATGTCTAACATCTATTACCTCATATCAGTCTATCAAGTCGGTAGACGCTCTTTCAAGCGCCTGTATTCCTACAAACGTAGACTACCGTGGCCCCTTAAAGCTTAGTCACGGCTTTGGTTGGTTGAGTTGAGGGTTTGACCGATTTTTCACGGCGTAGCAAAGTGCAGAAGGACTCGTCAGACGAGTCTCGTCATTCAATCGCCCTGTATACTCGCCGCGTTATGGTATCACCGCAATGCCGTAAATGAGAAAAACCGGACCTCTAAATATAGCCACTCTATGCAGAGAGAGCAACGCAACGCTCGCTCGCATGCTCCCAACATCAATCTCCCCTGGTTTGTGTAGGCGCGCAGTCCCCGGTGGACTCAGCTACTCAGTGATTTTGTATAGACTCGCAGCAAAACCTTTCGTGCCCCAATATCGACTGCCGTGTGGCGCGCATCCTGTGTAGCTGAGAACCATATATCCAGCCCATGCAGCCCAAGCCAAGTTCTCAGACAGATTGTGAACGTTGTGTTACCGCAGCCACAGGACGGGGAGTTCGCACAAGGTAAATGGTATCCACTACGATGACGAGAGGCCGCGAGGGTGGCTGAAGAGGACTTGAGCTATGGCGGCGAGGAACAGTCTCAGGGTGCTGCATCCCGTCGCCCTGGTTGGTAAGGGTTTCAGGATTGATCGCCGGTTGTGTTGGTACTGGCCTTGTGATGGCCAGATGCGCGAGAGTTGGTGGTATGGCCACGATGCTTCTCATCATCGTTCGCGGCTGTGGCACACTGCCAGTCGGAGTGAGCAGCCTGTCCTACGATCGTCTCCGATCAGACCGACTCGACCCACTGTGGTCATTACCACTGCCATTACCACCAAACCGGTCTCGAAGCCAGTTGATAGGACCCGTGGACGCTCCGCTATTGCTGCCCGTGTTGTTGTTGCTACTTCGCCCACTACGCTGAGAGTGCCAACTCGACGAGTTCGTCATATCAGGTCGAGGACGGGCCGGTGATCTATTCCTAGCCGAAGACGCACCTTCCGGCGGACTGGTAGGCGACCACGAATCACGTCTGAAGCGGGATCTTGGAGGCGACTCGGGAGGAGCTTGTTGTTCATAGCTGGAGGGGCCGGCGAGATTGCGGATAGCGTTCAGCCGTGCTTGACGCTCCTCGGGAGTTCGGCCACTTCGGGTTTGATATGATCCGCTGGGACCACCAGAAGCACCTGCGGGTGAAGAGTTGCCTGCCAAAGTGTCACTACTGCCACCACCAAACCAACCATCAAAACGGGATCCTCCAGCTTGATCGTCTGAAGACGCAACGGGGTTTTGGCCAGACCTGCCACCAGCGTTGCCATTCTCACCATTGTTGCCCTCACGCTTGTCGATAGGGCTGCGGCATATGGGACAAGTGTTGTGTTCCTTCAGCCATAGAACGACACACTCTCCGTGAAACCAATGCTTACAGGGCAGCACGGTCACCTCGTCACCAATGTGCATCTCATCTATGCAAATGGTGCACTCAGCCTTTCCACTGTCGCCCATCATCTCCTTGTCCAGCTTCTTCCTTTCCAGCTTCTCGATGGCATCCTCGGTAGCTGGCGGAGCGGCGTTGGATTGCGGGTGGGCTTCCATCAGCTGGCTGACAATCCGGTCGAGAGCCTCCTGAGAGTATACGGCATCTCCATGTACAGCATTGGGACCACCTAGGGCAGGACTGAGCAGCATACTAAGCAAACCCTGAAGACCATTTTCAAACGGAGGCGGATTACCTTCGATGCCTCGGGCATTGCCGCCACCCATGACGTTGCCAAAGATACTAGAGAAATGATTAGCTTCCCTGTCCCACACGAATAGGTTCATAGGTGGGACCAGATGTAATATGAGGTGGTGGAATAGCCTCACATGTCAAAGTCGTGGTTTTGGCCATGGGCATGATCCGCGTCCTCTAGATGATGCCCACCCTGAAGTCCTGGTCTCGGTCCTATCGTAGTCGAGGTGAAAGAGATGGTAGCACGTCCACCAGGTGTGTTGTAAGTTGTAGTCCGTGTGGCGCCACCTAGAGGTCCAAATGGACTGCCGCCCCCAAAAGCAGGCTCCCGATTCGGTCTGCCAGCTTGACCGGGGTTGACAACTCCTAGCATTTGAAGAGTCTCCTGAAACCGTGTGAATATCTCGTTCTCGCTGTTCGGATCGACCGGTCGATTCTGACCGTTCTGTCGGTTGCGGTTCATGTTTGGCGAGGGAAAGAAGCCGTGGGGAGGGAAGGCGGCTCCTATGTCGGCCTCGTCTGGATCGGGGAAGTTGTGGTCGTGTTCTTGGTGATGGCCGTGGTCGTGGAATTGGTTGTGATCCTGAGGAAAGTCGGACTGAATATCGCGAGGGTCGTTGTCGGGGGTAATCTGCAAGAGAGTGGTCAGCAAAGCCGTTGTGCGGCAGGTGTGGATTGCGCGAGACTCACGATCTCGCAGATTTCGCTTTGACAGCGCGGACACTCTAGGCCGTACTCGTCGTTGTACCACTCGTGAGAGCATCTGTGGCAAAAGACAACCTCTCGATCGCAGGTTAGATCGAGATGGCCGGATCCGCTGCCACCGCGGTCAGGGCGTGGGGAGAAGGCCATTGTTCGTTGCTCGTGCTCTTGGCTCCGTTGGTGGGCGTTGTGAGCGGCCAAGGCCGTGAGTCCAAGGCCTGCAAGAAGGCCGGCTGCACGGATCGCTCTGAACGCCACGGTGAATAGAGGAGCGAAACACTGGAGCTAGAAGTAGGATGGCCAGAGGTGCCGAGTTGGTGCAGCGCGTTGGTATATGTTTGTCACAGCCAGTTGGTGACGTCGCAGGGTTGCTGATTGCTCAGATGCGGTGAACTGGGGCGTGCTGTTGGCGTTGCTGACAAGCAGCAGCCGTCAGAATATTTGATGAGCAAGTAGATGCGGAGGAGTTGTCAGGAGGATGACAGAATTATTAGGTGTGTTGTACAATGCAGAGGAGTATATATGTATTACTGTTGGTGTTTGTAGGGGTCTAGGTCAATGACTTGCGAGTCCCATCATGACAACTTTAGAAGCGGCGGGAAGTAGTTCGCCGCAGGGTGGGTGACAAGGACAGGGATGAGAGCTCAGGGCGGGACCTCGGCCCGCACTTTGTATCATCGGTCGATGTGGTTCTAAATACTGTATCCCATTCTCCATACATACTATACGTATGTACGCATGGCCGGGCAACAGGTAAAGTGGCCTTAGTAGGTCACAAAAACATCATTGTCCGACTTGATCAAGAAGCGTCAATAATTGTTAAGCTGTCGTAAGCGCCTCTCGTGGGCTATCGCAACAAAGGCGGGGTGGCGGGGTGATTGGCTCCTTGTATTGAGGCTGTGCTGAAATCACGAACAGGCCATACCCGCCGCGCAATGGCTGTTCATCGAGATGCGCAAGCTTACAACACTTTTCTGGTCGTGGCACATGAGTGAATATTGATACTTCAGTTGCCCAGGTCACAGACACGGCGCTATGAACAGAGTTTATGATCGCGGACAAGCTACCTGAAGAACTTACGAGACGTACAACGGATTGTGCATGTTACCTGCACATTTTGGGCATGCCACAGACTTGAGCCATAATAGATGAGACAAGAGCTGGGCCCTGCTGCGGTAAGACCATACACAATGTGGCACCCGGGAGCGTATGTCAGCCCTGGTCTCGGTCTAGACGAAGTGGACGAATTGCGACATGCAGCCTTGATTGCATCTCAGATACTGAAGTTGCGCGACGAAGACGTCGTTTGTATGCAAAGCTGTTCTGATATTCGTGCGGGTAGACTTTGGGCCGGGCCAAGAGGTACGGGTCCGACTTCGGCCGGAATCAAGCCGTTTCGGTCACTTACACGACGCACGACGCCGCCACGCAAGCATTAGAGATGTCAATCACATCAAGTAATTTGAGTTGTGGACGTATCTGTGAGATTTGAGCTGACTTTGGTTGAAGTATCGATACAGATCGCAATTTACAATCTCGGTGGCCTACAAATATGACTGGAAATGACGATTCCAAGGGTAGGTGCTGAAGACGCACTGCACAATCTTTGCTAGGTTGGCCACATCGCAAGTCGCCAGCGCAGCTTGGGACCATCAGTCATGCCAGACTTGATCTGCAGCGCCCTCATTTCTCACTGACAGTGACGGTTGGAGGATCTAGTTACAGGGCTATATTCATCTAACCACTAAGTACTTAGGGTGCTATCTACAAAATCAGGTCGCAAGGGCTTGCCAACGCAGAGTTGCAGTAGTAGCTATACTCTTCGTCCAGCGCTCCGTGTGAACCAGCATTGACACCCCCATCCGCGATGAACCACATATGCCATGAAGTTTCCGATTGACCGCGTGGAATGTCTTTCCTCTGATTACTTGGGAGTCTGTCGATCGTAATTGTGGTCGTCTGTAGTATTCCATTGTTTGGCTGTACTACATTCCGGCAGAATTGCCTCATCGCTGGCGAGGGAGACGTCGTTGTGCAAATTCGAAGACGGGGGTAATGTGCCACCTTCAATCGTAAATTGCGATACAACGTGATTGCCTGAGAATGGACTGTCCCGGAGCGCGTATCTTGAGTCCCGCTCGTCGTCTTGAGCTGCTGCATATTTGCTCGGCAGCCGACTACACCTAGCACGACGAGACAGACGGTCCGTTATGTTGTCATAATGGTTCGGATAGTAGTGTGTGTACGTTGTGGGACTTGGGAGAACCCGGTCGAGGAGCGGTCTCTAGGTTGGCAAACATGCCGCAATGACCCCGATGCAGAGTTGGAGGCTGGTTTTAGATGTCAGTAGGAGAAGGCAATCGATTTGGTCGCAGTGTCCGGAAAGTGTTACATACAATCCCCAAAATTGAATGCTGATATAACTACCCAAATCAAAGTCGCTGTTAGAACGTGACTACTAGTGTATGTTGTGCATCTGCTTTGCTGATCTCGGGATGGAAGACGGTATTATAGGTAACTTACAAGGTCCTATCCGTCATGTCCGCGAAACCAAGTTCTTACACGGCCTTGACGATACCCAGACCGACAGCACTGGAAAAATGGGTTCAGCACAAAGCTCGAAGTAAAATACAGCATTGACCTGGACAACAGCTCCGGGTCTTTGACCGCTGCCAAGCACAGAATCGAAAGTTTTGGCTTACAAGTAGCCCAAGCTCAGCACAGAGATGAGATGTATGCGTTTGTGATGGTCAATTTGTATTTTCCATGTGTGAAACGCGGGCAACATTGCGAATGAGATATCGGTGAAGATATTGCATGCTCGAATAGTTTCAAGATCTTAGACTATTTTCAACTTTGAAAGGCGCTGATAGCACTCTATCTGGGAGGTTTTTGGCAATGGCTAGAGACTTGCCGGTGGTGAAAATCCCCGTTTTGATGAAGATGTCCATGCTGTAGCATCTGGCTGCCGCAGTCGTATCCCAGGCGCCAGAGACGGGACTGCAGCGGAATATCAGGAGTCCCCAGGCCAAAATAGAGTACCCACAAACGAAAACTAGACCCTGAAACGTATGTAGCCAGTTAGCCACACTGTGCGTTGTCCGGCAATCCCAAGAGTCTTGAGTCTTTGGCGACCCTCACTAGAATACTACCTACCGATAAGGCCCCAGAGACATTGAGCATACCACCCAAAATCTCTCAGCCTGAGAAGAGAGAAAGCAATTGAGATCCCCAGAGCTCCAAGAGCCGTCATTGCCGAGAATAATGATTGGAAGAACGCAAGTTTTTGGAAGACCTGGTAATTCGTGGTTGAAATGGTGTCTATGTGGTGACCTAGTCGTAATAGTCTTGCAAGATGAAGCACAAAAGGCCTATCCAAGCGCCAACCTACTCATATTAGCAATTTTAATAGAAAGTGAGCATGAATCTAGAGTGCTTCTTTCTTTTACATACAATAACGAGTAAAATCATACCATCGTCCTTCACAAACGACTTTAACAGAGCGATACAGCAATAAAGGCGTAGAACAACCATTGCCAGAGCGATTGCATACAAAGCACAAGTTGGAGCGAGGTAAGCAATGACGTTACTTTCGGACGCCCTGCTGTAGCCTCTCGCTTGTTTCAAAAACATGATAAGGTCTCTAAGCTTTGAGGTATTGAACATATGCATTGGGAAAGTGATGGTTCCAGGTGAAAGTAAGTGGCAAGTTAGAAGGCGATGTCTTCAAGACTTCACCATCTAGTCAAGCAGCTCCATTCCACGCAAATAGAGCGTAGTGTATAGAATTTATGAATTTGAACACATAATAGCTGTGAAACAATGCAAAAGCGCATGGTCACGGTGACAGTCGATGAGCTAGGTACTGCGGAGCTCTTGTGTGAACAGGGCAACAACCAACATTTCACGGAGTCGCCCAAATCTTGATACACCGGCCATGAATGCCACATAAGGAACAGAGATCTCGGTTCCGCTGCCTCGACACCTAGCATATATTCAGTATATATCTGTGCTTTGTTTCTGAGGCCTGGTTGTGACATTATGCCCGCGAAGTGAAAAGCCTAGGTGAGATTCCACGAGCTGCCTAGGAATCACCGAGTCTCAGACCTGATGTAGATTACACTGACACACGAATGTGACAACGGCTTGAGATGTATTTTGGACAACATACCTCATCCATGAGCCATTTCTTTGAGCAGCACTATCTTGCGTGATGTGGACATGGCTTTGTCAACTTAAAACGCGAGGGTCTTGTGCTTTGTATCTGGACACAAAATTACAAACAGTCTCAAGGCCACGTAACTTCGACCCGTCTCCCAGTTCTTACAGGCAAGCTGGACGGTCGCTTCGCTCATTTACACATCAAGCCCAGGGTTTAGTTCGCCCTGCTGCAAAGGTTTGAATGGAACTTGGTATTGAAGGATACATGCGTGCCGGAACATAATTATCGGGCGATGAGTGAAGACTGGTATATTTTATTCTTCCGGTGCTGATCATCCCGAAACGGACCGACTGGCTGTTCGAAAAGGTGTTTCCATAGCGGATGAGCAATTCAATCCATCCCGTCCGACCCTCAAAGATGCGAACTCCACGATTGATCAGCCCATATAATATTGACGGGGCTATTGTCAGAAGCCGACAGCCTGGATCCAAGCTTGATGACCCCGTGTGACTGCGTCGATTGTCGCAGTGTTTCGGAGGTGAGTCCCACGATGGGCTGTTAGATTGACAAGTCAAGTTTCTAGACCTACTATACCTAGAAGCTCGCCAATCTTACAAACCTGGTTGTCTTTGTGGAGGGGATCCATAATTTTCGCGAGGCCTGTGACTTCACTGAGTTGGGCAATTTGACCGTGCGGCCGTGGCTTTCTTGGGATCGATCGGGCGAGAGAGTGAATCACGCAGGGGCTCAAAAGGTTGAATAACAAATAAAAAGCCTGTTGATGTTGCCCCTTTGTTGGCTGTCTTTTTGTTGTCATTGACCACACCGTGCACAGATGTTGGTGCGAGGAAGAATATTGTGGACTCACCGCTATCAAAGTGGGCTCACGTTGTGGCTCGTGGGCTGTAGCGTGCAGCCTGCTCGCCTGTGAAACGACATGATAACCACTAAGCAGACGAACGATTATAGTGAATATGCGCAGCCAGGGGTGTTTAAGTGAGCCTGTGTCCGTTCACTAAATCCGACTCTGCTATGTAGCCACACGGTGCATGCCGTGCTCGTGTAAAAGAAAGGTGGAGTTGCAACGTCCACGAATGAGATTCCGGCAATACCGACGGCGCTGAGAAATTGTTGGATCAAGGGTCATCATCGAGAATATTGAAAGCTACTCCCGGTGGGTATGTAGTTGCGCAGATCTACTTCCAGACGTGTTTTTCATTTTATCGTGAGCCGTTGTATATATCCATGCAAACTCGTCACTCAGGGTTGCGAGAACCAGTTTCAACTGAATATCGGGGGAAAGTTGATCAGAAGCATACACAACTTTCAGTACACAATATCCTCCAAATCGCTCAAGTTGCTTTTTCGTCATTTGATTAGGCTTGTTGGAGTGCTGTCTGCATCTATCACCGCATCCCTCAATGACAGGGCACCGAAAGCCGTCTCGGCCGACACACTGTCACTGAAGACTCTTCAGCGAAAGGCTCTGGAAAATCTGGAAACGGCTGAGTGGAGTTCCCAGGTCGGCGACTGTAGTATAGCCACTGCCAATGTGCGAAAAGACTGGTAAGTTGAATTCTGAGCCCCGTCCGCCAGATTGGGAGATATTGACCATCCAGGGCCCATCTTTCGTTGTCCCAGAGAAAGGACTACATCAATGCAGTGCAGTGCTTGCTGTCTTCGCCATCGCAGTCCGATCCTAATCTCGTACCCGGCGCCAAAAACCGATTCGATGACTTCGCGGGCCAGCATATCAACCAGACGCTGACGATCCATTTGACCGTGAGTAAATTCCTTTGAATGCAACAGAGTTGATGTACTAACTGAGTGCTCCTGTAGGGCAATTTTCTGAGCTGGCACAGATACTTCATGTATGCCTATGAGGCAGTTTTGAAGGATGAGTGTGGCTACTAAGGCTATCTGCCCGTGGATTGAATCCGCATGCTGGTGATGAGATGCAGTGAGCTGATGATCCAGTATTGGAATTGGTTCGCCGACCAGGATGACCTAGAAGCTTCGCCGGTCTTCGACGGCAGCAACACGAGCCTCGGCGGCAATGGTGCCTTCTTAGCCCACAACGGCTCACTGGCTGGCGGCGGCACAATCTTCATTCCATCAGGAGAGGGCGGCGGGTGCGTCTCAACAGGTCCTTTCGCGAAGTATGTCCCTCCTATATTTCCTCCCACTCCAGCACAACCCACTAAGATTCGACCACAGCATGACCGCCAATCTCGGCCCTGTAAGCCCAGCCCAGCGTGGCCTCACAGCCTCCTCCTGCGCGCTCTGCTACAACCCGCGCTGCCTCGTGCGCGACCTGAGCAACTCCACAGCCAGCACCTGGTTCACGGTATCCAACCTGCTGAACCTGACCGTCGGCGCCGCGTCCACCAGCGTGCTGAGCTTCCAGAATGAGCTGCAGGGACGGTTCTCGGACGGATTCCTGGGACTGCACGCCAGTGGCCACTTCGTCATTGGAGGCGACGCGGAGGATTTGTTCAGCTCGCCGGTTGACCCGGCCTTTTATATGCACCACACGATGCTGGACCAGGTTCGTAGATTTAAGAGCAGCAACTGCTGTCCTTTGGTTGTTCCGAACGTCGCAGGCCATTACTGACTCCTGACTGTGTAGGTGTACTGGATCTGGCAGACGCTTAATCAGACGCAGGCGGCAACCGTGGCTGGGACGATTACGCTCCAAAATACGCCACCGAGTAGAAACACCACGTTGAACGATACGCTGTCTTTCAACTACTTGGGCCAGCTGGCGCGGCCAATATTTGATGTGTTGGACACGTTGGGGGCGTCGCCACTATGCTACATCTATGAGTGAGGCTTTAGCAGATTCCAGCTGTGTATACTTGACGTGTCGAGCATTTGACTCAAGCGATGAAATTGCAGACACTTATGTGCGTAACACTTCTTTGATTAATCAATGTATTACTCCTGTAGACCGCTATGCAAATCAGCTCTGCATATATATAGGCACGAGAAGAGAAGAGGTGATTTCGTGTCGATGCGCGCAGGAGCGTGTCGGAAAGGAAATCCTATATTCCCGGGTCATCGTTTTTTCTCCAGACTCCAGAATCGATCGATCGTCGATCACGATTCTTCGTAGTTTTGTGAGATGACGGTGATGTGCTTATGCAGCAGCAGCCTCCTCGCCATTCTTTGCCTCCAGAGTGGTCTCCTTCACGGCTTCGGTGATCTTCTCGACGGACTGGTCGTCGGACTTGTCACCGTTCTCGGTGATGGTAGCGGCGGCTCCATTGGGCGTGGCAGGAGTGGCGGCGCCGGACGTGGTCTTCTTGACACCCTGCTCCTTGGCCTCCTCAGCCTCAATCTTCTCAATCTCCTTCTTGGCCTTCTCGACGTTCTGTAAGATGAGTTAGTAGAAGTAGCTGTCAGTTGTGATCGAACAATAGCTTACCTTCTGAGTCTGGTTGGCCTGGTCGGTCTTCCAGTGGTCCAGTTTGGCCTTGATCTTCTCGATGACGCCAGGGACCTGCTCGGCGTTGACGGGAGGGTCAATGCCCATGAATGCGCAGTCCTCGATGACAGACGGGGGGCAGTTGTAGGAACCGGTCTTGGCGGGTGCGACGTTGGTCTTCTTGCCCTTCTTTCCCTTCTTGGCCGCGGGCATGTACTCCTCGTCGTTCGCCTTCTTGCTCACAATCTTCATGCCCTTCATTTCGGAATTGTCGATCTTGCGGTCAGCCTGAGCCTCGAGACCGCTGCTGCGGTTGAGGGAAGTCTTCTCCTGAACGTGCGAGGGGTCAAAGAAGTGCAACAGACTGTTGCCGCGGCGGATCTCGTCGAGGTAGGCTGGGTCGCTAGCCTCGGCAAGCATCTTCTGAGCACGCTCCAGCTTGCGCTCCTTCTCGATACGGTCACGCTCGGACTTCTGGCGCTCCCAGGCCTTCTGCTTCTGGTCGCGCTCCCAGTTGTTGAAGGCCTTGCGGTTGGTGTGGTACTCGTCCTTGTATTTCTTCATGGCGTCCCACTTCTCCCTCTGTTGGGCCTGGAGCCTGGACCGCTCGTCACGGAGGCTACTGAGCTCCTTGTACGCAGAGTCCTGCTCGGCTTTGATGCCGTCCAATTCGGTCTGCAGCTCCTTGTACTTGTCGGACAGAGCATTCGCTTCCGGGTTCTTGGACGTACCCTTGATCTCGGAGATCTTGGTCTGCAATTCGTCCACGAACTTCTGCTTCTCGTCGATAGCAGCAAACTGCTTGCGAGAGCGTCTCAATTTGCCGATCTGGTCGACAGTCTTCTTCTCCTCCAGCAGGGTCATTTTGCCGGTGGTCAGCTGGGCGTCCAGGTGCTTGATCTGCTCATCCAGCTCAGCCTCGCTCTTGAAGCCAATGGCATCCTGGGCGGCCTTGATTTCCTTCTTCTTCTCTCTCATCTGGTCGTCCATGCGCTTGATGTTATCGTGAGCGGCATTGCGAGAGGTCTTGCCGGCGCCCTGCTTCTGCTTGATCTCGTTCAATTGGGCAATGAGCTCGGCGCGACGCTTCTGAGTCGGGTTGTCGGGGTTCTTTCCAGGAGTAGCAAGGTCGATCTTGGCCTTGATGGCATCCTGCAGGACAATACATTGTTAGAGCTATGGACTGGTGGACGCCATAGAGGACTCGGTCGGCTCGATTGAAGGTGGTGGATCATGTTAAAATGGCAAGATATATAGGACATACAAGCTGGTTCTTGACTTGAGTGTGCTCCTTCTCAAGCTTGGCAGCAGTTTCCTTGAAGGCAGTCTCATCAGGCTTCTGGGGCCTGGTAGAGGTGGCAGCAGTAGCAGCAGTGTCGTCGGCCATGGTGGGCAGACTGGTGAACCGTAAGATAGTACCAAGAGATGAGGGCAAAGCAACCAGAGCCTGTATCGGAGTGACACAGGGGGGTTATGAAAGGTCGATCAGATTATGAAAGACCAACTGACTGTGGGGGAGAAGGGGAAAGAGGTGGAAGGTGGAGTGAGAGTTTGTGTTGTGCTTGAACAGTAGCATACAAGGAGAAGAGGAGTAAGTAGTCTGCCCCAGGTTCTTCAACTTTTTCCCTGCGCGCCAACTGGCCTTCACAGCTTCGGGGCCTTCCATAAACCCTGCCAAGACAAAGGTTGCAAGGATCTTCCATACCTTACTGCCGCCGGCAACAGTAGTTGCAGCATTCAATGTTCTGTCAGCAAAAATTTACGTCAAGCACGTCAAGCTTCTCAATCTCAACTACAACTTCACCTTGGCGCTTTCTTGTAGGGTTCCTCAACACCCCCAGTTCCTCCACTCCATTTCTAACCCACAACATAACTCAAGATGGATGAGGAAGCACAAATCGCCACCAAGGAGGCCAACCTGAAGGAGACCATCCGCTTCTGGCGCGCATGGAGGACGGCGCATCAGATGTGCCAGGACCGCGTACGCGACACTGCTCCCCCTTCCTGGCATGCGCGACCTCGCGCAAGCGCATCATGCTTTGCACCTGGTTCGCAAGGGAGCCAAGTGAAACATACGACAAGCGCTTACTAACGCGACGATGCTTAGGGATACGAGCTTACTGATGAGGAGGTCAACATCCCACTCGAAAACTTCCGCCAGGAGTTCTGCAACCACGACAATAGCGTCAAGTAAGCTCCACCCTTGAGCCTGCAGGAAGTCACTGGGCGCATGATGCTAATAGAAGATTGCACCACAGCCGTGGCAAGCTCACCTTCTCAGCCCGTCCCTCCGAAGCCATGATCAAGAAGTACACCCCGCCCGCGACCGCCGTCAACCCAGCCCCCGAGCCCGAGTGCGGCACCATCTACGTCGAGTTCATGCAGGACAACACCATGGGCATCAAGGAGATCAAGCGCTTCGCCACCTACGTCGCGAGCAACAACTTCAAGGCCGGCATAATGGTGACGGTCGGCACGCTGTCGCCTCAGGCACGCAAGGGTATTAGTGCCACTAGCGCTCTGACCACGCTCGAGTGCTTCCTGCTGGATGACCTGCTCGTCAACATCACCCACCACGACTTGGTGCCTACACATGTCGTGCTGAGCAGGGAGGAGAAGATTGCGCTGCTGAAGCGGTACCGCTTGAAGGAGACCCAACTGCCCAGAATTCTGATCAAGGACCCAATTTCGAGGTACTATGGCCTGAAGAGGGGTCAGGTTGTCAAGATCATCCGGTCCAGTGAGACCGCTGGTCGCTACGCCAGTTACAGACTCTGTGTTTGAGAACATCACACAGCTTGTCGATTTCTTTGGTCAATCCTGGCTGCTTGAGGCGGGCTCGGTCAGAAGTCGGCGAGGATTTACGAATAGATACAAAGACCAATTTATGGGAGTCTTGGGGCATATTTCACTGCCAAACGGCAAGGGCATGTACAGGCGTTGAGGGAGTTCTTGGTCAAGGAGGTTTCTAAGTGCAACACGGTTGGCTCTACATCAAAAGAAGAACTGATGATTTCACACTCGCAAGCTACAAGATGCGTCTGTGCCGCTGCGTTTGGTGCATACTCATTGTCGGTGGGGTTGGGTGGCGCGCCAGGTTTCAGCTGAAAAAAGGTGAGCGTTCAGTGCAACGCTCAGGGCGACAAACATTGTTTCGCCCGACCTCCCCCAGATTTGCCTGAGTGGAAGAATGAAGGGGATCAGATTGTGGACCATCGCTGCCACTCTCGTGCACCGCAGACCGTGCGTCAGCCTTGGACTCGACAGTCGAGTAGGTACACCTCGCGAAGTTATGGTAGCACGCAACGCTTCCCACCGCTTTCAACGACTGCCCAATCCTGCAGAGCGTTCCGAACCTGGTTTCTGCTTCGTTCCAAGTTACACATTTGCGTGATTTGCCAGCTTGTGGAGGACGGTAAGGAGGAACAACCTCTTCCAGGAGTCAGAGCGATTTGGATCGGCTGTCTCTGCAAGCTCCTAGGACATCTTCTGCATGAAGAGACCCTGGTGAGGTAGTTCCATCTGGCTGGGGGGTTCCATGAAGGAAATTTTAAGTCATTTGCTCAACCGCGGCCCCTTGCTGCTTCTTATTTACCCTCCGACCCTTGAATCTCAACGCCTCTGCATGACCAAGTCTTTCTGATATTGTGTTTGTTCTTTCTTTTATATTGGCGGCCCTCGTCCCTTCCGATCGGTGAAAGCTGTTGCCCGAACCGGGCATAACTTCATCAAAAACGGAGACGGCTTATAGCCTATTTGCACAAATCGGATTGCGCTTGCGGAATGCTACGCTCCGCTCTATTGATTCTTCACATTCAAATACGTGACGTTTGGCACTATGTGAGTAAGTAGTGATTTTTCTGAGAATTCTCACATGAGCAGCAAAGTTTGAAATTGTGGAATATCATCGAATTCTGCTCGGCACACAAAATGTTCCAACTTTATACGCTCGCCGCGGTCCTGTCAATTTGCGGGTCTGCACAAGGCTTTCGCCTTCTAGGGCGGGTAAATCCAGCAACGAAAGAACTCTCATGGCCGGCTACTGGTTTGTCCTACAGTTTCACCGGGACATCAGCCAGCGTGAGCATCGCCGCGGTCTGGGGTACGAACTCCATCGAGATGGTGGTTGATGGTGGGGCACCCATTGTAACGGACAACGTTGAAGCAACGAGTATCGCCACTCCTTCGGACCTAGCATATGGCAATCACACCGTCGAGATCCGCAAGAAGTCAGAGGGGTCTTTCGGGAGCATCTACGTGGGCGACGTCACGACCACAGGCACGCTGGGCAGTGACACAGTTCCTACGAGGCGTATCCAAGTCATCGGCGATAGCATCACGGTCGGCTACGGAGTAGACGGCACATATCCATGTGTCAACTCCGCGGCGGTGGAGAATGCGGAAATCACCTACGGCGCATTGACGGCGAAGAACCTCTCCGCGGACTACGACATCATCGCCTGGTCCGGCAAAGGGATCCTGCGCAACTATCCCACAGGCGCCGCCGACGACGACACCCCCGTCGTTCCGGAGCTGTGGACTCGGTACGCGGCCAACGACGCGGACGATAGTTACACCTTCCCGACTGCAGATACGCCCGACGTTGTGGTAATTAACCTGGGTACCAACGACTTCGCCTACATGCTCTCCGACAGCTCAGGGCAGCTCTACGAAGCCCGTACGCCGCTCGACCCGGGCACGTACACAGCAGCGCTGGTGGACTTCACCACGTTCATACAGGGCCATTACGCTGATGCAGAGTTATTTATCACGAGCAGCCCGTTATTAAGCGACGGCTATCCGAACGCAACTGATACGCAGCGCAGTACCCAGATCAGCTGCATCAAGGCCGCGGTGGCTGAGATTGGAGACAAGGTGCACTTTGTGGACTTCCCGACGCAGGACTCGTCGAATAATAACATTGGATGTGATTATCATCCGTCTGCTGCTACGCATCAGCAGATGGCTGTGATCTTGACCGCGGCGGTTGAGAGCGTCTTGGGCTAGGAGTGTCTGTATGGGCAAGCGCGGTGTTGTGTGGCAACTAGTTGGCCGGAGCCAAATATACGATGGCTGCTGGCTGTTCTTGGCTCCTGAGCTGCGGAATCTGCCTGGAGCTGTTGAGCTGAGGCTCTGCTAAATACTACCTACATTTTCGCGCTAGCTTGACTATCGGGAGTCGAGCTTCTTCAGGCTTTGCTCAAACGTCTCCCCCGTAGCCTCGCTCGTCGGTGGCCATATCTTGCTCAAAGCAATGTACACCGCCGAGCTAGCCAGGAACCCATACCAGTACCCAAGGGCATACAAATGCAACGCCCCAGCGCTGACCGGCGTCCCAGCGACGGCACTGATGAAGCCGGGCAGCAGCGGGACGAAGCCAATCAGAAAGGCCACAAGAGCCCGCCAGTTCGTGCCCCAGCGCTCATACGCGTACATGCCATCAGGGCGGTACATGTCAAGGATGCTGACGCGCTGGCGGTGGACGAGCCAGTAATCGGAGAGCAGGATGCCGGAGATTGGGGCAAGCCATATCGAATCTATAGGCCAAAGATGCCATAAATTCAGTATCAAGCGCACACCGAAGAACAGTAAGAGAGGTGAGGAAACAGGACAACATACATCCGTCCATGAATGTGAGAAGTGACTCCGCGGATGCGAGAATGTTCCATGGTGTGAGGGCCCATGCTCCGATGAAAGCACATACGAACTGCGCTCGGCGTAGGTTAAGGTACTTGGGAAAGAGCGTCGATAGATCGACGGCCACAGAAACGCTGTTGGCGGACAGGTTGATGGCTATGTTGGCCAACAAGAACGCGAGCGCGATGAAGAAGGCCGCAGCGCGCCCACCTGGAGACGTCCAATTGTCGATGATGAGCATCGGGTCCCCTTGTACAAGACCATGTCAGAAACATTCCATTGCGAGAGCAGGTGGAGGGAATGACCAGCCATGATACTCCTCATGGAGAGGTCTCGTGTGGTGAAAATTCGCCGCAACCTTGACCGATATAAGGAAACGCTCACAGAGTACCTCGCCGTAAAGAATCCGCGAGCCATTGGCTCCAATGATACCAAACAGCATCATCACCATGAAAGCCACTGGGATCACTATGAGTTGCACATAAGGACCGCGTGGGTTCCTCGAATACCTCGCAAAATCATTCATGTTCACCGCCAGCGTCGCGAAATTCCCAATCATGGCATTGACGCCAGACATGAAGGCCCATCCAAGCTTCGATCCCTTATACTCACTCCCGAATTGGAAGACCTGGTTTCCGCCACCTGTCGATTGCACTACCCATCCTACTATGGCGAAACCAGCAATGGGACAGGCGATGGCTTTGGCCAGAAAGATCCAGTGCAGCTTGTGAGTGGGAATGTAGTGGAAAGGTAGCACAAGAAGAAAGTAGATGAGATAGCAGATCATGAAGCCTGTGTCGATGTTGGCGGGAGCAGGCAGGGTGTTGGGGACGTGGCGGAAACTCGGCGCCCAGGTGTAGATGATGGAGCGAACGCACTCTGCGCCGGTGTAGGTGCCTATTCCATACCAGAACAGGCTCACGATGACACGGATGATGATCATCAAGTACGAAAAATAGAATCCGAAAGCAGAACGTGCTTGTATGGTGAATGGTACATGGAGCCTAGCTCCTGGACAATGGACAGCATTGTTAGGAACGAAAATCCAGGAGCCAGGACATGCCACGTACCGATGAGCCCATTGAAAGTAACTACGAAGGCCGTAATGAGGTTGCCTAGGAATACCGCCACCAGAGCCAGCTTCCAGGAGAGTCCGACCGCTATGAGAGATGCACCGATGCGCCAATTACTTATGGAGAAGGCGTCCGATACCCAATACGTAACAAAAGCCCACTATTCCAATCAAAAGCCTTAGCAAGAACTCTGCTAACGCAAGTTCTATAGTCATCGATTGGGAAATTCTTACCGTGTTCCATGTCTGCTGATGCTCAGGAACCGGATCGAGGTCTTTGTTACTCCATCTTGAACCCGGCGGCGCATATTGGCTTTCCTCGGCAGGGAGAAGAATACGACGGCTGATTTCAGCCCACAGACTCTTTTTAGGAAGGTCCAGGATTTGGCCTTCAACCACCTGCGGTGTAGAAGTAGCTGAAGCTTGCTTCTCCTCCTGCTTGATCGACGACATTATGCACAGGTTTAATGGACAAGTGGATGAGAGAAAGTGAAAGAGCTCACAAGCAGCGCAGGATGAAGCATGCCGTCTGCTTTATCGATACCGAGGTTGTACAAAAGCAAAAGTCGCTTTGACGCTTTCTGTATCGTGTTCCTTGTCTACGATCGCGTTGCACCAATTGTATCCGCCATGGCCTTGCCTTATCACTGCCAGCTGGCGGAGCCGCATACATCTGTGGCCGATATCCAACAACAACGCAGGGGCATGCCTTTGCCCGTCCTGATTGCGAGAGAGGACGCAAACAGACCGATATCGAAATTCCGGCATCTCATTTACCAGACCTCTCTGCATTCGGCATGAAAATGTGCGCAGATGTGAATATGCCTTCCCGGCACGAACTAGTATCATCTTTAGCACAACTTGCCGACAGCACCGAGTATGACATTCACAGGTGGTCATCTTTCTCCCACCGCTGACGAAATATACAATCTTCGCCATGTAGCCTGCGGAACGCATGCGCCTAGCCTGATAATCCGCCATGGTATTATCCTCTCACTCCACACAGGCGAGCTGCTCGAGCGAGATGTGGTGATCAGTGGCAGACACGTTGCCGCAGTGACTCCATGGGACTATTTTCCACTGGCAAGATTTCGGGATGGCAGCTCCCCGGTGGGCGATATTCAAGAAGTCGACGCGCATGGGCAATTCATTAGCCCCGGTTTCATCGACACGCATATCCACATAGAATATACCAAACTCACACCGGGAGAGCTGGCGAGGTTGAGTGTTCCTAGAGGGACCACAACGGTATTGGCAGATGCAAATTGTATTGCAAACGTGCTTGGCGGGAAGGGCATGGACTTCATGGGTATGCTTCACTGAACCCTCCTCCTTGGCTCCGCAAAGCCTCGAGCGTTTGTTGACCATGAAAACTTACCATTGAGGCTTGATTTCTATGAAGGGACAACAAACACTCCCCTTCGCATCTTTCGACAGGTGTCACACAAAGTGCCGATGAGTGGTCCAGACATAGAGCTGGGCGGCACCTTGGTGTCAACGGAGGAAATATGCGAACGGGTCTCACGTCGCGAGGCAGCTACACTGGGGGAGTCAAATCCTTTTTCGCTCGACGTTGCGTCAGCGGAGAAGCAAGCCGCGGCTTTGGGGGCTGGCAAGCGCATCACCGGGCACACTGCTCTGCTGAAAAATGAGCCGCTCTGGGCGTACTGCGCGGTGAGTCTTTCTCCAAAGATGAAGTTCAAGGCTCGCCGCTTCGGAATATGAGCCTAAGACGACGATCGATCTGACGGAGGAGTACGAACAGGGCGGAATAGGAGATGACCATAATGCACATAAGCCAGACGATGTACTCGAAAGACTTCGTCTAGGCATGATGATCACGGTTATGTCTGGAAGCAGTATGTTACCTTTCTCATACCTTGAGCTAACTCCTGGTGTCTCTTGAGGTTTCGACCATGTGTCGCTGGACAAGAAGACATTGACTAAAGCTTACCTGTTACCAGTGAACTCCAACATCGAAAGCATCTTCAGAAGCGAGAATGCTGTGAAGTTGTATGGAGATAGTATGGATCTTTTTGCGTTCTGCGCTGACGATAAGCTCTGCGAAGATTTGGATGCCACAGGTCACATCGATCTGCATGTGCGCAAAGCCATCAGCCTCGGAATCTCTCCTATACAGGCCTACAAGATGGCCACTCTGAACGCTGCAAAACATTATCGGCTAGACCATCTGCTAGGCAGTATCACGCCAGGGAATCTTGCAGACATACTCATACTTGACAGTCTGGAAAAGGCAAAACCTAGAATGGTGATTGTGAACGGTGTCATCGTGGCACAGGACAACAAGGCGCTCTTCAAGAACGAGGATACCGTTCCACATTTTGTGCTGAACACAGTTCATATCCATGAAGTCCACAGAACACCCGAGTCTTTTCGAATCAGACCGACTCTACCGTCCAGAGATTCAGCCGACCCACTACGCTGCTGGGTTCAAGCCATGGAGATGTACGACGGCTATTTCAAGCGAGCCTTCCATGCAGCCTTGCCCATCTCTCGAGACTCGAACGAGACAGAAAGAGTCCTGTGCGACACGTCGCGCGACATATTAAAAGTGGCAGTCATAGACCGACACCATGGCACTCCACACAGGGGCCTCGCCTTTGTGCGAGGATTCGGGCTTCAACGAGGTGCCATTGCCATGACCACAAACTGCGAGAACCAAAACTTAGTGGTAGTTGGGGTTGATGACGAGACAATGGCGGCCGCAGTGCGAGAGATTGTGCGGTTGCCCGGCGGCGGGATGGTTGCAGTTGATGGTATGGATGACAGCGGATGTCATCGCCTATTAGGAGCAGTGAGGCTAGATATTGCTGGATGCATGTCCTCGGCACCTTGGGAAGAAGTGTGCAAAAAATCAATGGAGCTGAATAGAAAAGTCAGGACCGAGCTGGGACTCACGATGTCAATGAACCCATTCTTGATTGCGAGTTTTGTCGGACTTGTTGCTGTGCCTGACCTGGGTCTCACAGAGCTTGGCTTGGTCGTCAATGGTGGCCGTGAGTTGATGGAACCAGTTCTCCCATTATTGAGCGAGAGAAGGGCTGCATCCGAAAAGGAGCCACAAGAGACTGCTACAAGGGTTTGTTGTCGATGTCCTAGCCACAGCTTGTCCATCCAGAATACTACTTAAGTATTTAGCTTGGTGTATATGCGGGGTGGAGAATTCAGATACATGGTTCTCTCATACAAATACTTGATGTAAAGTGTGCCACGGAATAGCATGTTATGAACCTGGAAACAGACAAAGGTCTTGTTGCCACATGTAAAGAGGAGAGCAGGTCTACCTAGGTAGTCTTGGAAGCTTAGAAGCGCCGAAAAAGTAATAATTCGAATACTTGGGGCCCTAGCAGTGGAAGTGCGCATGTACATGACTGTTTTCCACACAAGCAGAAGCGTGGTCCGCAATTCCCATCGGGCCTTTAGATTCTTCCCAGTACTGCATAGGTTGATAAGAAGACCATTGACACGGCTCATTTCCAGAGGTAAGCATGGACAGGTTGAAGAACCCACGAAGCAGGTGCGCATCACTCGCAAGAGTCTATCGATTTTGTGCGCTGAGTACTAGGTAACAGGTACCCGTGCATGAAATATTTGTTGGATACCTAGTACCCCTCATCGCATCCCATTTTCATGACGATGGATCATCAGCATCTACCACGGATGCAACAAATTCATGGTGGTCACGCACGATCAAGCTACCCAGTTAAACAACGTTTGGGGTCACACAAGGCAAAAGTTGCCAGCCAAATCTCGGTACATGCAGCATGTAAGATGATGTAACTTAAGATTATAGACTGGATATGCCACAGGCTATCTCTTGAAAGAGAGTGTCGCATCTGACGCGCTGATTGAGTCTCGAGGTTTTAACAATCAACTGAACCAACAGCTCTTCTTTTCATCCTGCCTTTGGACGTTTTGTCGCACCGGAGTCCTTTGGGGACCACTAGAGGTATGGCGAAAGCTGAGGCTGACCAGGCCCGGAATTCCGGCACGCCCGGCAGTGTCAAGCTCGAGAAGTGCACCTGTGAGCCATCTCACCAGGTGCGATTCGCATTCGGACCTGATCAGCTGTACTACTTCCATACGAACACTAGGTGGACAACGTGAGGCAAACTCGTCACAGCCTCGATAGGAAGAAACCGAATATTGCTGACAATATGAGTAGAAGGCATCAAGAGAATTCGTGGCACGATAAGCGGGGCCAAACGACGTATCTTGCTGCTGCATTCACTGCTGATGGGGGTGTGTTCCAAGCAATTTCTAGCTTTGCATCGACTTCAGAATCCAACAGACCTATCTGGGTTTATACAGGACCAATAGGCTCAGGTCAGAATCTCAACATCCACACCTCCTGCATGTGTCTGAGTTGTACTGGCTGACACACTCAAACCATCTAGCCTCGGCTTACGAGTTGGCCTACTGGGAACTCTTTCAGAAAATCGGCTCCAGGGATCTCTTGTCTCTTCACAACGGATCTCAAATCAATCTCACGCTCGGCCCTTGCGGAAGTTATTTCACGGTGACACGAGACGGTCCACTGTGGCGCAACCTCCCGCAAGACCTGGTTGACAAAATCGAAGGTTACGAGAAGATGCCTGTCCATGTAGCTTTGGGTTATAACCAGACGTGGATTTGTCTTTGGCAGGATCACACGTTCTCCTGGAATCTCAAGGATGAATACCAAGATCTCGCAGCCGACCTCCAGCAGATGACCGAGTCCCGTAAGACAGTGGCATTGGTAGCGCTGAGTCCGTACGATGACAAGAGCTCTTGGGCAATGGTAGATTGCGATGGATTGATCTCTTACTCGCTTAAAAATATGGGCATCACTGAGACGGGGTCAGAGCAGATACAACAAATCACCAAGGAGTACATGCAACGGCAGGCGAGAAGAACCGGCCGTACTATAACTAACAAGCACACAAGAGGGGTGGATGGCAAAGTATTCGAGACGACGATCGGCCCCGAGACTCAATTGGACGCACCTCGCCTGATGGACTTGAAGAAATATCCCTTGTGGTCACAACCTCTCCGCGAAGCCGTATCACATTGGCCACGAAGACTGAGACAACCAGATGCTCTAATGGCTGCCTCAATAGCACTCACATGCAAATTGCACGGCTTGAAGACTCGGCCTGCATTAGCTGCTGGTGTGATTGCAGGAATGTTTACTTATGGGGTCATATCCGGGGATCAGGGGGTCCGCATGTGTCATTCTTGAGGGCCGATGTGGACCGTCAAAGACAGGACTGTATATACCTGACAAGATTGAAAAGTTGTGTTAAGTCACGACCCGATAATCTAGTCAACAGTGGGCCTCAGCATCGATGGTAATGAATTTGTCAGTTCCTATCATCCGGAAAAGCCTGAAGCTCCTTATCCCACTGTGCGTAGTTCTTTCTCTTAACCAAGGGATGCTGAGCTTCCCAGCCAAGTTTAGCTGCAACAGAGCTCCTGGAGTTCATGTGGCCTGCCCAAATGACGCTCGTTATAGGAGCTTTGAAGTTATCTCCCCACCATACAAATCACTTATCTGATCCATCCAAACTTTATTCAGCTCTCGCTCTGTTAGACCATGTGGCTTGGGCAAGAGATCACGTCTGAAAGCTGCAGTGAGGCAGCCTCTCAGAGTTTCAGTGGCTTTGACAACGCCAACCTGAGGAGCCGGCATACCGTCCTTGCCTCTTGGAATGTCTTTGCCTCCATCCTCGCTAATCTATTCCGTAGTCCGCAGTCCGCGGAGGATTCGGCGTGGGCGCCTCATGTTCTTTCTGGAACTAGTAGGTGGCTAACCCATTGGCATCATCGCAGCGATCAGGGTGAGAATGCCCCTGCAACGGGGAGACGGTGATGTTCGTGACACCGCGCTGCGTGGACCATCCATGGCGACCTTCAAATCGCAGCGCCAGCCTCTAGTCTTCGCACCATGGCATCCGTGCCGGTAGAATGTTGGGTGGCGTGCGACGCGTCGATGACCACGTCTTGCTGACTTGCGTTGGCGGCAACATGGTCTTTGTCATCAAGCCCGGTAAAACGAAGGCCTTTATAGAGACGCCTTATGCTTGATTGATCCTTGCGGCTCGATCTTCATCTTGAACGAGCACAGTAATTGGGGAGTTTGGAAGGAAGAAGTGGGAGGACTGCAGCAGATAACGGAGAACAAATCCTCCGATATAACCAGTCGCGCCCACATGCGTACTTTCCCGCGGCAGTCGCAATTCTCGCGTTCTCCCACACAGGCAAAGTCACGAACACCGTATGTGCTGATATGCCTTCTACACTGCAAATAAGATCATCAGTAACTTCTGGATCCCATTGACCCAACGGGCATCGGAGCACGCATTCTTTTTGCTGCTGACGAACTGGCCTTCCTACTGCAAGTGTGCGGGAATGGCCAGGTGTCTCCAAAAGTTGGAAAGAATTCGCACGCTCCAGAGTCCAGAGAGGCCTGATAGAGTGACTTCATCAAGTGTTTTCAGATTTCGTGAATTTTGTGGGTTTAGCACAGTGATGCGTGGGCTTGGACAGAAAGGGCGCTGAAGCTATGATCATGTGGTCGTCTCATAGTTAATGTCGCCGAGATAGGATCCCTGGTCTTTTGGTGCAAACCAAACAGTTCGTGTCTGTGCACTTGGGCAGAAAGTTTAGGTTCTCCTTGGATCACCACAAGGATAGGACGACCTCCGAAAAGAGATGAGACGATTTCCGTACTTGTACCGTATGCACAGACCAATCCAGGCGAGTGTGTCCTTGGGAACGACTTCTTTCTCTGCAGCTGTTGTGGCTTAAAAAAAAAAAAAAAAAAAAAAAAAACCCGTTTTTTATCATAGCACCATGACCAAGAAATCCCAGCTTTCAAACAATGCACTGCTGATAAGGGCCATAAACAGTGCCCGGGTATAATGCCAACGCCCTCAATGGAAAAGAAAAAGACTCCTCGCTCGCTTCCATGTAACAGAAAAGACCTAGCCTGTAGCCCAAGATCGGGGTCTAGCCCCTCCTCATTTCGCCAACGTCGTCACTCGTCATGCTACCACTCTCATAAGGCGGTGGCTCTGATCTGCGACTTTCATGTTGCGACAGAGGTGGCGGCATCTCCGTCCCAGGCGATATGTCTTCAGAGAAATTCCTCAATTCTGTCTGACCGGACTCCGATCCCTCCTCATCTATACCAGCAGCATTTGGCGAGCCGGGATCTCTACTGCTGGCCCTACGACCCCAGAGGCCGCTTAAATCCTGCATAAGAGCCTGTGAACCTCTCCGGAAGCCAGTGCCGCTGGCGGGAATGGCTAAAGGGGGCGTGTTAGGGCCCCTGTTTGACATCGTGCTCTGTCTGCGCACCGAGCTGCTTAGATCCTCCTCGTCAAGCAGTCCGCCAACATCAAAGAATGCAACCTTCTTCGGCCCGCTGCTGTTCGGTGCATCAACTGTAGATAAGCTACCTCTCCTAGCTCTGGCCTCTTCGAAGTTCCAATTCTGCATACTGAATGACTTGAGCGGTGCCACTGGCCCCGCGGGCTGTGCTCGAGCAGGTCGAGCCTCTACATCCTCGAAGTTTCCGGGAATATTGAAGCCAACGTCTCTGAACAAGTCGTCGTCGCTCCCCCAGGCACGTTCAGCAACCGTGGGTCTTCTAGACCCCGGTTTGTTGTCGCTTTCGGTGCCGCCGTGGGATTCGCCGGCGATAGAGCCGTACTTGAAGCGTCGCTTCTTCACGCCCCTGTCCCTCACAAAGGAGCCCAGAACCAAGGCATTGGCAACGGCGGTTGCAATAAGCAGCTCAATAGACGCTAGTAGAGACCGCAGTTGTTGGCTGCCACGAGCCTCGATGACTTTCGGGAGTCGGTATAGTGTAACGATGCAGACGAGAAGTGACATCGAGAAAAGGGCGACGAGTTGTATTTTGCGCTTGACAGTCATTGTGCTCATGATTATGAGCGGAACAGGCAGTGCGACGAGAAGGACATCCGTGAGAACGTTGCACACGCTGTTTGTGAACAGGTTGGCGTAGCCTTGTCGGCATTGCCCACCTGGGTCCGGAAGGACCTGCCAATAATGAGTAAAAGGTTGACATTCCGCCAGATCACTGATGACGATGGCGATGAAGGTTGCCACAAGGATTCCGCGCATAGCGAAAACGCTGTTGTGGTATGCTTTTGACCAGGTGAGGCCCGACAACCGCTTAAAGAACTCAAGAATAGTATTCTTTAGCATCCAGAGTCTAGATATAGAGGGGGTTATAGTTAGCGATCCAAATTTGTCATTGTGGTCATGGTCCTTCATTCTTCGGACTCGGGCAAGAATGGCAGATGCGGGACGGAACTCACGTTGCGCTGTAGAAAATCCGGCTAGCGAGAACCAGGCCGCTCCCAATGGCTCGTCGTCGTAACTCTTCGGCGGAGAGGGTCCTGCCCGAGAAATCGGCGTTGTTGGTGCCAAAAAGTAGAATGACATGTACGAGTGCCATGCGAATGTACATGGGAATCAGACATAGCAGAGCCATCTTGTCTTCGGTGAAGAGCATCTCAGAGCGTATGAAGCGGCCGGCCACGCGAGCGAGGATAATGATGCTGGAGAACAGAGTGGCCCACCAGCAAACGAGGATAGACGGCTTGATGTGACTCCAGTGCAGATGCTCGGGAGGTTCGGAGTAGAGCGTCATGATGTGGTGATTTCTGTGGCCGTAGCTGTCGGCGGGGATGACTGGCCACGCTCGTCAACCTCCGGGGAGGGACGAGCGAGGAGGCGAGATTGCTTCGATGGCGTTCTATGCTAGAAGCGAAAGGAGATGTCGCTTTCTTTTGAATTCGGACATCGAGGTTGTGGAAAAGCGTATCTGTGGCCGACGATGGTTGGACGGGGCACAGAAGGCAAGGCGACGTCGGGATTTATTTGCCTTGGAGCTGTGTGGATGCGGTGACGTTGAGGCCTGTTGTCGATCCGCGCAAGTTGACTGACAGGTGAGCAGCTGCTGCATTACGGTTTGTGAACTGCTGCAATTTCGGCGGGTTCCGTGATGATCGAATGTCTCTAGAGCCTGTGGATCGTGCATACGGTGCGCAGCGATGATGTTGATATCTGCGCGGGTCGTGTTGTAGTCACAATTGCATCTTTCAGGCTGGGGTGAAGTCGTTGATGAATGTCGTCGGAACAAGGGTTCAGTCCAGGTCCAGCAGCTTTACTGCAAAATGGTGGAGCAGTTGGCTACAGGGGAATGTCTTGCTTTTGCCTCCAGAGGTGATGCGGATGATGCTGTCGCGCGACAGTGACGAACTGTCTGGGATTTCGAAACTGTCGAAGAGCAGTACGAAATGCGTCAGATGACGGAAAGGCAGGAATCAAGTGCGCGAGCTCTGGACGGCAGTAGCAGCGGAGGCAACAGTCAAAAGAAGGAAAGAGCAATGGATGCTGACAGGCCAGTATAGTAGGAGCAAGGGTCCAACAACAGGAATTGACGAAGCACGGACATGCTTTCCGTTATGGAGGGGACTGCAACAGTTGGGATAGTCCGGATGCAACATACCGGTACGTCGGTTCGGATCTACCCCCCGTCTTTGGATGGTGAAGTCGCTGTGGGGGTGCAGTGGCCGAGTGGCTGGCTGGTGGGCGTGGTACTGTCAAGCTGCGTACCGTGAGGCTACGGTATCATTGGAGCGTCAGATAACCAGACACTGCAGTCAGCAACTTCCGGAAGCGTATCAACAGGAATAGACTCGCCAATCCTGCCTATCAGCCGCTAGGCAATCCACTCCTTGGCCCTCCTCAGTAGCCAAGTAGTGTATCGGCGCGAACAAGAACTCTACTACAATAGCGGAATCGGCGACACTGTGGCTGTGAAATCATTGGTGTACAGCCTGACAGATCACCCCGACGCATATGCAAGCCGATGATGCGCAAGGTAAAAGTTATGGTGGCAGCTCGCTCGCAAGCGTCCTAGTTTGCAAGATGGCCCTGTAGATTTCTTTCTCCTTTGATACGAATCGACCATGCATGCTTCATATCCGCATGGAATCGCCTCATCAGTACAACATGTGACCTGCACCTGTTCCGGTACATAGTCATTTCTATGACATTCCGATCCAGGTAGTCGGGTCCACCGTGCGTCAAAGTGGAGTGGAGTATGCTGCTGCAAGCACTCAAGCGACCCATTCAAGTGCCATGACAGACAGGGGCGCTCGAGCTTCTGTCACGAAACTTGAAAATATCAAGGAAGTGACGCGGCGACATTGAAGTGGAATGAGAACCTGGAAACAATACAGGAAGCCAGAAAAAGTGTCGCATAGACCTTGCAGAACTCATCTGCGACATCCGATTCACGCTCTCTTGCTTAAAATATGCATGGATCTCCTCAGTGCACATTGAAATCTGCGACAGGGGAGACCACCGCACGCCTGTAAGTTGTGTTACTTACATTATTGCAGCAATCAGCACCGAGGAATTTCGTCGAGCAATCGAAACACCCCAAATAGGCATCAAGCACTCATCAATGCATTGAAGACAGCTACCCGACTGCCCGTCCCGTTGCGCTTGTTGCTGATCATGATTTCCGCAACCCAGTGGCTCGGGTACGGTGTCAAGTGTCAGTGAGCCAGGAAGAACCCAGCGCTTTTCGCAAAGTACCAAGCTTACGGGATGAAGCCCGGGATACTCGCTCAGCATCTTGGACAGCCCAACGACATCGCCAACACTCGGCATGAACTTGGAGCTCGTATACGGGATCGTTGGCTAAGACCATTACCGACATACAAGGCTACGAGCTGACGACAAGAGCTCTATTCGCATGCTAGGCAGCAAGAAGTCTGGTCCTGGCGTGCTTTCAGCGACGGTGCTACCACAGTAGAGCGACAGAGCGGTGAACATAGGCTGCCGCTGGCCCGATAACTCGTGCCAATTGTCTTGAACTCGCGCCCATTGCAACCACACGCTAGATTCGAGAGACCTCGGGGTGTACCCCATTATTTTGACTTCCAGGGTCCAGGCCTTGGAACAGGGTCGATGGCTGCCGCTGCATCTGTCAAGACCTCGCCCACATCGCGCGAGCTCCTCTCCTTCTTCCGTGTCCAAACTCGAATCAACACCACTATTGAGGCAATACGAAGTGCAAAACACACATGGCATTCACACAATGACCACATACACGATGTCGATATGAGACGGCGTCTCCAGCAATGGCTATGATTGAAACCCTATCCCCTACCCAGCCATTGCCCCTCATCTTGGGGCGACTTCACCAAACGCCTCCAACTTATGTGACACATGACAAACTCACATGCAAAGCAAGTCGCGTGAGGAGAGCTAGAGAAAGACCTTCCCATAGAGTCGTAGACTTGCTCAGCCTCCAATGCAACCTCGCTTTGCAGCAGCGGGGCCAGAACACCGGCTTATCAGCTGGGTCGAATGATGGCCGCTAAACCTCATCGTCCAAGCCCCATGGGCGAACGTTGGCGGCCCATCTAGGCTACCCTGTGTGTCAAAATGATGGCCGGGCCGGGTCTCGCTCGCTGGGTTGCCGCGTGGGGTGCCTGGCCCACATGCGCAGCCTCCCACGTTCTCACATGGCGCCCCATAATTGATATCCACCCCACAGCATAGAATCCACTCGTAAACTCAGGGGACATTCACTACCAGGGTGTTCACCATTTCAAATCTCTGCTTGAGCACGACGGTCAAAGTATGTTGCCTATAAGGAAGATTGCAGTGGACTAAGAAATTTTCCGAATATCGTTGCCCACGAATTTGTGACGGGTTTTGGCCGCTGACGGTCAGGCCCAATCAGAGAACCCGTTTCAGAGCCGCAACGGGAGGAAGCAGTGTGCATAATGCAGACTTGCATTCCCACTTGACAAGAACCAACTACTTGCGTTGTCCAACGACGCGCTTATCAGCCTTTGATATAGATTTTCCGGACACTGCCGATGCGCGTCTTAGGAAAAGTTATAGTTGATCTACATTGCAGGTGGCGCAGGATAGGCACAGCTAGATGCTTTCGGAGACAGCGAACTGCGCAGCAACCAACAGGACACCATCTTGCTTTCAATATCTGCAATCTTGCGAACTCTCGGCTTTTGCCCAGTGTCAAAAAAGTCAAATTCTGCGTGTAAGGGAATTTATGCCTTGCTGATTGTCGGACAAAGCCAGTCATGATTACTAAGTATGCGAAAGTGCCAGCCTTAGAGCTGCAGTCAATGCTGTGAGACACAACCAATGCCACTATCCGCTTTAATCATGCTTAAGGGCTCTTTGTAGCCCCGAGGTCCCGTGCGACATTAGGGCTGAACATAAGGGGTGAAAGAACCCAGCTAAATACATCGTATGTCTGAACACAAGGCATAGATGAAAGCTCTCTGAGCCTTAAACGTGATTCGCTCCAAGTTTGGAATGTCTGCTTGATATACCACATAGCTAGGCCACTCTTCCCGTGACGAGGCACAACATAGAGACAGATGCGTAGAAATTGCTGCTAATTCGAGATGATCATGAATACTCTAGGCGTGTCAGGAAGGGGCCGAAGCTGACAGGTTCGTGTTCTGGGAATGAGATGCCGCCTTTCACCCATTCACGCGTGTCGAAGACGTTCGGGGCTCAATGGGTGTGAATGAGACCACAAGAATCTTAAATTTTGGAGGGACGCTGCGGGCTTACTGAACACATCCGCACGATGACCCGAAGATGCTGCAGGCTCGAGAAAACATATCTAAAGGTCGAGTCTGCTGAGTTCTACCTGTATTCTATCACGGCCACAGCTCAACCTTCTCCCACTCACCCTCAATCACGCCACCAGCTTTACCCGCCCTCGCTCCTGCACCAACAAAGGTATACTGCCACCTCCTCTGATCCGCCGGATCCTTCAGATTCACCAGATCCACCTCTTCCGGCACAATAACCACCACTCTGAAATTCTTCTTCGCAAGCTCGTCATCCAGCAATTCATCGCCAACCTTCTGCCCGAGACCCTCGCCCTCACCAGGCTTGTTCGCCCTAGGCGTACCTGGTGGAGGGTTCTTAAAGCTGCCACGCATTCCGGGCCCCAGGTTACCAAAGTGCGCCACAATTTCCCTCTCCCAGTCCCACTCCTCCTCCTTGCCCGCCTCGCTCGTCCGCTGCATCCTCGCCTTCAGCGCCGCCCTAACAGCCTTCGCGCCCGCACTGTCGCCGCCCACGTCTCCCGGCGCAAGTACCCACGCCGTCCCGCGCACGCGCCACTGCGTCTGTGTCGGGATGACCCACCACATGGCTTCGACGGGCCCGCCGCCGCCGGACTTGGAGGGCTCGCCTGAGGGAAAGAAGTCGGGGACTTTCTCCATGCGCACGTCGGACGTGAGGACGGGAAGGTCGCTCTCGAAGAAGGAGGGGTTATGCGGCGCTTTGTTCTTGTCGTTGGGCGGGATGGAGGCCCATAGCCCGCGGTAGATGCAGGTGCGGCCGCGAGGAGTGGGGCCTGATGGCGAGGAGTGTAGGGAAGTGAGGGTGAAGGAGGGCTGGTCCATCTGTTGAACATCCGAGAGAAACTGAGCGCGCCATGGGGCGGCTGTTTCTGATTGGGTGGTTGAGGTGGACATTGTGCTGATGTGCTGTTTTGGGCTCATAGATTTCGTAGCGGTCTTGAGAGGTGCGTGAGGGGAGACGGCCTTCAGTATAGCTTGCAGACGATGGCTGGGTGTCATTTGGGCCGTCCTCTCAGAACGTAGTTGAGAAGTGCAGTTGAAAGAGCTTATATAGGCACAGTAGCTCTTATAGAAATTGTGTGTGACGTTGAGCCGCCGGTACTGTCTGCATCTGATGATTCATAAGTGGAGTGACGTCGATGTGCAAATTGTTAAGCAGAGGTTGCGGTCTTTGCGATCCAACATCTGTACCAAAGATACAGGAAAAGCTCAGTTGAGACTCCTCAACTTAAATGATTGAGAATAAATAAAAATGCTTGAGATGCTGCCCTTCAATTTGAAGTGTGCTGTACCTATAACGGCAGGTAAAGAAAGGGAGGGGGGGGCCTACAGGGATCCTCACCTGGCGAATCCTTATCTTATCGGAGCTCCATTTGTCTTTGCGCCAAAGTCCAAAAGTTACGAACCAGAATTATCGGCTCAAAAATTACAACCAAAACCTGCCCGAAGCTTCTTTCTTGTCAAGAACACAAAAGAAGCTAATTCTATCATCATGGGCAGAGGAAAGGTAAGCATTCATCATCTTTCAACCCCAAAACGCACTAATTTCGCGAGCGACGGAAGCTGACACTTTCAAAGCGTGGAGGAAGGAGAGGCAGCGGCCGAGGCGGCGGCGGCGGCGGCGGCGGCCGTGATCGCGACCAGAAACCAAATGGAGGCGGAGGCCGCGACAATCGCTACCGCGCCGACGTCATCAAAGAACACGAGACCTTCGAGAAATACTACAACGACCTGCTCCAGCTATCCGACGAGGACAAGGCTACCTTTTGGGAGGCGATGCGCCGCGAGTTGCCTAACAGCTTCCGCTTCTGCGGTTCCAAAGGCCATGCCGTCAACGTACAGCGGCTTCTCGAGGAGCGCTACATTCCTGAGATCTCCCAGATGGACAACTACGACGGCAACCCCGTCACGCCTCCCATGCCAGTGCCATGGTACCCCGACAACCTGGCTTGGTGGATGACCACACCGAAGAACGTCGTGCGCCGATACCCCCCCTTCGCGAAGTTCCAAAAATTCCTCGTCTCCGAAACAAGCATTGGCAACATCAGCCGTCAGGAGGTTGTATCCATGATTCCTCCTCTACTCCTGGACGTCAAGCCCAGCCACGTCGTCCTCGACCTTTGCGCCGCCCCCGGCAGCAAGGCCGCTCAACTGCTCGAAATGATCCACCAAGGCGAAGAAGGACGCATATTGAAGGCACTCCAGATGCACGCCGCAGAAGATGGTCGTGAAGTTCCTTATATTGCTGGTCTGGAGGACGTTGACATGGAGGTTGACCCTAGCGATGATGGACGCGCAACTGGCATGCTCATGGCAAATGACATGGACTACAAGCGGTCTCACCTGCTAATTCATCAGCTAAAGCGTCTGTCTTCTCCCAATATCATCGTTACCAACCACGACGCGACTCTTTTCCCATCTTTCAAGCTGCCCTCCAAGGACCCGAAACGACCCAAGTACCTCAAGTTCGACCGCATCCTCGCTGATGTTCCATGCTCTGGCGATGGTACGGTGCGAAAGAATGCGGCCATCTGGAACAGCTGGAACCCCGGCAACGCGCTTGGTCTTCATCAAACACAAATCCGAATCCTGGCCCGCGCTCTCCAAATGCTGAAGCCCGGCGGCAGAGTCGTATACTCAACATGCAGCATGAACCCTGTCGAGAACGAGTCTGTCATCGCAGCTGCTATTGAGCGGTGTGGCGCAGAGAATATCGAGATTCTGGACTGCAGCAACGAATTGCCAGGCCTCAAGCGCACTCCGGGCATGACAACCTGGAAGGTTATGGATAAGGCCAACCGTATCTGGAACAGCTGGGAGGAGGTCGAGAAATTTGCTAAAGAGGAGAACGAGGGCGTCATTCCTGGAAAGGTGGTGTCTACTATGTTCCCCCGCAAGGCGGATGAGACTACACCTGCTATTCCTCTCGAGCGCTGCATCCGTATTTATGCACACCAACAGGACACCGGGGGCTTCTTCATTGTTGCGCTACACAAGAAGAAGGAGTTCAAGTTGAAGCCTGAGAATTGGCTATACTTTGCCAACAAAGCTGAAGCAGATGCTGCTGCCAAGGCCGCAGGAAGCACTGCTGACGCTCCCGAGGACGAGGAGACAGTGATCGAGCCAGAGACTGCTGAGGAGCCAGAGGATGTCAAGATGGACGAAGTGAAGGGCAGTGAAACGCCAGCAGTTGCCAAGGTCGAGGAGTCCAAACAGCCAGAAGACACCAAGGTCGAGGAAACCGCTAATCCTCTCAAGCGGCCTCACGAGGGCGAAGACGAAGAGTCACAAGCTAAGCGCCCGCAGACTGACGCTGCTGCTGCTGTAGCCAACGGAGGCGGGGTACTCAAGGAAGGGGAGAAAAGTGGCGAGGCTGCTCCCGAAACGAAGACACCACTCACCTCCGATGGATATGGCGACAAGGCTGCAAAGAAACAGAACAAAGACCCCTACGAAGAGCCTTTTAAGTACCTGGCCGTCGACAACGAGGTCGTCACCAACATCCAGTCATTCTACAAGATCTCTCCACGATTCCCAGCTGATCGATTCATGGTGCGCAATGCGGCAGGTGAGCCGTCCAAAGCCATCTACTACACAAGTGGTCTTGTCCGCGACATTCTATCATCCAACGAAGGCCGCTTCGTCAAGTTCGTCCACGGTGGTGTCAAGATGTTCATGAAACAGGATTCTCCCTCCGCCGACGTCTGCCGCTGGCGCATCCAGAGTGAGGGCATGCCCATCTTGCAAGGCTACGTTGGCCCGGAACGGGTTGTTGTCCTGCGAAGCAAAGAGACACTCCGAAGACTTCTTGTGGAGATGTTTCCTCGCATCAACGATGACCACTGGAAGACCCTCAACGAGGTTGGCGAACGTGTCCGAGATGTTGGCATGGGCTGTTTGGTCCTTCGCGTGGAGCCGAATGCGTCTGACCCAGACTTCCAGGAGAGAATGGCTCTGCCGTTGTGGAAGAGCTTCCACTCTCTCAACCTCATGTTGCCCAAGGAAGACAGGTCTGCCATGCTGCTCCGCATCTTCAACGACGTCTCGCCGCTGGTGAACACTATGCTCAACCCGAAGCGAAAGGAGGGTAGCGAAGCCAAGGAGGAGGCTGATGCAGACCTTGCGGACTCTGAAGAAGTCAAGACCGAGGAGGCTGCCGCCGACGCTGCCGTGGTCGAGACTGAGCTGGGCTCCGCCATCCCAGAGGCGAATTTCGAGATGCAAAATGCCACGAATAGCAAGGCAGCTGTGGCTAAGGTGAAGGAAGATGTTGAGGAAGCTTAGACGGCAGCAAATATTCACTTCAGATTCATGGAGTGCCAAAAGCTCCGTGCTGCCGCACCGCCTCAAGAGACGTGCGGAAAAGGGTATATTGTGCCCTATGGCTCTTGAACTAACGGCTGGTAGAGGCCTGCGAAGAGGACCAGTACTAGGAGCGTCGATCCTGCCTGATTGGCCTCTCGAGGAGGAGGCATAGTAACAGCGACGCTGCGCAAGGTCGGCGCCGGACATCCTGGATGGACAAGTAAATTGCAGCAAGTTTCGACCATGTCGTCTGACGTACATTACGGCGGCAATTTCTCTCGGAGCTTCAAACCGGTATAGACGTTGCTGTGTACTGCAGATGGGGATGTTGCATGACTTGAGCACGAACATAATTGTGACTGCGAAGCATGGGTATGATTTGATAGTGCAGGAGTTTATGTGCACAAAGGCACTTCAAAGAATTGAAATTATGACCAATCAGTCCTACACGTGGTCTTAAGTTACGAAAGCAGTGAGGATGAGTACTGGGTCTATGGAGCCACGCAATAGATGCTGGCGTCGGTTGTCCGAGGCTCAGAGTGGCAGCCGCTGATATGCGGTGAGTTTTCCTGCAAATTGAGTCAACAACTTCTGAGACGCGAAACTGAACAATGCCCTCTGAAGAGATCAGCATCTGATTTGACTGGCAGCTATCAGCATCTGATGTGTCGCCGATATCAGCATGCAGGCTTCCGCGATTCGCGAACGCCAGCCTCGTCCGGTGCGTATTCTCAAACGGTGTCTTCCCCTCTCTTCAATCCGTTTGCACACCTCGCCTTGATGAATGGAGGGTCTTCGTGCATTCTTTTCGCATATATGACTTTCTCTCTCCATGTGTTGTTGCCGTTGGAAGTATGAGTTGCACGCCATCAGCATCCACCTAATATGCACTTCCAAACATAGGTCGCATGCTTCACGTCCCCATGTCTTGAGGCCTGCGAACGCGTTCAAGCATGGCAGAGCTGCCAATCAACATCGCCTGCACAATCAAGGAGTACAAGGCAGTTTCGAAGTACGTTCTTGACTGGGTGGTCCACACTTCTACGGCCTACGGGTTCAAAAACCGGTATGCAGCCTTAATTCCCGTAAACAAAGAGTGCATATTTGCTAACGTGTGGTTCTAGACCTCGCGAGGCGCGCCCGCCAAACAGCCACCTTCCACACGGCGTGCCCTGCAAAGAGCTCATTCAGAGGTCCAAGTACCTCTCCGCCCGCATTCGCAAGGGCCAGCTCTATGTTCCGCGCACCATCTTGGCTGGTCTTGAAAAGTCCATCAGACTGCGCAGACAAGCGGGGAGTCTGCTTCGTGGGATCGATGTAGGCTCGGACATTGCGCACAATATTTTCGTCAGCACTTTGGAGGAGATGCATGACCTCCTGCTGTGTTCTGGTCCAGCTGCCAATTCGACAACATCCAAGGCTAGGGTGCGTCTGGCTGTGATTGCTCAGGATTCAAACGTGTACGAGAGGCTGGAGGCCCACGAACTTGTGGAGACGGAGATCGAGGCAAACTTGGTCACGGAGGGCGAGCTAGAGGCCGAGCTCGTGAGTCACGACCTGGACTGTGCTGATACCACGGCCAATGGCAGAACCGTAGAGGACGCGGCTGCCAACGAATATCGCCTGACAGTCGCCATTCAAGTCTTCCTGGTAGAGGGAACGATTAAGATGGAAGAAGCCTGCGCGAGGTTTCAGAAGAGCTTCGCGCCGCCTGTTGAGCAATGGCTCGACAAAACCGACCCTGCCGCCGAGACATTAGTCACGGCAGGGAAGACGACCGACGGCCTTGATGAGCATGATGATCTTCAGAGTTTGGATCGCCTCCACTGCACTGTAGTCGAGATTCAAATGAAGGTCGCTGCGCAGAGCAGACTCTTGGAGGCACATAGCAGCTGTAGGGCGGACGAGGGGACTTCGACAGGCGAGCGGGTGCTCAGCTTATTGCGTTGTGTTGTGGAGGACATCCACCTGTGGGACTGACCGAAGAAGTACGTGAAAGGGGAGCCACTTGAGCACAAGCTTCGACGCTCGGTTGCTGACTCTGGGACACGCCCGTATGGGTCGTTAGTCAAGGTTGATGAAAGCCAATATTATGGGCTATTTTCACTTAGGTCTCGGTGGTAGATGATGATCACTTGTCCATGACATGGGCTGTCCACTGTTGCTTGGAGTGCCTTGGCTTGCAGTACATATTCAGGTTGTGCAATTACTCCGCTGAATTCATCCGCACGTTCTCTTTGAAAAAAGCATCATGCTGGATATAAGACACATCTAGATCAAAGGCTGCGTGCCAACATGATAGGACCACTTATGTCGCCGCCCGAGAGTTATGACCATCAATTTCACTTACTAGTTAATCATCTGTGGGGTAATTGCACTTCACATGTTCATCCCTGTGTCCTTCCGTCGATACTTTTGCTAAAATCTCAGTACCTAGTTACTTAGTAGTCAAGCTGAGTACGCATGAGGCCTATTTACTATTTCCAAGGTGGAGCGGAAGAGGATGGAAAAGTCTCAGCAGTTCAGACGCAAAATTGAACCAATTCTTTCGTCTTATGTCCCTTCTTTGTGCTCCTGCTCTGCCTGTCGTGACCCTTCTCTTGGTTGAAAACTCGAACTCACAGCAACAATTTGCAGTTTGATTTTGGGGGCAGAATAAATCCGAGAAACACTAACTCAAAAGTGAAGCGCGGAGCGTTTGAAAAGGGGCAGCATTATCTTACCATCCTATCTGGAAAACGAGTATGTGGTTGACACCAGGTACAAGTGGATGCGTCTCGGCGCCAATAATGCGTTTGTGCGAAGCCTTGAGTCCGAGCTGCCAAGCACGGACTTAATCGTAGGGAGCACTCATCGGAGTCATCGCTCCTCATCCTCCTTCGGGTACCTGTTGAGCCAAGACATCCACGAGAAGTGAGTGGAATGGTTTTGGGACTCTGTAAATTGCAGTCGCTAATCAGAAAGACTTAAACGTATGTCGCGTTTTCAGAAACAGAATCACAAGTATGCAACAGGTACTCTCAGTGTGGCCAACGCCAAATATCTGCCTTCAACTGTCACTATTCCCTTCGGAACCTTCCGGCGTGGACTCCAGGGGCCAAGATTCCAAGACAGTGGATATGCCAAAGCTTACTCGGGGCGACCAAACTCCACAACGCTGAAGTCACCGCTTAGATTGCATTGACAAGAATAACGCTGTCAAGGATGGCTCACCCCAGAGCCCGTTTTAGACACCAAGGTTTCGACGTACCGTGTGCTTCTTTAATGCTGTGAATCTTGGATATCAGGCAGTCAATTTCGAAGCCATGCCTCGAGCTCTATTCTTCGCCCTTCGAGGTAACGAAGCGCCAAGAGCACTGACAACGACATCAGATCTGGATCGAATATGTGCCACATCAGGTTGCGAGTCAATTCCCGGACGTGGCTATCATCATTATATTGGTGAAGTCTGCTTTCATGACAATTTGTCGATGATCTGCAACCTAATTTCTATCCAGCTTCAAGATCAGCACGATGTTCCCAAAATTGGAATGTGACAAGCAGCGTTTGTTGATATAGATCTTGTCACCCGTCTTGGTATCCCGATAAACTCATAACTCCGTACTGGCCAGTTTGTGATCAGGTATCCACACTAGCCTGGGCGGGTGTCTGAGTGGCCAGTTTGCCTTTATAGGTACAACCATTACTTAGCGAAAAGGTGGAGAAAAGACATACTGTTCACAACAATCCCGCTCTACTTGTACTATATATATTAATTTACAGTATTAATAGTAAAGTTTCAATGAAGTAAAACTTTATATAATTATATTTTTAATAACAAAGTTTTCTTTAGGGGGAAATTAAACTTTTAATAAATTAAGAAATAATTATAAAACCAAATAAATAGTAAAATTAGTTTATTATTAATAATATTATAAAAAGGGCGATGAATATCTTAAATTTATAACCTTTATTAAGTATTTTTGCAATATTATTTATAAAGCTAAATATAAACCAAATTAAGTAAAGAAAGAACAAAAAATGTTCTTAAGTTTAAATTAATTGAAAATGAAGTTGGATTGCAAAAGTATTAACTGGTTGTAGAGTTTTGGGACGTCAAGTAACGATTGAGTGGGAGGGTAGAGAAGTCACTGCCTGTACCAGGTGCCAAGCAGAAATTGACCACAAACCAGCCAGTACGGAGATAAGGTAGAGGTCCTGTGGAGCCGTTCTAGACTTCCCCTCTTCCTGGGCGACTTTCACGGTGACCATGTTGTGGAGTCGATCTCCCGAATGTGCGTTGTCAGCCTTCTGAGGCTAGGTGTTATCCACAGTCTGTCTCGGAGTGATTGGGACATCCAAGTGATGCCAATGTTGCCAAAAGCATATAATGGGAGAGCAGTGCCTTGGTTACCAGAGCTATGGACAATCACACAGCTCATCGTCTTCACCTGCTTCTCCGACATCTGGGCATTCTCACCCGACTTTCATCAATTCAACAATTTTCACCACTGCTCACAGACATTTTAATAAACACATCAGGCCCACCATTCCATACTTTTCAAAATGCAGGCCTCTATCATCACCGTTCTTTCGGTCGTGAGCTTCTCGGCCCTCGCCATGTCCACAGATCCGGCTGTCAAGTACAAAAACCCTACGCCTGATCTGCCCGGCGTCAGCGTCGAAGGACCCCTCATCATCGCTTCCCCTGGTTTCGAGGTTCGCAACGCTCAACCTCTCGAAGTCGCCGAATAATTTCCTGTCACGCCGGATAAACTCGAGTTATTCAATGCCGCGTTGGCTAGATTCATTGAGCAAACCATGAGGCGCAAAGGCAATGAATGGCACGAGTTTGGCCACAGCCACGTGGTGGACAAGAATTGTTATAGGAGAAAGCGGGTCGTAGGGCGAGCCATATAGTATTGGAACCTTGTGGAAGGAAGGACTTACCTCACTTATCTGCGAATCATTCAATACCGAGAATTTCGTACACCGCGCTCTTCGAAGATCTTGATGTGCCGGCAATTTCCGGAGCTTTTCAGCTGTGAGGTTTCCCAAGTTGCGCACCTGGGTAGCGCAATTCATGATATGTCCTGGAGATTTCAGTGATATGTAGCTAGCATCCACCGCCAGATCTAGACCAATGGCTCAGCAATTGTAAGGTATTTATGATCCAAAAGCACCATCGCTCGGTCCGCTTGATTCGCATAACGTACGCCGCAAGGAGTCAGATTTCATTAATCCCACATCTTACTAGAGGACGTATACGAATAAACGGTGAACGCTGTTGTTTGACATCGTAGTCGAAATTTACAGGGCGATGTTAACAATTCATAGGCAGGCACGATCACAATTTCTAGCTCTTATCCAGTCATTGAAGGGCGAGTAGGGTACGCATAGAGTGGGAACTTTTTGAACGACCACCTGGATACACTAAAGGGTCGAGGCCTGAATAAACGCCGTTGTCTTGCGCATGTGGTAGTTTCGTAAAGACACCAAATACACAGACTCTGGACTATTAGGCATGTTTAAACCACTTGCTTGTCTTACGAATGTTTTTTTTGGGGTACACATCTCGTCAAGCAATTTGACCATTGTGTACCGTACTATATTATGACACCTTTACAGAGCTTCCAGGGTACTCAAACATAGCGAATCAACGTGCCACGGTATTGTCGCCTGTGACATCGTCCGTCCGTATCCGTCCCCAAGTATACAGATTTGGGTCGGTCAGGGAAAGTCTCAATCACACACACCATATAGGAAACAACAGACTGAAATCGAACTCAGCTCTCGGGGCTCAGCATCAATTCCCAAGTCTGCGAGTGATTGCCTGAAGTCAACTGTTCGAGGCCACCACTATGCCTTGCGCCGTGGTAGGTATGGTTTCAACATGTTCAAGTGATTGGATACTTGTTAAGAAACCTGCTGATTTGTCTGGACCTATATAGTAGTGAATAGAAAGATGAACGAAGGTGGCAACAACATTATAATGAAATGGAAAAGTATGCGAAACCAGCCAACAATATCCTGCAGTACATAGATCGGTACCTAGGTAAAACTTTTTAGGAAGGTGCCTGGGGTAAGACATCAACTCCCGAGGTCCCGACAAAAAGGTCAGTGTTACCCACGAAAATAGGATGTTTCCTACTCCACCCGCACCAGTCTATTCTCACTTACGGGCGAGCCCCAGGAATTATACGATCGGAATAAGATCCACTTGACAAGCATATACTTAATTGACTGAGTACCACTAGCTCGAACGGCTTGCAAAGCAGTAAGGAGTTGTCACCTTACCAATCCACACATCGCGAGATAGTTTCAGGCGACGTTGGAAACGAATGAATCGAAGTGGAATGAGATGCTCAGCCTCAACGGAATGAGTACGTAGTGGCTCCAACAACAGTGTCACGGAGGTGATGGAAGCAGCCGAGCTCGAGTCAGCTCACAAGAGGCTGGCCAGACCCATGTTTCCACGATGTTGCCCGCTGCTCACAGCGTGCAGAGTACGAGAAAAATCCCAAAATCGAACCAAAGTCCCTTTGATGGAAATCAAACGAGCGGATTCCCTGTAGAAATCCTCCCCTCTCATTTAACTGTATCGAAAAAGTCATCCAGATAGGGTATAGTAGTTACGGACCCGGGCCGCAGATTGCACAAATGTGGATATCCTGATGGAGACCACTCCCGGACCATGTCGGTTTCGGACGAACTCCTATTGATACCGACTCGGCTTTGGCCCTTGATCTGGAAAATATTTGCATAGGACGAAGCAAGGTATCGAAAGGACCCAGCTAGGGCTCCAGTGAAGCGCCGTATCATGCATCTCGTCGGCGCGTATATGAAGGTGCGGCTCTGCTGTAATATTATGTTGCAACCTCCTTCCTTCTTCTGCACCCCCTTCTCTCGAATCAGGTGCCGCAGTGGAAGCAAAGGTCATCACTCTTTTTACCTTTGCCTACACTCGTTTTTACCTTGACACTCTTTTCAAATAATTAACCACACTCTTTGCACTTGTTTCTCGCAATTTTCTTCGCACTTAGCTACATACTTGTGGCCTAATATCATAATTTAATATCTCACAATGCCTTCTCTCATCCAAAAAATTTCCCTCTGCCTGGCCATAGGGGCTCTTCAAGGCGCATCAGCCTTGGACGCAGCAGGATGGCGACGCCAGAGCATCTACCAGCTCCTAACGGACCGCTTCGCCATGGCTGACGGCACAACCCCAGCGTGTGATACCACTGTGGGCTCGTACTGCGGCGGATCATGGCAGGGCATCATCACCCAGCTGGACTACATTCAGAACCTCGGCGCCACAGCCATCTGGATCTCGCCCGTTGTCAAGAACGTCGAGGGCAGCTTTCTCAATGCTGGAGAGGCTTACCACGGCTTCTGGACCGAGGACCTGTACTCGCTCAACCCACACTTTGGTGCCGCCGACGACCTCAAGGCGCTTTCCACGGCACTCCATGATCGTGGTATGTACTTGATGGTCGACATCGCGCCCAACCACAGTGGCCTACTTGCCGAGACCGGAGTCTACGACAACTTCATCCCCTTCAACGATACCGCTTACTACCACGACGAGTGCGACATCGTGTGGAACAGCCGCAAGTCGGAGCAGCTCTGCTGGCTGCAGGGTCTTCCAGATCTGCGCACCGAGGACGCGGACGTTCGTGCGGTGTACGCGGCGTGGATCAAGGACCTCGTCACCACCTATGGCATCGACGGCATCCGCATTGACACGGCGCTCGAGATCGAGCCCGAGTTCTGGACGGAGGGCGGCGTCAAGGAGGCTGCCGGCGTCTTCATGCTGGCAGAGATCAACCACAGCGATCCGGACACACTTGCGCCGTACCAGCAGTACATCGACGGCTACATCGACTTCTCCAGCTGGGAGTGGGACATGGACGCCTTCCAAACAATCGGCGCCGACTTCTTCGACCTGTACAACGGCACCAACCAAATAGCTGACATGAACTATGTTGACCCAACCCTCTTCGGCAGCTTTGTCGAGAACCACGACCAGGTCCGCTTCGCGTACCGCAACGGGGACATGTCTCTTGCCAAGAACGTCGCCAGCACTGCCATGCTCCGCGACGGTATTCCGATCGTCTACTACGGCCAAGAGCAGCACTACAACGGCGGCGGCGTCGCCCAGGCTAGCCAGCGCGAGGCGCTCTGGCTCGGAGGCTACGACACCACCTCGGTGATGTACGGCTGGATCCAGCAAACCAACAAGGTGCGCGCCGCCGCGGCCGCCGGCGATGACAGCTTCCTCACGACGCGGACGACCGCGGTATTCTACGACAGCGAGGCGGGCCGCGACCCCGTCGTGGCGTTCCGCAAGGGCCAGCTGTTCTCCATGTACACCAACGCGGGCGTCGGCGCCGTCGGCGACGTTCAGTACGCCATCCAGCGCAAGGTGCACGGGTACGAGATTGGCGCTGTCGTCGTCGACGTGCTCAACTGCGAATCGTTCACGGTCGGCCCTAAGGGACGGCTGTGGGTACAGATGCCTGACGCGGGTCTGCCGCGTGCGTTCTTGCCCGAGGCTCAGACCATCGGACTGTGCAACAACGTCACAGCGGCAGTTTACACTGGTTCCACAACGGTTGCTGTCGACATCGGCAATATACTCATGGAACAGTAAGCTCGAGTCTCATGGTAGCACGTTGAACTGGGGGGGGAATGGACATGTTCGTAATTGCTTGGGACGGAATACAGGACGTGAACTGCACAATGCGAACTGAGGCTCCATGATCACCATATAGGTGCAAGATATGTGCTGAATAAGATTTTAATGTGTAACAATCTGAGTGTACGTGATGAACTTGTTGAACATGCTATTCGATGTGTTGATCTCAGGGGGAAGTTGCGGTATTACAAGGGTACCCTACTTCCGCGTATCGATAAACTGTCCAGGATCCTCTTCTTGACCCTTTTTTTTTTTTTTTGGCGCTTCATTACTCGCATGGAGGCGATGGCCTATGAAGAGGCAACTATCTGAAGCTACTAGTTTACTATTAGCGCGGCTTTAAGTATAGTGACTACTAGAAAACTTCCTATAGGAGAGGTTATATCTTTTCAGATAGTTAAGCTGCTATACAACAGTTCCAGAACGGGACGAGTTCAGTAGCAAAGACAGAAAAGACGAATGCGCGTAAATTAAGCAACTAGGGTTATATACTGTATTTACAGTAGTGCCCTAGCCATTGTGGTATCCCGGGTAATGAATTTGCTGATTGTAATGATCCCACTAAATACCCGTGAGTAGATAGTAAGTGTCAGAGGGTTTATGCTAGCAATATAGTAGTAGAGGTGACTGAGGCAATATTGAGAAGCGTTCTTGCGTGTAAGTACTGATCATTAGCCGTTAGGCTATTCAGGTGTATAGACTGAATACTTAGATTGACAACTGAAGAACTATGAAGGAAATGCTATCTATCTGGTGCTGACCGTGTTGTTATGACCCAAAGGACCAACAGCAGGTCAAGGAACAGGCCAGCGGTCAGCTGCGCCATTAGAAGCCTGATGTCCAACACATCAAGCGGGGAATCTCTCTTA